>OZ025251.1:395666-448496 GCA_964019135.1 Arenicola marina
GTCACTTTCCTTCCCATATCCCCGCCCCCCCCCCCCCCCCCCCACCAAACAAACTCTGGCTCCCTTTCGCGAGCGCCGCTAGCCGCTACTTACCATCTAGCAACAGGACCGACGGCGTCCAAGAAGCGGCGGGGGATCCATGGGGTGGTGGGGGTGGGGGTGGGGGTCGGGGAGGGGGAGGGGTTGGGGGAGGGGTAGGTGAGGTAGCCGGCCGCTCCTGACTGCGCACACAATCCCGATTGAGTCTGGGAAGGCGGAGGGGTAGCGGCGGCGAGAGGGACGGAGGAGCGGGTATCCAGATGAAGCGGACGGCCGGGGAGGGGGAGAGGGTGGAGGAGTGGGGGGGGGGAGGAGGTGATCCAGATGGAGCCGGCGGCCGCCGATCCAGATCCAGCAACCGGCGGCCACTTGCTATATAAGGACAACGACGAGCGTCGGCATCGGCTGAACCGGAATATATTAGTTACTGCTGGGCGCCGGGGGGGCACTGGGAGCGGCCGTGGTGGGGCGGGTGGGGCGGCGGGGGAGGGGCGGTGGCGGGGGCGGGGGCCGAGGTGGGTGGGAGTGAGGGACGTGGGCCGGGGCCGGGGTATAGGTGGGGCAATGGGTGGGGTTGGGGGAATGGTTGGGGGCGGTACTTCGGGGCAGAGAGACTCTCCTGGCGTTGGAGAAAACGGGAGGAAAGTTATGTGCTACTTTGACGTGTGTGGGTGTCTTGAAAGACGGCCCTGAAAGGTGGGGGGAGGGGGCTAGCGGGAAGGGGGGGGGGGGCAGAGAAGGGAAGGGAGGTAAGCGGGGGCGGCATGCACCAAACCATTATAAACAGCAGACTGAGTTGCTATCGAACCGCAAGAAAAGGACATCCTCCGCTCTATGCCCAGTCGTTCTGTGGACCATTATGCCCCATCTTCTGGCCCCTCACCCCCATCCTCTCCACGTTCACCCCCCCTCCCCCCGTCTCGTACAATCCCGGCTGGAGCCGCCAGTCCGCCACATCTCCGGATCAGCAGTGAAGCCAGACTCCGGACGGTCGTACAGTATAGGTACGTAAGCACCAGACTGGATCCCCTCGCCGTACGGACACACCAGATCCAGAAGAAGTCTGACGGGTCTTAAAACAGCCAAAGGTCTGGCTCGTCGGGAGCCGAACCGGACCTACCGACCCGACCACCATCCCCGCTAACACATCCATCCATCCACCTCACCATCCCCGCCAACACATCCATCCATCCACCTCACCTCTCCCTCTTACAGAAGGGATCATGTTGTGTCATACCCCCCCCCCCCCCAACCCCCCACCCGAGACCCTTCAGGACCTATATCTACCACATCGCCAAGCCCGGCAGTAAGGAAAGTGAGTATACCAGAGAGGCATTACAGGTCCAGTCTTCTCACTTCCCACCTCACCCCCCTCACCAACCCTCTCATAGACCCATCCCCCCGACGCATGTGAAGCTCCACAGCTGTGCCGCCCGTCCGCTGAGATGTCCTCGGCAGTTGATTACATTAGTTCCTTCCTTTATTTCTCAGGTGGCTAAATTTCCGTGATTCTTGCTCTCGAGCGTTTCCATTTTATGGCCATTATCTCCATCTTTATCGCCATTATCTCCATCCTTATCGCCATTATCTCCATCCTTATCGCCATTATCTCCATATTTATCGCCATTATCTTCATCTTTATCGCCATTATCTCCATCCTTATCGCCATTATCTCCATCCTTATCGCCATGATCTCCATCCTTATCGCCATTATCTCCATCCTTATCGCCATTATCTCCATCCTTATCGCCATGATCTCCATCCTTATCGCCATTATCTCCATCCTTATCGCCATGATCTCCATCCTTATCGCCATTATCTCCATCTTTATCGCCATTATCTCCATCTTTATCGCCATTATCTCCATCCTTATCGCCATCCTTATCGCCATTATCTCCATCCTTATCGCCATTATCTCCATCTTTATCGCCATTATCTCCATCTTTATCGCCATTATCTCCATCCTTATCGCCATTATCTCCATCTTTATCGCCATTATCTCCATCTTTATCGCCATTATCTCAATCCTTATCGCCATTATCTCCATCCTTATCGCCATTATCTCCATCTTTATCGCCATTATCTCCATCTTTATCGCCATTATCTCCATCTTTATCGCCATGATCTCCATCCTTATCGCCATTATCTCCATCTTTATCGCCATTATCTCCATCCTTATCGCCATTATCTCCATCCTTATCACCATTATCTCCATCTTTATCGCCATTATCTCTATCCTTATCGCCATTATCTCCGTCCTTATCGCCTCAGTATCGATATATCTCATCTTGGGCCCATCTTACATTCCGTTGTCCATTATCTTTACACGCTTGTCTATTATCTTTATTTAAGGGGGCATTATCTTGATGTGTGCTAGTTGCCT
Source organism: Arenicola marina (assembly GCA_964019135.1). Lineage (NCBI taxonomy): Eukaryota > Metazoa > Annelida > Polychaeta > Arenicolidae > Arenicola > Arenicola marina. The sequence continues at coordinate 398,089 of OZ025251.1, forward strand.
CCTAGGTCAGTTAGAGGTCTTAAAAGAACATTTAGTTCACCAAGATGCCTCTTTTTTGTTTTTGCTTCCTAATTACTAGACACAATGTTTGATCTTGTCAATGATAATTTGAGCATGTTGACGATGCTGTACACACAAAAGTCATACCCTGATACCACAGAGAGACGAAGTAAAGTTATTCGACCAAATATCTACGTCTTTAACCAAATGATCCTTGGACACTTGCTCATTCTTCCAAGACACCTTCCTGCAGTACCTGGGGGGGAGGTGGGGGGTGGTTGGGAGGGAGAGGGATCCATAGGTAGGCCAGGTTGTCAGGAAATATTTGTACGTACCCTTCATCGCTTTGCCCAATTTTCTTTTTGGGGGGGGGGGGGGGGGTGGGTTAGCCCATGTGTGCACAATTTGTATCTTCTCAAGGCATCTAAACCGATGTTGATGGGGCATGAACGGTATATGCATTTCGGTGCCTAATTCCGTAGAAACATCCACCCATTGCGGTGTCTAAATGTTGTAACTTACGCATAACTGCATCGAAAATAGCACGGGAAATTTGGGATACTTTAAGTGATACTTATGGTAGACACAATGTCAAAATACAATCAGGTAAACCTACGCCATTGTTCCAGCCTTCCTACAAGTATTCAATTATTGGTATATAATTATTATCGGTAACAGTGGCACATAATGAAACGGACACACAACAATTAACTGTGTCACATTGCAGCAAGGTGAAGTAATTAATGAAGCAGACACCCAACAATTATCAGTTACACATTGCAGTAAGGTGAAGTAATTAATGCAGCGGATACACAACAATTAACCGTTTTACATTGCAGCAAGGTGAAGTAATTATTGAAGCGGACACACAACAATTGGCAGTTTTACATTGCAGCACGGTGAAGTAATTAATGAAGCAGACACCCAACAATTATCAGTTTCACATTGCAGCAAGGTGAAGTAATCATTGAAGCGTATACACAACAATTATCAGTTTCATATTGCAGCAAGGTGAATTAATTATTATAGCGGACACACAACAATTGGCAGTTTTACATTGCAGCAAGGTGAATTAATTATTATAGCGGACACACAACAATTAGCAGTTTTACATTGCAGCAAGGTGAATTAATTATTATAGCGGACACACAACAATTGGCAGTTTTACATTGCAGCAAGGTGAAGTAATTAATGAAGCAGACACCCAGCAATTATCAGTTTCACATTGCAGCAAGGTGAAGTAATTAATGAAGTGGATACACAACAATAAGCAGTGTTACATTGCACCAAGGTGAAGTATTTGATGAAGCGGACACACAACAATTAGCAGTTTTACATTGCAGTAAGGTGAAGTAATTAATGAAGTGGATACACAACAAATAAACGTTTCGCATTGCGGCAAGGTGAATTAATCATTGAAGCGGATTCGAAACATTTAACAGGTTCACATTGCAGTAAGGTGAAGTAATGAATATAGCGGACACACAACAATTAGCAGTTTCAGAGTGCGCCAAGTTGAAGTAAATGATGAAGCGGATCCACCACAATTGACAGTTTCACATTGCAGCAAGGTAAAGTAATTAAAAAGCGGACACACAACATTAGCGCCACAGATGTGACTGTAAATACTAAGCATATTAATCATACTAAAATATTTGCTACGTGGAGTGAAAGAAAAAAGTTGGTGTTTTAGGGCGCTTTCGTACACATGGAGGCTAATTTGGGCCAAGAAACCTCAAGGAGCAATGATATGAGATTGGACGAAGCTTGCCACAGGTGCAGTGAGGTGGCAGCCAATGTAGAATCAGACCATTGGCGCTCGGAAGGCCCTTGGTATAGCGAGATACAAGGAGCCTGAGAGACAAGAGTTTTACATCTTGCCACCGATTGCGTCAGTGGCTGCTTGCTTCTACTTTCTCCAAGGCAACAGGTATCAGTTTACCAGACAGGTATAAGATTTTGTGTCCGTGAGAACAGCAATAGTAAGCACATTACCATTGCATACTATATGCATAAAATGTATGTATAGATCAATATGTATTTATGTGTAATATATGTGTATTTATGTAATATATGTGTATTTACGTGTAATATATATGTATGTATGTAATATATATGTATTTTGATGTAATATTAATAGATGTATTTATATGTAATATTAATATATGTATTTATATGTAATATTAATATATGTATTTATATGTAATATTAATATATGTATTTATACGTGATATTATTGGATGTATTTATATGTAATATTAATAGATGGATTTATATGTAATATTAATAGATGGATTTATATGTAATATATATATTAATAGATGGATTTATACGTAATATATATATGAGTGTACATAAAACAAATGATGTGCTTATGCATGTCTACAAGGTAAGAAAAGAAAGACGCCGCAAAATTGAGTTAAGAGACATGAACTTATTATATATTATTACTTGTTTGCAAGAGTCCCTTTCATGTAAATACCGAAAGAATGATTGCATATTGAGGACGCTTAAATCAATTCTGGTCATATCGCGTCCATAAGAGAAGGAAAGAGCGGAGCCATGTCCCCGAGGTAACCCCCTACTCTTTGCATGGGCTCTTTATCATGCAACCACACAGACATGACCACAGCGGGGCTCGAACCACCGATCCACGTGCCGTTCTGCGAATGCCGAAAGAAAATCCGCACACGCGGTGGGTGCGTTGAAACCTGTTTACCCGAAGGAGGAAATAAAGTCCTATATATAACACAATGTACTAGAGCGGGGTGGGGGGAACCTGGAAGGAAGGAAAGGGGGTAACCTTTCCAAAGGTTTCTGAACTGAGCAGCCACGACGTCATTCAGCGGCGCTTCCACCAAACGGCTGCACGCTCCTGGGGGGAGGGAGGCGAATCGTTGGCCTGTTTGTGGAGCCACGGGATCCAGGGCGATAGGCCACCCCATCCATCTCTCAAGGTCAAGGCCGCAAGACCGGACGGGAAATAAACGGGACCATGCATCTTCGCGTTTTTTTTTTTCTGGTCAGAAGCTTGACGAGTAGAGGCGAGCGTCGAAGTAAGATGTATGTACTGTATAGACACTGGCCGTGAGGACTCAGTCACCGCCCCCCCCCCACCCACCGACCCACCCCGCCTCCATCACGCTCCTCCCTCCTTCATTTCATTCCCTAGGAGGGGAGGGGGGGTACGTACGTCGCCAGGGGGAGCCAGGTGGCTGTAGAGAGGAGAGGTGTATACATTGTGAGGGTGAGGGCCAGCTGTGCTCGCTGCCCCGCCGTGGCCGTGGCGTGATGTGGCGTGGCGTGGTGGAAGCAACTGGCACCACTCCCCATTGTACACACATGCACACACACGCCGCACAAACCACACCGGCCGGCACCCCAGCGTAGCCGGTACGCTAGCGGGTTTACCGGTTTGCCAGGTAACCGGCCGGCGCGCAAGCCTGGATTACCGGGATCTAAACTTAGCTCGGATCCAGATCTCCTCCGCTCAGCAGCAGGGCCTGCAGCAGACCGGTCCTGTTGGCATCCTGCCGCCGCCAGCGGATGTACGGCCTCGAGAGCGGAGTGGGGGGGGGGGGGGGTACAGGGGCTTCAACGCAGAAGGGAAGAACGATGTGGCTCAATAAGAAGACTATACCACAATCTTGGACAAAAGTCATATACTGCTTCCACGGTACGCGAATTGATGTTGGGTGGAACACTAGTTTAGTGATGTTGGGTGGAACACTAGTTCAGGGATGTTGGGTGGAACACTAGTTCAGTGATGTTGGGTGAAACACTAGTTCAGTGATGTTGGGTGGAACACTTGTTCAGTGATGTTGGGTGAAACACTAGTTCAGTGATGTTGGGTGGAACACTTGTTCAGTGATGTTGGGTGGAACACTAGTTCAGTGATGTTGGGTATAACACTTGTTCTGTGATAGGAGTGAGAACAGAGTGGGGCAATTCGTTCTGTAATAGGAATGAGTATTAGAGGCAATTAATTCTGATACGGAGGACGAAAGAGTGAAGCAATTAGTTCTGTGATATGATGAGAAAAGAGTGAAGCAATTCCTTCTGTGATATGGTGAAGAACGAGTGAAGCAATTCGTTCTGTGATATGATAAGAAAAGAGTGAAGCAATTCGTTGTGACATGTTAAGAAAAGAGTGAAGCAATTAGTTAAGTGATATGGTAAGAAAAGAGTGAAGCAATTCGTTCTGTGATGTTAAAAAAAGAGTGAAGCAATTAGTTATGTGATATGGTAAGAAAAGAGTGAAGGAATTCGTTCTGTGACATGGTGAGAAAATGACGAAGCAATTTGTTCTGTGGTATTAGTAAGGAACGAGTGAAGCAATTATATTTCTGTGATAAGGTGAGGAAACAGTGAAGCAATTAGTTATGTGATATAGTAAAAACAGGGTGAAGCAATTCGTTCTGTGTCATGGTGAGGAAAGGATGAAATAATTCGTTCTGTGGTATGGGTGAGGAAAGAGTGAAGCAATTCGTTCTGTGGTATGGGTGAGGAAAGAGTGAAGCAATTATATTTCTGTGATAAGGTGAGGAAAGAGTGAAGCAATTAGTTCTGTGATATAGTAAAAACAGAGTGAAGCAATTCGTTCTGTGTCATGGTGAGGAAAGGATGAAATAATTCGTTCTGTGGTATGGGTGAGGAAAGAGTAAAGCAATTCGCCCTTTGATATGGTTAGGATAGTGAAACAATTATTTCTGTGATGTTTTGATGAACGAGTGAATAAATTATTTGTGTCATAGGTTGAGGAAAGAGCGAAGGAACGAGTGAAGCAATTCGTCCTGTGATTTCACGTTAGCTGACTGTAAACCAATTGAAAGATTTTTTTCAGGTTTTCAATTATCTCTGCTCAAATACTTACATTATAACAAGAACTCAGTGGGACACTGATTATGACGAAAATCGACTTTGGATCAAAGAGCGTGTCTTTCTGAACATTGTGATCGAAACCGCGACCGTCCACGATGATTATTAAGGGAATGAGGGCCATTTCTAGATTCCAGTACATTGAGTACATATGCTCGGTCCCCTGGCTTGAACTTTACATTGAATATGATAGCGTGGTTTTCAGGTCAAGACGGGGCCTCGGAATTAGGTCAGCGGCTTGAGTGAATGGTATTACAAATTCTCATGCCGACCTAGTGTGAAGTGATCAGGCGTGTATCGATGATGCCTTGGGTTGTCCTTCGCAAGTGGCGGTCCGCAGGGTCTTCGAATAGGGATGCGGGAGCTCTAATCAGGATTCGTGGGACCGATAGGGATCTGATGGGTGGATTAGGGTTGTGTGGGACAAATCGAGATGTGCAGGGTCGAATTCGACGGTTCGAAACGGGATCCGTGGGACACATTGGGTTCAATCTGGATTAGAACTGTTCAATCAGGATCACCAAGGTCGAATCTGAAGGTCAAATAAGGATGCGACGGGTCAATCTGCATCCTAGTTGTCAAATCTCTATCTGGCGGCTTCCATCAGGTTCTGAGGGAGTCAATAAGAATCATATGAGTCCAACCTGGATCCGACAGATTAAATCTGGGTCTGACGGGTCTAGTGGGGATGCCAGATGACTACTCGGGATCTGATAGGGCAAATGTGGATGTCCAGGTCGAATGGGGAGCTGAGAGGTCAATCTGGATCTGAGAGGCAAAATAGGCGTCTGTGAATGATATCTAGATCTGAGAGGGCAAATGTGGATGTTGGTGGAATGGGGTGCTGAGAGGTCAATCTGGATCTGAGAGGCAAAATAGGCGTCTGTGAATGATATCTGGATCTGAGGAATCAATCTGGATCTGAAAGGTCAAGTCTGGATCTGATACGTCAAATCTGGATCTGAGGGATCACTCTGGATCTGAAAGGTCAACCAGGATCTGAGAGGTCAAATCTGGATCTGAGAGGTCAAATCTGGATCTGAGAGGTGAATTCTGGATCTGAAAGGTCCAATCTGGATCTGAAGGATCAAATCTGGATCTGAGGGTCAAATCTGGATCTGAGGGGTCAATATGGATCTGAGAGGTCAAATCTGGATCTGAGGGATCAAATCTGGATCTGAGGGGTCAATCTGGATCTGAGAGATCAAATCTGGATCTAAAGGGTCAAATCTGGATCTGAGGGTCAAATCTGGATCTGAGGGGTCAATCTGGATCTGAGAGGTCAAATCTGGATCTGAGAGGTCAAATCTGGATCTGAGGGATCAAATCTGGATCTGAGGGATCAAATCTGGATCTGAGGGATCAAATCTGAATCTGAGAGGTCAATCTGGATCCGAGAGCCAAACCTGGATGCGAGAGCCAAATCTGGATTTGAGAGGTCAAATCTGGATATGAGAGGTCAAATCTGGATCTGGGGGATCAAATCTGGATCTGAGGGATCAAATATGGATCTGAAGGATCAAATCTGGATCTGAGAGGTCAATCTGGATCCGAGAGCCAAATCTGGATCCGAGAGCCAAATCTGGATTTGAGAGGTCAAATCTGGATCTGAGAGGTCAAATCTGGATATGAGAGGTCAAATCTGGATCTGAGGGGTCAATCTGGATCTTAGAGGTCAAATCTGGATCTGATAGGTCAGATCTGGATCTGAGGGGTCAAATTGGGATCTGAGGGGTCAATTAGTGCCTTCAGTTGACAATTTGGGTCAATTAGAGGTTTCAGTGGGCAAAATAGAGTTTTAGTGAGTAAATTTGGCTAAGTAGGCCATTACACATACAATTTGGCCCAAATAGAGCTTTTAAGGCATAATTTGAGGTAAATAGAGCTTTCGGCGGGCCAAATATAGCCTTCAGAGGGCAATTCAGCACAGCTGGCAGCCTGGAAGAGCAACTTATGCCCAATAGAGCTTTCTGTTGACAAAACAGAGCTTTCTGTTGACAAGATAGAGCTTTCTGTTGGCAAAATGGAGCTTCTGTTCGCAAAATAGAGCTTTCGGCGGGCAATTTGCGCTAAATATCGCACATAACTGGCAATTTGGGCTAAATAGCAAGTATAACAGGAAATTTGAGGTACACTGGGCATCTAAGGGGCAATTTGGGTTAAACAGCGCGTATAACGGGCAATTTGGGCTAAATTGCACGTATAACGGGCAATTTGGGCTCAATTGCGCATGTAGCGGTAATCGTCGGTTATAAAGCGCATGTAACGCGCAATTTATGCTAAATAGCGAATATACCCGGCCATTTGAGCTGAACAGCGCATATAGGGGGCAATTTTGGATAAACAGCGCCTATACGGGGGACAATTCGGGCTAAACAGAGCGTATAACGGGACATTTGAGCCAAATAGCGCATTCATCCGACAACGTGCGCACCGCAGGCTCTTTTTTGAGCAATGTGCAATGAGCAATTAACCGATATTAACGGAATTACAGGTAAAACCGTTGTTTGTGCCGGTGACGTGAGAATCGCGTCGTGTAACGCATCTTCCGCTCGCCAATTTAATGCCATATTAGAGTTTAAGTGAACATGAAATTTTGTTCTCAAGAGCGATTGCTCGACTCATTATGAACGGCGCTACGAATTTTACTTTTTATCTAATAATACATCATCGTGACGCGACATGACGTCATTTGACGTTTGCGAAAATGCTTAAGATTTCTTCTATTTCTTTACTATACCTACGTATCAACTCGGGCTATGACAGTTATTGCCAGAGTGGCTGAAAATAAAGCAAACCCAACATTTCGTAGGACCACGTTAGCTATGACGTCATTTTTGACGCAACCCAAAAGTCGCCATACCTTGTAATAGCTGAGTAATAGCCTACGTAAGATATGCGACGTCATGACGTCATGGTGACGTTATGACGTGACGCACGATAACGTCCAAGTGGCAATATATCAAGCTTTACTGCCACAACTTATTCGATTAAAGAGCTAGGCGATTGAAAGATTAGTCCTTCAGCTATGGCTTGGCGAAATGGCCAAAAATTGCATTAGCTTATCATTGCGGAAACACGGAGACCGACGACAAGAACAAAGAACACTGTAGGCGGAGTGATATAACAACTAATTTTTTTTTTTACTATATTTCTGACCATCAATGTTCCCTACCATTTGACGCAAACATCACAGCTCTAGCTTGTTTTTCTGATTTTTGACGATTTTTTCAAGATGGACACAATCTCCATTCACTCATCATTGGCGGCTTTGCAAAGGAGTCATCCAACTTTGAAGCGCTCTGGCGCCGTAACTAGACAATATCCGCCTGATTGAAACATTACGTTATCTGTAGATGCTTATTAGCAACCAGTTGGTGAAACGATTGTAATTTTGCCATTTTTATCTGATTTTTGACGATTTTTCTTTCAATGGCAAGAATCTGTATGTTTATCATTAGGCCAGTGGCTTCGTTGCCATGGTAACAAAAAGTAATGCAGAGATCGCCGTGTTTTTCTTATAACTTGCTTTAAGATGATATTACCTCACTGTGTGGTGAAGGAGACTGAAATAGCTTGAGCGGAAGTAGGTCATATTCGATCAAGTTCATTTTTCCCCATAGGATCCCATGTTAAACGATTTCGACTATATACCGAAAAGTAATGTGGCTATGGAACCATGTTGACAGATTATGATTCAGCTTAGTATTATCCATCCACAGCTGCAAGCATTGAGCGATGGCTTGAATAGGACGCCCGTGGGAGCCTCTGCTAACACCAAAAAGCCGTATCTTTCACTATTGACCAAATTTCCGGGCATACCTTTTTTCGCCACATGATTGGATAAAGAAGAGTGACGTTAATAAATGATTGACAGCCTGGATCGGTCTATAGTCGAGTGCGCATTAAGCGCTCGATATTATGAGTTCCACCTGCGCAGGTAAAACCGTTCAACTTAATAAACCCGCTCGCCCCACCCCATCCCGACACTTGGCACTATTCCATCCAACAGCGGACAAACAAACACGCAGTACATGAAAGTTGATTTATTTCATTTCGCTGGCACTGGCCCTACATGGAGCAGTCAGCCATCGTCCATTCAAGGTACTTCTACAATGTCATGAACGCAGGGCTTGAAGGCTATTTGAATGCCCCCAATTCCTGAATAAAACGTAAAAGATGCACACATCGTGTTTGTACGGTAACGACATTGCTGGATTATCTCCGCGTTTCTTATAACACACGGCTAGAGCCAGTACGACTTGAGGGGGTGGGGGGTACAGTAGATAAATAACAGATATAGATATATATATATATATCGCGTACACGCACAGCCCGCGGGCACGCCTTTTATCCTCCTTTTACCCGGCCTCTCTCCTTTCACCACGCGTAGTCCACGCGTAGTCCACGCGTACATCACGCGTAGTCCACACGTACATCACGCGTAGTCCACGCGTATATCACGCGTAGACCGCGCGTAGATCTCGACGTCCCCTTGGCCTGCGCTATCCCTAACCCGCCATGTTGGCTGAGGCCGGCTGTACTGTCTGTGCCTCGCACAGCTACACTCAACACCAACCTCACGTAAGTACCTCAACCTCCTGCAACTTATATCTCTCTCTCTATATATATCCCTAAACTTCATCTTAATCCACGTAACCTTTCTCACTGTTCATGTAAACTCTCCTAATCCACGTAACCGTTCTTACTGTTCTGCAAACTATCCGAGTTCCCGTAGCCACACTCTATATTCACGCACACCTATCATTCACGTAACACTCCAAATTCACGTATCCAGTATCCTAATTCACGCAAACACTACTAATTCACGCATCCAGTGTCCCAATTCACGTATTCAGAATCCTAATTCACGTAATCACTCCTAATTCACGTCACCGCTGTTACGATTCAATTCTTCTTACTCACACCCTGGTCTGAAAGTGCAAAGTCACTCACTAATCCAACAGACCCCCACAAAAGCCCAGACCCCCACAGAACCCCAGACCCCCACAGAACCCCAGACCCCCACAGAACCCTAGGCATCCACAGAGCCTCCGACCCTCACAGAACCTCGGCCAGAGTCCCCTCCATCACAGTGGCCGCATCAAGTACATATCATACATATATATCACATCATAGTATATATGGGATATCACATGCAGATGTATAGGTCTCAATTACATGTGGAAAAAGAGACGGTGACCCCCCCCCCCCCACCCCCTAACTGAATTACACCTACATACCTGAGAATATTCGTCATATTACGCACCTCGAAGCGCACGTTGTGTAGCGCTCAAGAGAAGGCAAGCATTATTTAAATAGCACTCATAATACATGGAAATAAATAGAGAAGTTGGCCTGCAGCGTTTCGGAGAGCTTATCTATCTGAAAGATACATGTAGATCAATCATCCATCAATCATAAGGGATGAATCCGCGGATTTACTGCAGACCACTTTATATACAATCGCATGGGACTTTGTACATCAATTATTGGTGCCGTGACCGCTGCCATTTTCTATATTACTTAGCTAAGACCACATCAAGTGACCAGTTTGACCTGCTTTACAACACTTACTCGGGTCTGATCACGTGACCATTGTCCGTTCGACACAACATTGATTTGGACGACCTCACGTGACTGCTGCACACACCGAATGGGGTTGGATCACGTGATCAACGCCCGCTGGACACAACAATTACTTGGGGCGAATCGCCGTCGTCGTGACACTGACCAATCAGCACGCTCGTAACACAACACTTGGGTAAGGGTGGAGAGGGGAGGGGGAAAGCGTCACTAGAGGCCCACGAGCGCTGATAATATCAGGATAGAAAATGACAGAATAGAGGTGTCCGCTCTGAAATGCTTCTCTAAAGAAACGTTTGCTCAGTGAATATCAAAACAGGTCCCTCATAGAATAAATGTAATCGGATAAGATCTTCAGAAATTGTTGCATCTGAGAATATTTCTGATTAGAACATATTCTCACGGAATACAAAATTAATTAATGTGGGACAGAAATTATATCTCAAAGTTGCAAAAGACTTCTACTCTGGAGATTCCCATTGACATCAGTTGTGTCGGGGCAGTTTAAAGCGACATAGGGAGATCAAAACCAGAGTGACTTCTGGACGGGGTGCACTGGGTAAGACTGAAGACAGAAGGGTGAGAAGGAAGATATCCTGTGAGCCACTACTATCCCATCGAGTGATATGGAGGTACACCAATATAACAAGTAATGATTGCGTTCGTATTCATGCTGCCTGTCATCGCCATGAGCGAAGACTGAAGGTACGACTGTCTTTAATATACATATAACTTGTTTCACACCCAGATATCACAGATGTATTTTCAATTAACAAAGCCAACAGTAAAAAAAAATGTACTCAACGTTAATATTACTTGCGGTCTCATGTGATTTAATTAACGGAGAGTCTCTGGTTGATATCCGGCGTTGACTATAGCACATGCAGTCAAACGACATCTCTCCAAAACCCACTCCAGTTGGATTATATAGTGGCGTGTTCCCGGTGCTGTAGAGCACGTGCGTGGGTTTCTATGGTTACCCTCCGTATACAAACTACAGTCAACGTCAATGTATCCAATGCATTCCGTTCCGAGGCTGCTCAGGTAAGGACTGATTCAGCAGGTGACGTATTCTCGTCAGGCCAGAGCCGGGGTTTTGGACACGTGGCATGTTAATGAGGGGTAGGAGAGAAGACCGATTTGCCGATTAGACGATTGAGTGACGTCATATCCGGATGAGCATGGGAATTTACAAGGTACAGTCGGAAACCCACTTTTCATGGTGTCGCGATTTCGCGTCATCTTGCAGTAATTTCTTGTTTTGAAGTGGAAACAAAAGTGAAAAATCACTCTGTAGTGCTCGCCACAACAGGGATCTACCAGTGAGGGGGGTGGGTGGTGGGGTCGGCGACCAGTCTGTAGTGCTCGCCACAACAGGGATCTACCAGTGAGGGTGGTGGGTGGTGGGGTCGGCGACCAGTCTGTAGTGCTCGCCACAACAGGAATCTACCAGTGAGGGTGGTGGGTGGTGGGGTCGGCGACCAGTCTGTAGTGCTCGCCACAACAGGGATCTACCAGTGAGGGTGGTGGGTGGTGGGGTCGGCGACCAGTCTGTAGTGCTCGCCACAACAGGGATCTACCAGTGAGGGTGGTGGGTGGTGGGGTCGGCGACCAGTCTGTAGTGCTCGCCACAACAGGGATCTACCAGTCAGGGTGGTGGGTGGTGGGGTCGGCGACCAGTCTGTAGTGCTCGCCACATCAGGGATCTACCAGTGAGGGTGGTGGGTGGTGGGGTCGGCGACCAGTTTGTAGTGCTCGCCACAACAGGGATCTACCAGTGAGGGTGGTGGGTGGTGGGGTCGGCGACCAGTCTGTAGTGCTCGCCACATCAGGGATCTACCAGTGAGGGTGGTGGGTGGTGGGGTCGGCGACCAGTCTGTAGTGCTCGCCACAACAGGGATCTACCAGTGAGGGTGGTGGGTGGTGGGGTCGGCGACCAGTCTGTAGTGCTCGCCACAACAGGGATCTACCAGTGAGGGTGGTGGGTGGTGGGGTCGGCGACCAGTCTGTAGTGCTCGCCACATCAGGGATCTACCAGTGAGGGTGGTGGGTGGTGGGGTCGGCGACCAGTCAGTAGTGCTCGCCACAACAGGGATCTACCAGTGAGGGTGGTGGGTGGTGGGTTCGGCGACCAGTCTGTAGTGCTCGCCACATCAGGGATCTACCAGTGAGGGTGGTGGGTGGTGGGGTCGGCGACCAGTCTGTAGTGCTCGCCACAACAGGGATCTACCAGTGAGGGTGGTGGGTGGTGGGGTCGGCGACCAGTCTGTAGTGCTCGCCACAACAGGGATCTACCAGTGAGGGTGGTGGGTGGTGGGGTCGGCGACCAGTCTGTAGTGCTCGCCACAACAGGGATCTACCAGTGAGGGTGGTGGGTGGTGGGGTCGGCGACCAGTCTGTAGTGCTCGCCACATCAGGGATCTACCAGTGAGGGTGATGGGTGGTGGGGTCGGCGACCAGTCTGTAGTGCTCGCCACAACAGGGATCTACCAGTGAGGGTGGTGGGGTCGGCGACCAGTCTGTAGTGCTCGCAACATCAGGGATCTACCAGTGAGGGTGGTGGGTGGTGGGGTCGGCGACCAGTCTGTAGTGCTCGCCACAACAGGGATCTACCAGTGAGGGTGGTGGGTGGTGGGGTCGGCGACCAGTCTGTAGTGCTCGCCACAACAGGGATCTACCAGTGAGGGGGGTGGGTGGTGGGGTCGGCGACCAGTCTGTAGTGCTCGCCACAACAGGGATCTACCAGTGAGGGTGGTGGGTGGTGGGGTCGGCGACCAGTCTGTAGTGCTCGCCACATCAGGGATCTACCAGTGAGGGTGGTGGGTGGTGGGGTCGGCGACCAGTCTGTAGTGCTCGCCACAACAGGGATCTACCAGTGAGGGTGGTGGGTGGTGGGGTCGGCGACCAGTCTGTAGTGCTCGCCACATCAGGGATCTACCAGTGAGGGTGGTGGGTGGTGGGGTCGGCGACCAGTCTGTAGTGCTCGCCACAACAGGGATCTACCAGTGAGGGTGGTGGGTGGTGGGGTCGGCGACCAGTCTGTAGTGCTCGCCACATCAGGGATCTACCAGTGAGGGTGGTGGGTGGTGGGGTCGGCGACCAGTCTGTAGTGCTCGCCACAACAGGGATCTACCAGTGAGGGTGGTGGGTGGTGGGGTCGGCGACCAGTCTGTAGTGCTCGCCACAACAGGGATCTACCAGTGAGGGTGGTGGGTGGTGGGGTCGGCGACCAGTCTGTAGTGCTCGCCACAACAGGGATCTACCAGTGAGGGTGGTGGGTGGTGGGGTCGGCGACCAGTCTGTAGTGCTCGCCACAACAGGGATCTACCAGTGAGGGTGGTGGGTGGTGGGGTCGGCGACCAGTCTGTAGTGCTCGCCACAACAGGGATCTACCAGTGAGGGTGGTGGGTGGTGGGGTCGGCGACCAGTCTGTAGTGCTCGCCACAACAGGGATCTACCAGTGAGGGTGGTGGGTGGTGGGGTCGGCGACCAGTCTGTAGTGCTCGCCACAACAGGGATCTACCAGTGAGGGTGGTGGGTGGTGGGGTCGGCGACCAGTCTGTAGTGCTCGCCACAACAGGGATCTACCAGTGAGGGTGGTGGGTGGTGGGGTCGGCGACCAGTCTGTAGTGCTCGCCACAACAGGGATCTACCAGTGAGGGTGGTGGGTGGTGGGGTCGGCGACCAGTCTGTAGTGCTCGCCACAACAGGGATCTACCAGTGAGGGTGGTGGGTGGTGGGGTCGGCGACCAGTCTGTAGTGCTCGCCACAACAGGGATCTACCAGTGAGGGTGGTGGGTGGTGGGGTCGGCGACCAGTCTGTAGTGCTCGCCACAACAGGGATCTACCAGTGAGGGTGGTGGGTGGTGGGGTCGGCGACCAGTCTGTAGTGCTCGCCACAACAGGGATCTACCAGTGAGGGTGGTGGGTGGTGGGGTCGGCGACCAGTCTGTAGTGCTCGCCACAACAGGGATCTACCAGTGAGGGTGGTGGGTGGTGGGGTCGGCGACCAGTCTGTAGTGCTCGCCACAACAGGGATCTACCAGTGAGGGTGGTGGGTGGTGGGGTCGGCGACCAGTCTGTAGTGCTCGCCACATCAGGGATCTACCAGTGAGGGTGGTGGGTGGTGGGGTCGGCGACCAGTCTGTAGTGCTCGCCACAACAGGGATCTACCAGTGAGGGTGGTGGGTGGTGGGGTCGGCGACCAGTCTGTAGTGCTCGCCACAACAGGGATCTACCAGTGAGGGTGGTGGGTGGTGGGGTCGGCGACCAGTCGGCGATAGTCGTGAAATTTATATTATGTGTATTCTCCACCGTGAATCCCCTGATTCAGTCCAAGGTCAAGAGTTGTCGCGACAAATCTATCGTGTAGTTAATTGGTGCGGTTACATTGTTAACGGTTAACAATGTTACGGTTAACAATGGGACGGTTAACATGGTTATCGGTTAACACTGAGTGTTCACGGTTAACACAGTTAAGAGCTGGGGATGTTTATGCAATGATATATGTGGGCGAGAAAAGGTGTTTCTGTAAAAAACAAAATGAAATCGAGCTTCTTTCTCCCACGCCCCAGGTTAGTTTCCCTGTGTAGCGTGCTCCTGGTTCAATATCACAGTTCACAACGTGCTCGACAAGTTACAGGTTGAAGTACGTAGATCAGACGTCGCCAGTTGCAGTTGACATTGTCCTGGCTGCATTCTTCCCCATGGCACTGAGTCGACGGATACGCTGGTGGCAGAAGACGCTATATCTACAGAGACATGGTCAGGGCATCCTAAGTTCTGTATCCATGGAAACGCAACCCAGGAACCGTGCTAGGGAGCTATCGTCATCCTCATACGGTCACAAAGACCACAATCACGTGACAGACATACAGGCGGCCGGCCAGAGCCATGTTTTCACCAGCCCTAGCAACGGGTCTCCATGGTAACGGTCACCATAGTTACAATATCCACGATACGAAAGTTCCGCATGGCAACGGTCTACATAGTTATGATATCCATGGTAACGGCCTCCATTGTAACGGGGGTTGCTATGGTAACGGTTGCCATGGTAACGGTATCAAGGGTACCGCTGTACACAAACAATGTCCCTTGTCACCCACGCGCCGCGGATCATCTGACCGGCATGTTGTAGTGCTGCTGCTTCGCTCGGCGCAGGTTCGAGACACCTAGAACCAAATGAGCAGTGCAAAGTAAAATTTCCCATCAAACTAAATAAATCAGATTGCACTAGTAGTGACACCGTAACTCATGTGAAAATACGTTTTGCAACATTTCCTTTCTGCATTATTTGTTACATGGCAACACGCATGCCATAGACCAAATAAAGAATTAAATTAAAATTAAATTAAATTAAATTAAATATCTATCGTTTATGTTCCGTTCTGACATCTACGATGGAGTTTCTATTAAGAAAAACATTTTTGGAAGCCACCGCCTCCCATGGTCCAGATAAATATCGCCATAAATAAATTACGCTTAAGATGTTTAACTTGTCATCATGTTTAAAGCGTATTATATTTATTAAACTATGTAACATTGGCTTTATAACGCGTCATTACATAATGTTCGGAGGCCGCGGGGACGAACTGAGAACCAATAACAAACAACTTTCAAAGTAGGACAAATTCACCGAAATCTTCACGAGAGACAAAAATGAGAAACCATAAAAAGTCGCCAACAATTTGAAATGTCAACATGCCAAGAACTAATGGTGTACTACACTAAGATCTACCAGACGTGAGACATGTTGGTCCTTTTATCGAAAGAAGTAATTGGGGTTCCTGCGCGAGGAGGATGTCTTGCCCACAGGCGGCAGAAGACCTGCATCGAGGTATTTAACATTGGCCTTAAAAACACTACGCCCCAAAGTGCAGCCACAAAGCCACACTAAACTGAAGCACTGGGACAGAACAGAATATCCATTGGCCAGAGCCACACCGAAAATAGACCTCGGTCTTAAGGATCTTTTTGTAAACAAAATTACACAAAACCGCAAAAAAACTTTTTTTCGTTAAATGTCAAAAACGTTGACAATTTTTAAAATCAATTTTCACACCTTCAAAATAAGAAGCCAAGGCAAGGTCACGCGACTACTTACCCCATCGGGAGGATACGGGAACTAGGTCATCAAACTGGTCGCTGTCGTCCAGTTCTCCGAGGCTCTGCCCCGTCACCCCCACACCCACCCCGACCGGCGACCCGGCCACCGCCCCGGTCCCAGTCGTCGTCCCCGCCCCTACCCCTACCCCCGCTCCCACCCCCGCCCCCGGCACGACCCCTGCCGTCGCGGCGCGGCTTGTCTGATACGGCCCCCCAGCGGTGCCCGGTCCCGGCCCCGATGACGTCACTTCCGTTTGGTGGTTGGTGAGGCCGCTTCCGGTGACGTTGAGGACGAGTGTGTTGGTGTTCGAGGTGCTCGTTGTGCCACCTGCAACCGAAGGGGGAGAAAATAAAATCAGTGTTGTTTAAGACCCGTTTTGTGCGCACGAGGATTAAGTTAGGCCAAGAAAACTCCGGGAACGCCGCCGGAGTTGGATGAACTGTGTCCCAGCTTAGATCGCTCCGACCGGGTTTCGCACTAAGGATCTATTGACCGGCAGTCGAGTATTCCACCACGGGTGGTGTGTTTGACCTCTAAGAGGGCTTTACCTGTGGCGGGCGGTGTGTTTGACCTCTAAGAGGGCTTTACCTGTGGCGGGCGGTGTGTTTGACCTCTAAGAGGGCTTTACCTGTGGCGGGCGGTGTGTTTGACCTCTAAGAGGGTCTTACCGGTGGCGGGCGGTGTGTTTGACCTTGAAGAGTCTTACCTGTGGCGGGCCGCGTGTTTGACCTCTAAGAGGGTTTTACTGGTGGCGGGCGGTGTGTTTGACCTTGAAGCGAGTCTTACCTGTGGCGGGCGGTGTGTTGGACCTTGAAGAGTCTTACCTGTGGCAGGCAGTGTGTTTGACCTCTAAGAGGGTCTTACCTGTGGCGGGCCGTATGTTTGACCTCAAAGAGGGTTTTACCTGTGGCAGGCAGTGTGTTTGACCTCTAAGAGGGTTTTACCTGTGGCGGGCCGTGTGTTTGACCTCTAAGAAGGTTTTACCTGTGGCGGGCGGTGTGTTTGACCTCTAAGAAGGTCTTACCTGTGGCGGGCGGTGTGTTTGACCTCTAAGAAGGTCTTACCTGTGGCGGGCGGTGTGTTTGACCTCTAAGAAGGTCTTACGTTTGATGGGCGGTGTGTTTGTCCTCTAAGAGGGTCTTACCTGGGGCGGGCGGTGTGTTTGACCGCTAAGAAGGTTTTACCTGTGGCGGGCGGTGTGTTTGACCTTGAAGCGAGTCTTACCTGGGGAGGGCGGTGTGTTTGACCTCTAAGAGGTCTTACCTGTGGCGGGCGATGTGTTTAGACCTTGAAGCGGATCTTACCTGTGGCGGGCGGTGTGTTTGATCTTGAAGAATCTTACATTTGGCGGGCGGTGTGTTTGACCTCTCAGAGGGTCTTACCTGTGGCGGGCGATGTATTTGACCTTGAAGCGGGTCTTACCTGTGGCGGGCGATGTGTGTGACCTCTAAGAGGGTCTTATCTGTGGCGGGCGGTGTGCTTGACCTTGAAGCGGGTCTTACATGTGGCGGGCGGTGTGTTTGACCTCTAAGAGGGTCTTACCTGTGGCGGACCTCTAAGAGAGTCTTATCTGTGGCGGGCGGTGTGTTTGACCTCTACGATGGTCTTACCTGTGGCGGGCGGTGTGTTTGACCTCTAAGAGGGTCTTACCTGGGACGGGGGTTTGTTTGACCTCTATGAGGGTCTTACCTGTGACGGGCGGTGTGTTTGACCTCTAAGAGGGTCTTACCTGTGGCGGGCGGTGTGTTTGACCTTGAAAAGTCTTACCTGCGGCGGGCGGTGTGTTTGACCTCTAAGAGGTCTTACCTGTGGCGGGCGATGTGTTTAGACCTTGAAGCGGATCTTACCTGTGGCGGGCGGTGTGTTTGATCTTGAAGAATCTTACATTTGGCGGGCGGTGTGTTTGACCTCTCAGAGGGTCTTACTTGTGGCGGGCGATGTATTTGACCTTGAAGCGGGTCTTACCTGTGGCGGGCGATGTGTGTGACCTCTAAGAGGGTCTTATCTGTGGCGGGCGGTGTGCTTGACCTTGAAGCGGGTCTTACATGTGGCGGGCGGTGTGTTTGACCTCTAAGAGGGTCTTACCTGTGGCGGACCTCTAAGAGAGTCTTATCTGTGGCGGGCGGTGTGTTTGACCTCAACGATGGTCTTACCTGTGGCGGGCGGTGTGTTTGACCTCTAAGAGGGTCTTACCTGGGACGGGGGTTTGTTTGACCTCTATGAGGGTCTTACCTGTGACGGGCGGTGTGTTTGACCTCTAAGAGGGTCTTACCTGTGGCGGGCGGTGTGTTTGACCTTGAAAAGTCTTACCTGCGGCGGGCGGTGTGTTTGACCTTGAAAAGTCTTACCTGTGGCAGGCGGTGTGTTTGACCTCCAAGAGGGTCTTACCTGTGGCGGGCGATGTGTTTGTCCTCTAAGAGGGTCTTACCTGTGGCGGGCGATGTGTTTGTCCTCTAAGAGGGTCTTACCTGTGGCGGGCGATGTGTCTTACCTTGAAGCGGGTCTTACCTGTGGCGGGCGGTGTGTTTGACCTTGAAGAATGTTACCTGTGGCGGGCGATGTGTTTGACCTTGAAGAGTCTTACCTGTAGTAAGCGGTTTGTGTGACCTCCAAGAGAGTCTTACCTGTGGCGGGCGTTGCGTGTGATATTCTCAGACTGTTGAGACTCGGCGTTGACGGTCGACGGTTGACAACGATTGGGTTGTCAGACTAAAACAGCAAAACAGTGAATATCGTGAAATATCAAATTCGATTATTATAGTGATTTTTTTAACAGGAAATATGCACCTTGCACACAACGATGGTGGTGATGGTGGTGAGGGTGGCGATGGCGGTGAGGGTGGTGAGGGTGGTGAGGGTGGCGATGGTGGTGAGGGTGGCGATGGCGGTGAGGGTGGCGATGGTGGTGAGGGTGGCGATGGTGGTGAGGGTGGCGATGGTGGTGAGGGTGGCGATGGCGGTGAGGGTGGTGAGGGTGGTGAGGGTGGCGATGGTGGTGAGGGTGGCGATGGTGGTGAGGGTGGCGATGGTGGTGAGGGTGGTGAGGGTGGTGAGGGTGGCGATGGTGGTGAGGGTGGTGAGGGTGGTGAGGGTGGCGATGGCGGTGAGGGTGGCGATGGCGGTGAGGGTGGCGATGGTGGTGAGGGTGGCGATGGTGGTGAGGGTGGCGATGGTGGTGAGGGTGGCGATGGCGGTGAGGGTGGCGATGGCGGTGAGGGTGGCGATGGCGGTGAGGGTGGCGATGGTGGTGAGGGTGGCGATGGTGGTGAGGGTGGCGATGGTGGTGAGGGTGGCGATGGTGGTGAGGGTGGCGATGGCGGTGAGGGTGGCGATGGTGGTGAGGGTGGCGATGGTGGTGAGGGTGGCGATGGCGGTGAGGGTGGCGATGGTGGTGAGGGTGGCGATGGCGGTGAGGGTGGCGATGGTGGTGAGGGTGGCGATGGCGGTGAGGGTGGCGATGGTGGTGAGGGTGGCGATGGTGGTGAGGGTGGCGATGGTGGTGAGGGTGGCGATGGTGGTGATGGCGGTGAGGGTGGCGATGGCGGTGAGGGTGGCGATGGTGGTGAGGGTGGCGATGGTGGTGAGGGTGGCGATGGTGGTGAGGGTGGCGATGGTGGTGATGGTGGTGAGGGCAACGATGGCGGTGAGGGTGGCGATGGCGGTGAGGGTGGCGATGGTGGTGAGGGTGGCGATGGTGGTGAGGGTGGCGATGGTGGTGAGGGTGGCGATGGTGGTGAGGGTGGCGATGGTGGTGATGGTGGTGAGGGCAACGATGGCGGTAAGGGTGGCGATGGCGGTGAGGGTGGCGATGGTGGTGAGGGTGGCGATGGTGGTGAGGGTGGCGATGGTGGTGAGGGTGGCGATGGTGGTGATGGTGGTGAGGGCAACGATGGCGGTGAGGGTGGCGATGGCGGTGAGGGTGGCGATGGTGGTGAGGGTGGCGATGGTGGTGAGGGCGACGATGGCGGTGAGGGTGGCGATGGCGGTGAGGGTGGCGATGGTGGTGAGGGTGGCGATGGTGGTGAGGTTGGCGATGGTGGTGAGGGTGGCGATGGTGGTGAGGGTGGCGATGGTGGTGAGGGTGGCGATGGTGGTGAGGGTGGCGATGGCGGTGAGGGTGGCGATGGTGGTGAGGGTGGCGATGGTGGTGAGGGTGGCGATGGTGGTGAGGGTGGCGATTGCGGTGAGGGTGACGATGGTGGTGAGGGGGGCGATGGTGGTGAGGGTGGAGATGGTGATGAGGGTGGCGATGGTGGTGAGGGGGGCGATGGTGGTGAGGGTGGCGATGGCGGTGAGGGTGACGATGGCGGTGAGGGTGGCGAAGGAGGTGAGGGTGGCGATGGTGGTGAGGGTGGCGATGGTGGTGAGGGTGACGATGGCGGTGAGGGTGGCGATGGCGGTGAGGGTGGCGATGGTGGTGAGGGTGGCGATGGTGGTGAGGGCAACGATGGTGGTGAGGGTGGCGGTAGTGGTGAGGGTGACGATGGCGGTGAGGGTGGCGATGGTGGTGAGGGTGACGATGGCGGTGTGGGTGACCACCGCACGGCGGGTACTGACCCTGGGGCTGACGCGGTAGGTGCCGTGGGTGGTGTTGGGCCGGGTCTCCAGTGGCGCCCCCAAGCGGTCGCGATCCCGGAAGGACAGTCGCGCCTCCTTGTCGTGCATCGCGCTGCTCGCTCGCAGCGACAGCTTCTTCTGAACACACAAACCGGAAGTGACGTCACTAACAATTGGGTTCAAGCGGCCACGGATCACGTCACATGCCAGCGCCGATCAGCGACGGTGTCCGGGGGGTGGGGCGGAGTGGAGTGAGGGTGGTGGGTGGAGGGGTCGGTGTCCAGGGGGTGGGGACGGAGTGGAGTGAGGGTGGTGGGTGGAGGGGTCGGTGTCCAGGGGGTGGGGACGGAGTGGAGTGAGGGTGGTGGGTGGAGGGGACGGTGTCCAGGGGGTGGGGACGGAGTGGAGTGAGGGTGGTGGGTGGAGGGGTCGGTGTCCAGGGGGTGGGGACGGAGTGGAGTGAGGGTGGTGGGTGGAGGGGACGGTGTCCAGGGGGTGGGGGCGGAGTGGAGTGAGGGTGGTGGGTGGAGGGGTCGGTGTCCAGGGGGTGGGGGCGGAGTGGAGTGAGGGTGGTGGGTGGAGGGGTCGGTGTCCAGGGGGTGGGGACGGAGTGGAGTGAGGGTGGTGGGTGGAGGGGTCGGTGTCCAGGGGGTGGGGACGGAGTGGAGTGAGGGTGGTGGGTGGAGGGGTCGGTGTCCAGGGGGTGGGGACGGAGTGGAGTGAGGGTGGTGGGTGGAGGGGACGGTGTCCAGTGGGTGGGGACGGAGTGGAGTGAGGGTGGTGGGTGGAGGGGACGGTGTCCAGGGGGTGGGGACGGAGTGGAGTGAGGGTGGTGGGTGGAGGGGTCGGTGTCCAGGGGGTGGGGACGGAGTGGAGTGAGGGTGGTGGGTGGAGGGGACGGTGTCCAGGGGGTGGGGACGGAGTGGAGTGAGGGTGGTGGGTGGAGGGGTCGGTGTCCAGGGGGTGGGGACGGAGTGGAGTGAGGGTGGTGGGTGGAGGGGTCGGTGTCCAGGGGGTGGGGACGGAGTGGAGTGAGGGTGGTGGGTGGAGGGGTCGGTGTCCAGGGGGTGGGGACGGAGTGGAGTGAGGGTGGTGGGTGGAGGGGACGGTGTCCAGGGGGTGGGGACGGAGTGGAGTGAGGGTGGTGGGTGGAGGGGTCGGTGTCCAGGGGGTGGGGACGGAGTGGAGTGAGGGTGGTGGGTGGAGGGGTCGGTGTCCAGGGGGTGGGGACGGAGTGGAGTGAGGGTGGTGGGTGGAGGGGTCGGTGTCCAGGGGGTGGGGACGGAGTGGAGTGAGGGTGGTGGGTGGAGGGGACGGTGTCCAGGGGGTGGGGACGGAGTGGAGTGAGGGTGGTGGGTGGAGGGGTCGGTGTCCAGGGGGTGGGGACGGAGTGGAGTGAGGGTGGTGGGTGGAGGGGTCGGTGTCCAGGGGGTGGGGACGGAGTGGAGTGAGGGTGGTGGGTGGAGGGGTCGGTGTCCAGGGGGTGGGGACGGAGTGGAGTGAGGGTGGTGGGTGGAGGGGACGGTGTCCAGGGGGTGGGGACGGAGTGGAGTGAGGGTGGTGGGTGGAGGGGTCGGTGTCCAGGGGGTGGGGACGGAGTGGAGTGAGGGTGGTGGGTGGAGGGGTCGGTGTCCAGGGGGTGGGGACGGAGTAGAGTGAGGGTGGTGGGTGGAGGGGT
This sequence comes from Arenicola marina, assembly GCA_964019135.1. NCBI lineage: Eukaryota > Metazoa > Annelida > Polychaeta > Arenicolidae > Arenicola > Arenicola marina. The sequence continues at coordinate 420,894 of OZ025251.1, forward strand.
CGGTGTCCAGGGGGTGGGGACGGAGTGGAGTGAGGGTGGTGGGTGGAGGGGTCGGTGTCCAGGGGGTGGGGACGGAGTGGAGTGAGGGTGGTGGGTGGAGGGGACGGTGTCCAGGGGGTGGGGACGGAGTGGAGTGAGGGTGGTGGGTGGAGGGGACGGTGTCCAGGGGGTGGGGACGGAGTGGAGTGAGGGTGGTGGGTGGAGGGGTCGGTGTCCAGGGGGTGGGGACGGAGTGGAGTGAGGGTGGTGGGTGGAGGGGTCGGTGTCCAGGGGGTGGGGACGGAGTGGAGTGAGGGTGGTGGGTGGAGGGGACGGTGTCCAGGGGGTGGGGACGGAGTGGAGTGAGGGTGGTGGGTGGAGGGGTCGGTGTCCAGGGGGTGGGGCGGAGTGCAGTGAGGGTGGTGGGTGGAGGGGTCGGTGTCCAGGGGGTGGGGACGGAGTGGAGTGAGGGTGGTGGGTGGAGGGGTCGGTGTCCAGGGGGTGGGGACGGAGTGGAGTGAGGGTGGTGGGTGGAGGGGTCGGTGTCCAGGGGGTGGGGACGGAGTGGAGTGAGGGTGGTGGGTGGAGGGGTCGGTGTCCAGGGGGTGGGGACGGAGTGGAGTGAGGGTGGTGGGTGGAGGGGACGGTGTCCAGGGGGTGGGGACGGAGTGGAGTGAGGGTGGTGGGTGGAGGGGTCGGTGTCCAGGGGGTGGGGCGGAGTACAGTGAGAGTGGTGGGTGAGGGGTGGCGACCAGGGGGAGGTTTGGGCGATCATGGGGTGGGGCGGAATTGAATGAGGGTGGCGGGGTCGCCTTAGAGTCACGAGGAGTCACGTGCTGATGTGGAATCACAGTGCGGTAACCATGGCAGTAGGCAGTCACAGCGGGGTCCAGGGCAGTCAGCGGCATCGGCAGGTATCTTACGTCTGATCTGCGAGAAAATCCCCCAGAAACAAAACGTCTGCCGTAGAAAGCATTGCTTTGTCCTAGTATCTTAATCCCACAAACTTAACAGAAAACTAAACAATAAATGTTTCATAGTGCACGTGTGTGAGAACCGAAAACGTACGACTGCCCAAAACTGACCAGAATCAGGACTTATCACACCTATAACGTAATGCACAGTTAGGCACCGACTTTTGTCCAAGCACAACACGATCACCAAAGAATAAATATATCCCCAAATTTGTTTCATACCCTCTCAATCTCGCATAAATAGCGTAGGTAGATCTAGGTCCGGAGGGCGTGGCAAGTCCCATAACGAGCAAAGAGGCCAAGGCTGTAAAGCACTGCTAACGCCTTTTCCGTGCCTTGTTACGCACCGTTCCCATACTCAAGCTCACACGTGCACCCCCCCCCCCCCGCCACCTCCGCAGCATCTCCACACCTCAGTGTTGTTCATATATCGCTAACTAAGAGCTACAAAACGAGCGTATCGCGGCTTCATATCGGCAGATTGTGTAGCATCGCAACGTCAAATGTAACTGTTAGTTTGTTTTTAGTTATGTAGGACGTTTTGGGCAGTCGGACGTTTTGGGCCCCAACACACGTGACGCGAATTCAAAGTGTGACAAGCTGGACGAGGGATACTACATGATCCCCCCTGATCGCTACCCGTATACCATAGCACGCTGGCCAACCAATTTAAAGCCCAACACCACTGTCGCTGGAGATGATACAGATATAGAGATATAAAGATATGGAGAGGTTTGGTTTATGTAAACCATGCCAATAAAAACGACAATGTCGGCAAACAGTCAAACGTTCGGTGTTATTGCCTTTGCATCAACGGTTATTGGGTCGACCTTTTGTTGACAAGATGCAAAAAAAGACACAGACATCCTCACGAGGTCGCCTCCGACGGGTTAACGTGCATTGTTACGAGTAGACCAGGTAAAGGATCAAAGACAATTTTGGTTGGTTGAATGGGATTTATAAGGTCATATCGCAATCAATGATAAGGTTCATGGATAGGGCGGTGCCATGTCCCGGGAAGAAGAACATGCATGGCATGTGTATCAGGCAGAGGGATTCTCATCTCGAAACACAATATGGAATCATAACCGATTATTGTCACATGGATTCAAGACACTTTACAGTGGGGATCGGAGAGAAGGCACAACATGGCACTGGAAGATAAATCTTCAGAAACCCTAACAATGGTAGTAGAAGAGCTTCCAAACTGCCATATATAGACATATATATATGCAGCTCATCTGGTTCAATATCAACTCAATACATTCTTCACGGGCGAGCCACACGAGCAAGGCAAGGTTCTGGCCATGCACAGGAGGGAAGGCAATATGGTGGCGCCATCTATCGGTCCCATTCGCGGGCTTTTTCACCATGCAGACGCCAATTACGAAGCAGCCCGGTGGCGCCATCTCGCGGGTTGCAGACCATGCAGACGGCGGGGCTCCCGGCCAGTGGCGCCCCCTGCCGTTACTACTCACAGACTTTCCCCGAGCCGGCCGCGGGTGGAGTGTCATCGCGTTGCCAGTGACAACCAGACCGGAGTCATAGTTACCGGGAAAGTAACAGCTATCGTCTGGCGGACATGTTCTGGGTTTCTGGGTCAAAGTACACGCCAGTTCACTGTACCACGTGTTCATGAAACGTGGGTAGTATTTACAAGAAAGTTTAATCTGTATTATAATTGTATTATTGCACTCTACCGAATTGTCTTGAATTTAAGCTTGCCTCCACTTGATTGTCTTACATTAACTCTACCGAATTGTGTTGAGTCTAAGCTTGCCTCCACTTCAATCTAGAGCAATAATTATTCCCATGTCGATGGCTCAAATTCAGAGTTGCAGGCATTGGACGTAAGTACACGTAAACGTCATCAAAATGAAAGAACAAGGATGTGAACACATCTCCCTGGCATATCGTCCAGTCCAGTGGCCGTTAGATCGGAGACTTGACTGGTGCAAAAGCCAAGAGAAAGGCATTCAGTGGGTTAATATACCATGGCAAAGACAAAAGCCATCCTTCTGGCAGATAAAACACAATCCCCATGGAATATCAAAGGGTCCAGAGGCCATTAGATTGGAAACTTCAATGGTATAGAAGACAAGACAAGGGCATTCAGTGGGTTAATACACCATGACAAAGACAGAAGCCATGGATCCTTCTGGCAGATCAATTGGTTCAGAAACCATGACAACGGTACTCCTTACGGATGCAAAACATGTCTAATACCCTAACAAAGACCAAAGCTATTATGATATAGTAGTCAAAGCGCATATGGCTCATCCCTGGGGCGGGGGGTGGGGGGGGGAGGGGGATACAAGCAGGAAAGTTATGATACATTCATTCAGGTGTTCATAACGCGCAGGAGGCGGCTTCCTCCACACACCATGTTCACTCGCGACGAGTTGTGGCGCCGCCTCTCGTCAGCACTCGCAAGCTTGACCCGGCAGATAAAACACTCCACGAGTCGCCATAGTAACAGCAGCCATTTAAACCTAATGGGTGTAACACTGCAGCACAGGCAGGGAATATAGGCATATATATATATATATATATATATATATATATCCAGACACAAGCTTCAGGCCTCATACACACGGCGGGGCCGCAAGTTAGTGGCGCCCTCTATCGGTGTTAGTTGTAGACTGGAGACATGCGGAGGCCAGGTAAGAGGTGGCGCCCTCTATTGGCCAGACTTCAGGCCATGCAGCCGAAGGGGTTTGAGGCCAGTAACGCCCCCTATCGTCAGTACTCACAGACTTTCCCCGCTCAGGTCGCGGGTGGAGCGTCATCGCGTTGCCAATGACAACCAGACTGGAGTCATAGTTACCAGGAAAGTAACAGCTATCATCTGGCGGAACTTTGGGTTTCTGGGTCAAAGTACACATAACGTCAGTCCACCAGCCTTTTTGTAAATGAATAACAGTAATTAGCCTATCGCTAAGTGTAATCGTTAACTTTAACAAATGAATATTTATTTGCAAGGTGAATATATATTTGGGACCGGGTTAATATAATAATAAGCAATATTACTCTTGTATGGTATTTATTGTATAGTATAAATTTAGGCGTGCCTCAAATTTAACATTGCAACAATATCTTTCGTAAATGTGGCCGGTAGGCCTACAGCGCCCCCTACTGATAGAGTAGTATGGATTTGTTTATCGTTGCCAAGAACTGTCAGTGGTTACATAAAACCAACTAGAGTGTTAATCCGCACAAAAGAAAACAATATGGAGGTGTAAATATATGCAGGAAAGGGTTTGGGTCTAGGCAGGAGAGCGAGGACTTGGAGAAAGGTCTCTGGGACTACATTTTAGTAAGTGGTTGACCGTATCACTCAACATGCGCGGTTCGGCCCAGTATGTCTACGGGTTCCAGGGTTACGTGCAATCAACCCATCAAACTGGTGGGCACAGAAGGAGGGTACTGCTACAGTTTTAGCGTTACATCGAGCAAACAGTCGTGGAAGGGTCACTTGAGCCTACACGATAGCATTCAGCGTCGAACCATATATTCTGTCAATCACCAGACCTAGACTACCGTAGAACCGCCGATGCGTCTTTATGCGGTGTTGAGTAGCAGACCGCATAAAGACGCATCGGCGGTTCTACGGTACTGCGGCGGGCGGCCCCATGGAGCCGGCAAACCGCTACGCATTACGGCGGTTTAAAGGATATGGAGATTAATATGTGTGTCAACATGCTTTACGCCAAGAATACTATCAGGTCATAATAACGTTGTCCAAGCGAAGTCTCTGGGTATAGGGCTATACAGTTCTCGCGATCGGGCCGCGAGACTTCAGTTTTGGGGACAAACAAACACACGTGCTCCATGTTGAAGTATAGGCAGCTATAAGTCAATTTATTTCCAGGTTTATTCTAAAGACTATGAGTACCATTTCACTAAACATGGCTATGGGAGATATACGTTAAAATATTTGGAGGCGATGAAGCCCAGAATTTTGGGAATATACAAGGAAAAATCCGTCTTCAAAACACTCGAAAGCTAAAAATAACGTTCTAAATTTAGCCCTGCACCGGGGCTTTCCCAAGTTTACCAAACAGCGAGTGACGTCACAGAGTTTCGCGTGCCTCCGCGGTAACAAAAATGGCGAGAGCAAGTGATCGACTTAACCATTCCGCTGTCAAGATGTGCAGTGCATGGAGTAACAACACACGGGTGCGTCATTAAACCACATGGTAAAGATAAAATAAGAGCAGTTGGATGTTTTCGTATCACTTTTGGATCACGAAAAGACCAAGTTTCTTCATTATTGTAAGTTTTCTGTTTGAAGCGTTGCGGCAACGTTGTCACCGGGGAGAATCCGTGTGACGTCATAATGCCTCGTTTTCGTAGGAAACGCAAAAAAACGTTAGTTTCTCAGTCGTATTGTCCCGTCGTAACAAATATTCGTCATTGTGATGGCGCAAACGAATAAAAAATATGTCATCTATCCGTTTTGTGAAGCAATATTTCTTAAATATTCTTAATCATAGCGCTAGGCCTTCCGCAATGGACCCACCCCTCGGCGCCTGGCTCTTGCGCAGGTAGTTTGGTTCCCAGACTCTCTCTTTGCGTAACATACACGTCACCCCTACGTCACAGATAGTCAGGATACCAGTGTGCGCAGAGATTCTAAACTCGTTCCGAACACGTGCTTCGTTTGTCTGTCCCCAAAATGAGTAAACCGGAAGTCTAAGCGAACGAGACTTTATAGCCCTATACGCCGACATTAGAGGGGGGGGGGGGGTCGAATACAAGTTGTGGTCGGATACAAGCAGGAAAGGCAGGGTCACCTTATAACGCATTCACATGTTGTAATCACCCACTAGGCGGCGTTCATCCACATCATGCTCCCGACGGGGGCTTGTGGCGCCCCCTATCGTCAGTACTCACAGGCTTGCCCCGCGCGGGCCGCGGGTGGAGCGTCATCGCGTTGCCAATGGCAACCAGACCGGAGTCATAGTTACCGGGAACGTAACAGCTACACTCCCGCTGTACTTTGGGCTCTTGAGCCAAAGTACACAATGTGTCAACCTTCAGCTGGGGATCCGTAAGATATTCAAAGTATGTATCAGAGAAAGGGTGGAAACATTCCGGATGAACATATAGAGAACTATACTCAGTCCCCAGTTGTGTTAACATTCACACAAGGTGATCATATCAAACCGATGAGACACCAGAGTTGCCTTCCCTCCCGGTGTAGCACCAACAGGACAGATACACTCCCTGGCCAGTAGTCATAGTTATCGAGAAAGCAACGTCTTGCATCAAATTTGTACATAAACAAAGCTGATTACAAAGTTAATATGAACTAATAAGGCCATTGCTTCATTTCCTTCAAAGTGACAACATTACATATTGCTGTACATACAGTCGGTTGGTTGTATATTTAGGACGCTTTAACAGATTCCGGTCATATCGCGCCAACGGGAGAAGAAAGGAAAGAATGGAGCCATGCCCCCGGGGTGACCCCCTACTCTTTGCGAAGAAGAACATGGAATCTTTGTCCTGCGGCCACACAGACATGGCCACAGCGGGGCGCGAACCACCGATTCGGCCAGAGCGCTCAGTGCGAGCCATCTAACCCATATGAGATTTCGGGGCGGCCTTCTTTACATTTCCGATGTAGACGACGATCTGTTGAGACGCTCATGCACTGTGACGAGTGGGGAGAGATCAAACTCCACCATGCAGGGTTCATTGCCAAACGCTAATGTCGAACCACTACGGGTCAACAGCAGTATGGAACCGTTATGATCACGGATGTCGAACCACTACGGGTCAACAGCAGTATGGAACCGTTATGATCACGGATGTCGAACCACTACGGGTCAACAGCAGTATGGAACCGTTATGATCACGGATGTCGAACCACTACGGGTCAACAGCAGTATGGAACCGTTATGATCACGGATTACCTGCCTGGTCTATCAAACCATGGGGGCGGGGGGGGGGGGGGGGACTTGTAATAACACCACAGCGTTAATCATACAACATGCCATGTCCAGTCCAGTTGCCAGACCAATTATCACAGCAGACGATGTTTTGTTAAGACAAGGACATTAGTTATCTTATCTGAAGAAATGTAACCCGTATATGACATTCTTTGCGCAGTCCACGCCCCAAATCTCACAACGAGACTGATCAAATAGTTAGAATCGCGCAGGAGTATGTTAATAAGCATCCGGGTGTAGGGTGGGTGGGGTTGTGGGAGGGGGGGTGGGGGGGTGAGGGTGACAGAGGGAGGAGCGGGGGGGTAGAAAAACATTCTTCAGCGGTGGATTTTACGAGTGCAGTTTAGCCGACTACGGGGCTTAGTCGGGTAAAGTTACTATGTAAATGATGGGCGACTTCAGTCGCCTAAGCCTCGTAGCCGGCTAAACCAAATAGACAACAGGAGTTACAATGGACCCATAGGAAGAATTAGAACGGACTTGCTTCGCTGTTTGCTGTGGATTGAGTTCTGTGAATGAGCAGGATTCTTGGGAGTCATGCGGAGATATCAGTTCCATGTTACGCATGATATACTCAAGTCCTAACCCTTGAGGAGAGTCCTTGACCACAGAGGGAATACAGGCAGGAAAAGGTGGGTCACATTATGATTGTAACGCATTCCGCTGTTCCTAACACCCGCAAGGTGGCGTCCATCCAAACCATGCTCGCGACGGGGGCTTGTGGCGCCCCCTATCGTCCGTACTCACAGGCTTGCGCCGCGCGGGCCGCGGGTGTAGCGTCATCGCGTTGCCAATGGCAACCAGACCGGAGTCATAGTTACCGGGAACGTAACAGCAACACTCCCGGCGTCCCTTGGGTTTGTCACGTGTCACACGCGTTGTCCCTGACTTAACCTTGACCTTTAGCAAAGTTCACGCTCTCGTCACCAAGAATCATACGACTAATTATAGTTCGAAATTCGAGGAGGCGCTGGCGGTGCGTACAGCATCATTAATACGACTGGTATAAAGCTAAAGACTGCATGTAGACTCGGATTATTTGTACGCCGCTCTACATAATAAGTTTGCTAAATAAATACAGATAAACAAAAATACAGATCATAGTAAAATCATAGATCACAGTATAAAAATCTCCTTATACATTTTTTGGAAAGAAGTAGAAGAATTGGTTACCTATCCTATGACGTCCATATACATCAATCATACGATCACACAACAACACGGTACCAGAAACCCAAGTACATTGGTGTCAGGCTATTTTTAGAAACAGACAGGGACGGCGCCACGCCGCTCAAGTACCCGGATGTACTGAAGCCATATTGAATCACGTGATACCTCGTGAAATATTCACAAGTTAAGTCGATAACAGTTTTACCGAAGTGGTCGAAGTGTTTGTGGACATTGAGTACACAGTAGAAAACAAAATTACTCAGTGGGTTTATTCCGTGTCAAATCCATGGCTGGCCAATATTTCATCAGGAGCGTACATGATTCAATGAGAAAAGCTACGAGAGTTTGTGACTGTAAAGGGTACACATGGTTCATTTACAATGCTTAGTGATGCTCCAGTTTCGTATACCATCCAAAAATGTGAATAACATGACAAATATTGTATAATCAATTGCATTCAAATTAAATGATCCTGCACGTGGTTTCCAGGGTGACGTACCTTTACCCCTGGAGGTGGCGACTCAGCCGTTTCTAGGGGTGTGATGGGGGGTAGGGTGCCGTTCTTGGTGAAGGATAGGGAGGGGGTGCTGGGTACCTCGCTCATGGTCCCCAGCCCGTGACCGCGTAGCACCTCGTTCTGGAGCACGTGTTTGTTCTCGTCATCCTACAGCAGACAGCGCGTGCCGTGCATACGTGAGGGGTTACCATAGTTACAGACGCAAATAAGCAGTATTCGAAACAAATATATATGTACATAAAGCACACTGGACCGCGCGGGGACTCCTCTATTCAATGAAAAGGGGAGTGTTTAAATATAAGGGATCAGTTCATTAATATGTAGTTGTATCTTGTTATTAATATTCCTATATTAACAAACAATGACGGCGGAACTGTAATACTTTTTGGCACTCACTGACATATCGCTTACTGATATCTGACAGCGATATGGAACTTGTCGGTACATTAAAACATATATCTGATTGGCCTTTAATATCTCTGGTATATGATGGCTATTATATCAGAGCCAGGACTGCATTTGATTAGGGAAAAGCTTGACATTGGACTCTAGATCTGGAGCACATTCAGAGGGATCAGAACCCAGAGACGCCTAACTTAGATCCTGATCTGTATACAGTGGGACGCTCAGTTAAATGCCTCTGGCTCGCTGGTCTGATTGGTTGGTCGGCCTTAGGGATCGAAGGATAAGCCTTTACTCATCTGCACAGCAAGAGACCGAACCCTCAACCCCAACTCTTGCACTCACTTGGCTGCGGCCCATTGTGACACCAGGTCTGGGATAAACCCATCTCGCACTCTCTGACCGGGTACCTTCGAAAAGGTTGAATTGTTCACCTTTTGAGCGTGAAATTTGAGTACGGTTCGGGCGAGAAAATGCATATGATATTGATTTTCGTACGATATATGTTTACCTCAGCACAAATCGCCTATCCCGTCCGAGCCTTTAGTCGAGGGTAGGATAGGAGATAAACCCACCACACACTGGAACCAATGTCATATGCATATACTCGAACAGGATGAGGGAGCCTTCAGTCGTGGGGATCGTTATCCGGCATGGACAAGAAGTACAGAGGGGCCCAGTACGAGAGTGGGGTGGGTGGGTGAGTCACTGACCACGCTGGGGGTCCTGGTGCGGGCCTCAATGGGGGCCAGCTTGCCGCGGCCGGCGGGGGTGCGGCGCGCCGACATAAGGCGGTCGAAGCGGACGCTGGCGGGACGCAGGGCGCGTTCCTTGGTGAGGCTGGATCCCGGCCGCACAAGCTGCAGACTGCTGCTCAGCTCGGCCTGCTCCCTGCGGGCAAACAACGGCACACGTCACAACAGCGGCACACGTCACAACAACGGCACACGTCACAACAGCGGCAAACGTCACAACAGCGGCACACGTCACAACAACGGCACACGTCACAATGGCACAGGTCACAACAACGGCACAGGTCATAGCAACGGCACACGTCATAACAGCGGCACACGTCATAACAACGGTACACGTCACAACAATGGCACACGTCACAACAACGGAATAGGTCATAGCTACGACACACGTCATAACAGAGGCACACGTCATAACAACGGTACGCGTCATAACCACCGCACAAGTCATAAAGTTATTACAGCGGCACACGTCATAACAACCGCACACGTGACAACAACGGCACACGTCACAACAACGACACATGTCATAACAACGGCACACGTCATAACAATCAAAAATATATAATGTGTCTATTATTTTGAACTTAGTGGACGTCGCACAGCGGAAACTTCCGTAACGGGAGAATGAATAACAGTCAGTGAGTGGAGAACAATAGGAGAAGACAATCCCAGTACCAGTTTTATCAGTACAAACACAAAACAACAAAAACAGTTCCACTCAGCGCCCAAAGCTTACTGTAGTATTGATTTTTCCCGCGTCTGCAGCGCCATACTGGAGATTTTTAAGATGGTCTTGAGCCCGGTACCAGCCGCCGGCCGTGGCAGGGAACCGATCAACACATTCTGTAACGGAAACGCGCCACGAAACAACTTAACAGGCGTTAAGTGGAGATCATGGCAAGGGGGAATTAACACAAGAAAAACCTCATTTAATGTCATATCGCGGCCATGGATTGAGTGGGTCGAGGAAGAGAGGAGCCAGGTCTCCAGCAGTCACTTCCCATTCCTTGCGAAGACATTAGATTTTGATATGATATGACTGGATAATATATGATATCACAATATATGGTATCAAAATATATATCACAATATATGATATCAAAATATGATATCACAATATATGATATCACAATATATGATATCACAATATATGATATCACAATATATGATATCACAATATATGATATCACAATATATGATATAACTATATACAGTATCACAATATATAGTATCACAATATATGATATTACCATTTATGATATTACCATTTATGATACAACTCGATATGTAATCACAATATAAGATATCACTAGATATAACAACACTTGGACCCGTGGCTCAGTACCCTGTACCCCCGCTCCCGCCCCCGCCCCGCCCCCTGCCTACCTTGGCCTGCTGGGGTTCCGCCCCGGGGGTTTCCCGGGACACCTGGAGGGGGTGGAGCCCCGCCTCATGTCGGCCGCCCAGTAGGGGCGCTCCGAACACGTCGGGCACTCCCTGAAGGTCAAGGTCAGCGGCGGCCGCTGTCGGGGCAGAAATGAGATGGACGAGTCAGTTATCGATATGAAAGTTAGATAATTATTTGTCATTGGCAAATGACGGTGTCGTTATTTCTAGTCTCCTCAAGGCGGCCGATTGAATAATATAATTTGCTATATATAGCATATATAAGAGTAAAAGAAGATACCTTACAGTTGCTTATACAGCAATTTTTCCCAAGAGAATTATGTTAAATCTTTTCAGGCGAAATCCTGAGGTAGTGAAATAGTGAGGGCCTTATTGCATCAAGACAAAGCTATAGTGTAGTGCACAAGAACTAAACAAGGGAGACGTTACTGTCAGATTGGCACGGGTAGGTGGCGTCCCTGTGTACTACGTCATCAAACTGTGGGCATTGTTCACGTCCCTGTGTACTACGTCATCAAACTGTGGGCATTGTTCACGTCCCTGTGTACTACGTCATCAAACTGTGGACATTGTTCACGATTCTCTCCACTTAAAGGTAGATATAATGCGAATACATACAATTCTTAACCCAGAAACAGATCGAACAATGGATCCAGGTTATGTCTGTGAAGCATTCTGAAACTCTGGGAATGACTGTTGCACGAGTGACTGTAACGATGCGAATAAAGAACGGAGCAATTTAGTTAACTTACCAGCGTCGAGTGAATCGGCGTACATCAAAATTACTTGTCTCAGCCACGAGATAAACTGTAAAGATCAAAGTCCATAGTCAGATACTCATACCGTATGGTACACATACCGTATGGTACACATACCGTATGGTACACATACCGTATGGTACACATACCGTATGGTACACATACCGTGAGGCACACATACCGTATGGTACACATACCGTATGGTACACATACCGTATGGTCGCACACATATGGTACACATACCGTATGGTACACATACCGTATGGTACACAAACCGAATGGTACACAAACCGAATGGTACACATACCGTATGGTACACATACCGTCTGGTACACATACCGTATGGTCGCACACATACCGTATGGTACACATACCGTATGGTACACATACCGTATGGTACACAAACAGAATGGTACACATACCGTATGTTACACATACCGTATGGTACACATACCGTATGGTACACATACCGTATGGTCGCACACATACCGTATGGTACACATACTCTATCGTACACATACCGTACCGTACTATATGTCATTAGTAAACCAGAATGATCCTTTCAAAGTTCTCTGAACCTCAGCTACGATGGCCATGACTTAAGTGGGCTTTAAATATCTTACATGTTGTGTTGCATGTATATAGATACACTGCACACTGGTAAATACTTTTTTAAGACACAAATAATATTTCTCCATGCTGACACACCATTGCCAACAGACTCTTTGTCACAAATAGACTAAATCACAGACAATGAAATGGTCTATAGTTGCCATGGCGCGTGGCTGGTATAAATATAGAGCATCTATTGTTCAGAGCACGTTCGGCGCCATGGCAACTACGTCATCTTATGACGTGTGCTTTAGTATATTTGCGGAACTGCGTTTGCTGCCAATGGAGTGTCAGCATGGAGAAATATTGTTTGTGTCTTAAAAAAGGATAACATCGCAGTACACACGTAAGTTTGGTATCATTAAAATTGCACAGTGTTGCTTTCTCACGTCAGTGATATTAGAGCGATCTCGACAAATTCGTGGATAATATGGGCCGAAACGACACGCTACGGTATTTATGACTGACTTTAGGCCGCTGTTGTGTATATGAAGACAAAACTGGGGCAAGAAACCTGGGGTTGGATGTGGTGTGGTGACCTCTGACTGACCTCTGACCAAATGAAGTCGAACGCGGCGCCCCCAATGTTGTCCTTTACGCATGCGTGGGGCGTGACGGGGGGTAGGCCGCGCCGCCGCCGGCGAGCGTGCGAACTACTGCTACGGAAGTCTTCGTCCCTGAGATCAAACACGTGGGACCAAGGTTAAGGTCATACAATTTTACTTGTAACTCGCTTATTTAAACGGGGATCTATAGAAAAACGAAGCCCAAAGCTAAGGTTATACACATCACATCAGGGAAAATATACGATCACTAATCAATAACAGGATAACAAAAATAAAATGTCGACACATTTGTCCACACATGTAATCAGCAGCAAGATATTCGTGTAAATAAATAAAGCCGTAAAATACGTCAAAAGATGTTAATTCTCTGAAAGTAGATTTCATCAAACGCTGATGTAGTCGATGACGACGTTGATGTGCGGATAAATACAACACCCCGGCGGGTGAGTAGGCCGGTCGCGGGGGGGAGGGGGAGGGTCGAGTCTCGGAGGCATTACTCACGACTTGTAGTCGACTGCTATGATGTCCTCCAGCTTGCCGTCCTCAGCCAGAATCTCCTCCTGGAGGGCGCTGAAGTCGTCCAACGCCCGGCCCTCGCCAGGCTGGTTCCCCGCCCGACCCTCTGCAGGCTGGCTCCCCGCCTCGCCGTTCAGCCTGGCCAGCACCTCGGCCGGGGCCTCCAGGGCGTCCATGTGGCGCCCCATCACGGAGAGTCTGCGCACCAGGATCCAAGGAAACACGTGCTTTAGTGTATGTATATATTATGCATGTATTTAATATGCGTATTCCCCATACGGACTTTAGTACTACATGTTTACATACAAAAATATATAAAATTTTAGTAACTCTTTCCGGGCTAGGGGGACAATGCGAGACAATTTGCATTATTAATAGTAAGTTAAATCGATTTTTGGTTTGTCATTGTGCTTTGCTGTTCTGTTGTAATGGCTGGACGGACGGGTTTGTCATTGTACTTTGCTGTTCTGTTGTAATGGCTGGACGGACGGGTTTGTCATTGTACTTTGCTGTTCTATTGTAATGGCTGGACGGACGGGTTTGTCATTGTACTTTGCTGTTCTGTTGTAATGGCTGGACGGACGGGTTTGTCATTGTACTTTGCTGTTCTGTTGTAATGGCTGGACGGACGGGTTTGTCATTGTACTTTGCTGTTCTGTTGTAATGGCTGGACGGACGGGTTTGTCATTGTACTTTGCTGTTCTGTTGTAATGGCTGGACGGACGGGTTTGTCATTGTACTTTGCTGTTCTGTTGTAATGGCTGGACGGACGGGTTTGTCATTGTACTTTGCTGTTCTGTTGTAATGGCTGGACGGACGGGTTTGTCATTGTACTTTGCTGTTCTGTTGTAATGGCTGGACGGACGGGTTTGTCATTGTGCTTTGCTGTTCTGTTGTAATGGCTGGACGGACGGGTTTGTCATTGTACTTTGCTGTTCTGTTGTAATGGCTGGACGGACGGGTTTGTCATTGTATATTGCTGTTCTGTTGTAATGGCTGGACGGACGGGTTTGTCATTGTACTTTGCTGTTCTGTTGTAATGGCTGGACGGACGGGTTTGTCATTGTACTTTGCTGTTCTGTTGTAATGGCTGGACGGACGGGTTTGTCATTGTACTTTGCTGTTCTGTTGTAATGGCTGGACGGACGGGTTTGTCATTGTACTTTGCTGTTCTATTGTAATGGCTGGACGGACGGGTTTGTCATTGTACTTTGCTGTTCTGTTGTAATGGCTGGACGGACGGGTTTGTCATTGTACTTTGCTGTTCTGTTGTAATGGCTGGACGGACGGGTTTGTCATTGTACTTTGCTGTTCTGTTGTAATGGCTGGACGGACGGGTTTGTCATTGTACTTTGCTGTTCTGTTGTAATGGCTGGACGGACGGGTTTGTCATTGTACTTTGCTGTTCTGTTGTAATGGCTGGACGGACGGGTTTGTCATTGTACTTTGCTGTTCTGTTGTAATGGCTGGACGGACGGGTTTGTCATTGTGCTTTGCTGTTCTGTTGTAATGGCTGGACGGACGGGTTTGTCATTGTACTTTGCTGTTCTGTTGTAATGGCTGGACGGACGGGTTTGTCATTGTGCTTTGCTGTTCTGTTGTAATGGCTGGACGGACGGGTTTGTCATTGTACTTTGCTGTTCTGTTGTAATGGCTGGACGGACGGGTTTGTCATTGTACTTTGCTGTTCTGTTGTAATGGCTGGACGGACGGGTTTGTCATTGTGCTTTGCTGTTCTATTGTAATGGCTGGACGGACGGGTTTGTCATTGTGCTTTGCTGTTCTGTTGTAATGGCTGGACGGACGGGTTTGTCGTTGTGCTTTGCTGTTCTTTTGTAATGGCTGGACGGACGGGTTTGTCGTTGTGCTTTGCTGTTCTGTTGTAATGGCTGGACGGACGGGTTTGTCATTGTGCTTTGCTGTTCTGTTGTAATGGCTGGACGGACGGGTTTGTGTTTAGACCTCCCTCTATGCACAAGTGGACTACATGAGGATTTCCGCCGGAATAAGCAGGGAAACAGGCACGGGCGTAGTTCGAACCCACAACCTGAAGGTCTGCAGTCTTGGACGGTGGCTCTCCAGTAAGATTTAGAGGTAGATTAATCATGTCAAGAAATGTGCTTTCGGTGACCTGAAAAGTTGTTGAAGGTTTAGTGTCACTAGGTCAGGGGGCGGGGCTTACTCGCTGACGCCATGTTTGGGATCACAAGGTCAGGGGGCGGTGCTTACTCGCTGGCGCCATGTTTGGGGTCACTAGGTCAGGGGGGTGGGGCTTACTCGCTGGCGCCATGTTTGGAGTCACAAGGTCAGGGAGCGGGGCTTACTCGCTGGCGCCATGTTTGGGTTCACAAGGTCAGGGGGCGGGACTTACTCGCTGGCGCCCTGTTTGGGGTCACAAGGTCAGGGGGCGGGGCTTACTCGCTGGCGCCATGTTTAGGGTCACAAAGTCGGGAGGCGGGGCTTACTCGCTGACGCCATGTTTGGGGTCACAAGGTCAGGGGGCGGGGCTTACTCGCTGACGCCATGTTTGTGGTCACAAGGTCAGGGGGCGGGACTTACTCGCTGGCGCCGTGTTTGGGGTCACAAGGTCAGGGGGCGGGGCTTACTCGCTTGCGCCATGTTTGGGGTCACAAGGTCGGGAGGCGGGGCTTACTCGCTGGCGCCATGTTTGGGGTCACAAGGTCAGGGGGCGGGGCTTACTCGCTTGCGCCATGTTTGGGGTCACAAGGTCAGGGGGCGGGACTTACTCGCTGGCGCCATGTTTGGGGTCACAAGGTCGGGAAGCGGGGCTTACTGGCTGGTGCCATGTTTGGGGTCACAATGTCGGGGGGGCGGGGCTTACTCGCTGGTGCCATGTTTGGGGTCACAAGGTCGGGGGGCGGGGCTTACTCGCTGGCGCCATGTTTGGGGTCACAAGGTCAGGGGGCGGGGCTTACTCGCTGGCGCCATGTTTGGGTCACAAGACCAGGGGGCGGGACTTACTCGCTGGCGCCATGTTTGGGTCACAGGGCCAGGGGGCGGGACTTACTCGCTGGCGCCATGTGCCGATGCGATGTCCTGTTCCGTCACGTCCAGCAGAATGTTGTGACTTGAGCTGAGCGGAAGGTCGCTAGGGGTCGTGCTCACTACCTGGAAGCCCACGTCTCGCGGTGGCGCCACCTGCCGCCCAAGTATTCTGCGGACCGATAACAAAACAACGACCTTAATAACAATATTATTAACAATGACAATACAGGGGTCTACAATACTTCACTTACGCTTGCTTTGAAACGTGTTCT
This sequence comes from Arenicola marina, assembly GCA_964019135.1. NCBI lineage: Eukaryota > Metazoa > Annelida > Polychaeta > Arenicolidae > Arenicola > Arenicola marina. The sequence continues at coordinate 437,785 of OZ025251.1, forward strand.
GCACGTGTTACCAATTCATCATATAATCAAGTTACAAATGGCAGCGACGTCTCAACGGTGACGACGTAGAAGACCACAAAACCACCGCTTTTCACAAAAAGATCTGGGGGTCATTTCACTAAAATCTCGTAACTTTTTCTCGTAAAATGAAAAAATTTAATTGCTGTCTCGAACAGGAATGACAAATGTTGAATTTATCAACGTATAAAGTATAAGTATAAAGTATAAAGCAAACATGTTTTTGAATGCTATTGGTGAAAAATAAATTGCACGAAGACGGCTGCACCCCGAGCATCGCAGTATAACGCTCAGTCCCATTGCTCGTAAAGTTACGATCTGTCGTTAAATTAGCACGTGAAACATACGGTTACGAGCTCGTAACTATTAGTGAAACGATCCCCTGGGGATAGTTACAAGTCTACTAGCTACAAGTTACAAGTCTAGTAGCTAATAGGCACAAGTCTGGCCCAAAAACCTCTTAAACAACGTGCCTTTTCATTTCTTGCAGAAGTATATTCCTTTGGTTTAATATGAACCTAAATAATATATAATTTCCATTTCAAAGATTTAAAGGTTATCTCAGAGGAACACCGAGGAATAAGCCGCTTTAAGGTGTGTGTAGATATTTCCCCCTCCCGCCTCCACCAACGGGAGGCTGGCAAACTTACCGGAGATGCGGGAAGGCGTGGACCCACTCCTGACACTCATTGAACAGGTGCGTGGGACCCTGGGTCTCCTCAAACAACATGGCGTCAATCTCCTCGAAGTGCGCTCGAACCCGGCGCGACGCCTGGCGGTCAAATTCCTGCAGCACAGATACAAAGCGTCAAGTGTGACGTCACACGACGAGTTTGAAGTGTAGCTAATACGTTGTTGTAACAGAATAAATGAAATATCGTTTACGCACATGAAGGGCCGAAGAACTTGACCGAAATCAAATGAAATACGGTATTCAAGTGAACTGGAAGCAGCTTTCTTGTAGAATAAATCAACAAGAAAAATAACATTTGTCAGAAATGATCATTTTAAAGTCACACGGGATAGGTTTGACGCGGTTAAAAAAATAACTAGTGTGTGTGAAAAACTTGGGTAATAGTTATTAATATATTGCATAAGGTCAAAATGACTGCAGCACATCAATATAACAACCACTTATTTCAACAGTTAAGCTCTATATCATCATCAATGTAACGTACACCGTAGTTTTTCTTGGTGTAATTAAAGTCACAGATTTTATGCCATTTTCCTGGAAACAATTTTCATCTCTGTGGAGAAGTGACAAGACAACACAAAAATAATGCCCTAATATGTTTTTTACTTTACGAAGATGGCGGATATATGAAAACTAAACTGCAATAATATATATACGATTTAAATTCCCATACTTTTCTCTCGATGTCTCGATGAACTGCTGTTATTATTATGACATGACAATACAGTTATGCCCATGCACTGTAAAGACAACCCAACTAGAGCAGTGACGTCACCCGTCCGTATATTTCGGAATTAGTTTTGCCGCCGTATTAATATTCGTGTATGGGGCCAAGGTGGCGGGGTCAGGTTACAGGGTGACGTTACAGGCCACTGATAAAGACGTGCTGCCCACCGCACTGACCCAGAAGCACACGATTTATGGTTCTCGGTAGAGGGTCGCTTGAGTCTTGTGGAGTCTCAGGGAAATAGGCCACGTGACCACGAGACCTCAATGGCGCCACTTAATGCCGAAAAACAAACCGGCATTAGTAACAAGCTACACATGAAAAAAAAGTATTCTCTCGTGGCCTCTTGATATCTATGGGGCACTTGAATGGCCGGTTCTGGCCATCAACTATCTCCTACGCAGGGGACTGACTGACAGACAGACTGACTGACTGTCTTGGTTTATCAAGCACTCAAAGATGCCCGCCCACCCCGCCGACGAGAGCGCCCCCTCGAGAGAGAGTCGCCGTTCCGGGGCTTGTAGCCACTCCGGCCGTGGCTACAAGGGTGGGGGGGCGAGGGGGAGGGGGAAGAGATGGAGGAGAGGGAGGGGACGGCCGCGGCGGGGAAAGGAGGGTGGAGGTAGGGGTGGGGGTGGGGGTGGGGATCATTGGCGGCACGGATACTGCCCCGTGTTGGACGTAATGTTTTTTACCACTCCCCTGACAGATGTATCAGCAAACACACGTCTGACAGGTCACATACAGGGGCTGGGGTGTCCCACGTAAAGCGCCTGTATTTCCTTAGTGGCGGGGGGGGGGGGGGGGTCCTGTGAGGGTAAGAAAAGGAACAAGGGGACGGGGGTGAAAGTCAACCGAGTCATTGCTTCCATAATTGTGGTCTGATCCTGTGCTAAGTAGTGTCATCCGGTTTCCAATGCTGTACCTCTCGTTACATTGTTAATGACAATATCAACGCTCGTCGGTATGAAATCCTGGATACCTTAGGCCGCTTGTGTGCGCACGAAGGCTGAACTGACACCAAGTCATGGCACTGAATGTGGAATATGGCTCCGTCATACGTGGATTCTCCCTGGCGTCTCGCGCCTATACTATACGTCTCACGTGACCAGGGCTGCCATGCCATTCGCGTCAAGTGGATTCCAAACAGCAGCGACGCCTTGTCGCCCATTGAGGTGATCAGGGCGTGTGTCACGGGCAAACAACACCCCTGGGTGCCCTGCCTACCTGCCCCCCCCCCCCTAGCACCCCTGGGTGCACCGGCTACCGGTCACCCCCCCCCCCCCCCCGTAGTGGTAGGGCGGAAGCAGTAGGTTCGTATCACTTTCGGCGCCGCATTAAAGTCGCCTTTGTGATAAATTTTAAATTATGATCCTGTTTTGGGCTATATAATCATAAAAAATCACTTCTTGTCACATCTATCTTCCTCTTAAATAGGAAACTGCCACAGCCCAGGGAGAATAGCAACTTTTACCTAAAAAACTGAACCAATAATTATTAATCCCCCCTCCCCCCTCCCCCACTTACGTCCTACCCCAGGGAGTAGATACTGCTCCGCTCTGTGGTGTCCCCCTCCCCCCTCCCCCACTTACGTCCTACCCCAGGGAGTAGATACTGCTCCGCTCTGTGGTGTCCCCCCCTCCCCCACTTACGTCCTACCCCAGGGAGTAGATACTGCTCCGCTCTGTGGTGTCCCCCTCCCCCCTCCCCCACTTACGTCCTACCCCAGGGAGTAGATACTGCTCCGCTCTGTGGTGTCCCCCCCTCCCCCACTTACGTCCTACCCCAGGGAGTAGATACTGCTCCGCTCCGTGGTGTCCCCCGCTCCCCCCTCCCCCACTTACGTCCTCCCCCAGGGAGTAGATACTGCTCCGCTCTGTGGTGTCCCCCCCTCCCCCACTTACGTCCTACCCCAGGGAGTAGATGCTGCTCCGCTCTGTGGTGTCCCCCCCTCCCCCACTTACGTCCTACCCCAGGGAGTAGATACTGCTCCCGCTCCGTGGTGTCCCCCGCTCCCCCCTCCCCCACTTACGTCCTCCCCCAGGGAGTAGATACTGCTCCGCTCCGTGGTGTCCCCCCCCCCTCCCCCACTTACGTCCCTCCCCCAGGGAGTAGATACTGCTCCGCTCTGTGGTGTCCCCCCCCCTCCCCCACTTACGTCCTCCCCCAGGGAGTAGATGCTGCTCCGCTCCGTGGTGTCCCCCCCCCCTCCCCCACTTACGTCCTCCCCCAGGGAGTAGATACTGCTCCGCTCCGTGGTGTCCCCCCCCTCTTCCCCACTTACGTCCTCTCCCAGGGAGTAGATACCGCTCCGCTCTGTGGTGTCCCCCCCCTCCCCCACTTACGTCCTCCCCCAGGGAGTAGATGCTGCTCCGCTCCGTGGTGTCCCCCGCTCCCCCACTTACGTCCTCCCCCCAGGGAGTAGATGCTGCTCCGCTCTGTGGTGTCCCCCCCTCCCCCACTTACGTCCTCCCCCAGGGAGTAGATGCTACTACGCTCCGTGGTGTCCCCCCCTCCCCCACTTACGTCCTCCCCCAGGGAGTAGATGCTGCTACGCTCCGTGGTGTCCCCCTCCCCCCTCCCCCACTTACGTCCTCCCCCAGGGAGTAGATACTGCTCCGCTCCGTGGTGTCCCCTCCCCTCCCCCACTTACGTCCTCCCCCAGGGAGTAGATACTGCTCCGCTCCGTGGTGTCCCCCTCCCCCACTTACGTCCTCCCCCAGGGAGTAGATACTGCTCCGCTCTGTGGTGTCCCCCCCCCCCTCCCCCACTTACGTCCTCCCCCAGGGAGTAGATGCTGCTCCGATCCGTGGTGTCCCCCGCTCCCCACTTACGTCCTCCCCCAGGGAGTAGATGCTGCTCCGCTCTGTGGTGTCCCCCTCCCCCCTCCCCCACTTACGTCCTCCCCCAGGGAGTAGATACTGCTCCGCTCTGTGGTGTCCCCCCCCCTCCCCCACTTACGTCCTCCCCCAGGGAGTAGATGCTGCTCCGCTCCGTGGTGTCCCCCTCCCCCTCCCCCACTTACGTCCTCCCCCAGGGAGTAGATACTGCTCCGCTCTGTGGTGTCCCCCCCCCCCTCCCCCACTTACGTCCTCCCCCAGGGAGTAGATGCTGCTACGCTCCGTGGTGTCCCCCTCCCCCCTCCCCCACTTACGTCCTCCCCCAGGGAGTAGATACTGCTCCGCTCTGTGGTGTCCCCCCCCCTCCCCACTTACGTCCTCCCCCAGGGAGTAGATGCTGCTCCGCTCTGTGGTGTCCCCCCCCCTCCCCCACTTACGTCCTCCCCCAGGGAGTAGATACTGCTCCGCTCTGTGGTGTCCCCCCCCCTCCCCCACTTACGTCCTCCCCCAGGGAGTAGATGCTGCTCCGCTCTGTGGTGTCCCCCCCCCCCTCCCCCACTTACGTCCTCCCCCAGGGAGTAGATACTGCTCCGCTCCGTGGTGTCCCCCCCCCTCCCCCCACTTACGTCCTCCCCCAGGGAGTAGATGCTGCTACGCTCCGTGGTGTCCCCCTCCCCCCTCCCCCACTTACGTCCTCCCCAGGGAGTAGATACTGCTCCGCTCTGTGGTGTCCCCCCCCCCTCCCCCACTTACGTCCTCCCCCAGGGAGTAGATGCTGCTCCGCTCTGTGGTGTCCCCACCCCCCTCCCCCACTTACGTCCTCCCCCAGGGAGTAGATACTGCTCCGCTCTGTGGTGTCCCCCCCCCTCCCCCACTTACGTCCTCCCCCAGGGAGTAGATGCTGCTCCGCTCTGTGGTGTCCCCACCCCCCTCCCCCACTTACGTCCTCCCCCAGGAGTAGATGCTGCTCCGCTCTGTGGTGTCCCCCCCCCCCTCCCCCACTTACGTCCTCCCCCAGGGAGTAGATACTGCTCCGCTCCGTGGTGTCCCCCCCCCCTCCCCCACTTACGTCCTCCCCCAGGGAGTAGATGCTGCTACGCTCCGTGGTGTCCCCCCCCCTCCCCCACTTACGTCCTCCCCCAGGGAGTAGATGCTGCTCCGCTCTGTGGTGTCCCCCCCCTCCCCCACTTACGTCCTCCCCCAGGGAGTAGATACTGCTCCGCTCTGTGGTGTCCCCCCCCCTCCCCCACTTACGTCCTCCCTCAGGGAGTAGATACTGCTCCGCTCTGTGGTGTCCCCCCCCCTCCCCCACTTACGCCCTCCCCCAGGGAGTAGATGCTGCTCCGCTCTGTGGTGTCTCCCCCCCTCCCCCACTTACGTCCTCCCCAGGGGAGTAGATGCTGCTCCGCTCCGTGGTGTCCCCCCCCCCTCCCCCACTTACGTCCTCCCCCAGGGAGTAGATGCTGCTCCGCTCCGTGGTGTCCCCCCTCCCCCCTCCCCCACTTACGTCCTCCCCCAGGGAGTAGATGCTGCTCCGCTCCGTGGTGTCCCACCCCCCCCTCCCCCCACTTACGTCCTCCCCCAGGGAGTAGATGCTGCTCCGCTCCGTGGTGTCCCCCTCCCCCCTCCCCCACTTACGTCCTCCCCCAGGGAGTAGATGCTGCTCCGCTCCGTGGTGTCCCCCCCCCCTCCCCCACTTACGTCCTCCCCCAGGGAGTAGATGCTGCTCCGCTCCGTGGTGTCCCCCTCCCCCCTCCCCCACTTACATCCTCCCCCAGGGAGTAGATGCTGCTCCGCTCCCGTGGTGTCCCCCTCCCCCTCCCCCACTTACGTCCTCCCCCAGGGAGTAGTTGCTGCTCCGCTCCGTGGTGTCCCCCCCCCTCCCCACTTACGTCCTCCCCCAGGGAGTAGATGCTGCTCCGCTCCGTGGTGTCCCCCTCCCCCCTCCCCCACTTACGTCCTCCCCCAGGGAGTAGATGCTGCTCCGCTCCGTGGTGTCCCCCCCCCCTCCCCCACTTACGTCCTCCCCCAGGGAGTAGATGCTGCTCCGCTCCGTGGTGTCCCCCTCCCCCCCTCCCCCACTTACGTCCTCCCCCAGGGAGTAGATGCTGCTCCGCTCCGTGGTGTTGCCCGTCGTGCCGCCGCCGAAGGACATGGAGAGCCAGCTGCCGTTGGCCTCGGACTCGGTGTTGGTGGGGGAGTAGAGGCCGCTGAAGGCCGGGTCGCCGCCGTAGTGGGGGTGCTGGCCGCCGAGGTAGTGCGGCGGGTCGCCCTGGGGCGGCAGGGCCCCCCCCTCCGACTGCCGGCCGCTGAACACCGGGACCCCGCTGCTGAACTGAGGACCCGCATAGCTGGCAACGAGGATACACGGCTGTTATCACACGGTTATCACACGGTTATCACACGGTTATCACACGGTTATCACACGGTTATCAAAATCATCAATGTTATCAATGTTATCACAATGTTATCATACTCTTGTCATACTCTTATCACACTTTTATCACAGTTGTTATCACACTGTTGCTAACATATAGAGTTTATGTAGTCAAAACAATTACTTTAATATAAAAGTCCAAATGTGAATCAGATGTTTGTGTAACTCACACACTCTTATAGTATAAAGATCAATATATCAAATTCATACCCTATATATATATATATATATCAATGTATGTGGACTACTTCCTATGATACAAATAAACAGCCACATAAGAAGAAACGGTTGACAACTTTCGGCCATCTAGGTGTGTACAGGTCAAATTCGTTTAAGACTAATATGCCTTGAGTTGGTCTCAATTTACACCAGGTACATCTACACCTATTGAGACATGGCTGTAGCGGCAACTCGTCCTGACCTGCTGAGTGAGAAGAAGGAGAGGTCGGGGTCGGGGTAGGGCTGGTCAGCCCGCTCAGGTAGCGGGTGGTCGGTCTCTATCCGGTCCCTCGAAATGCCGCGCCTGTAAACAAACAAACGACGTCATAGTAGTATTGTTACGTCACGCTAGCATGGTTTAGGCCGTGTTCGATTAACATGAAACCAGAACCGGTTGCCGAACTAACTGTTCCACAGGAGAAAAACCGAAACCGGTTTGCTCGAAACCGTGAAACTATCGAGAGAGCTGGTTTGACGGTTTCAGTTCCGGGGAACTGTCAGTTCAATCAACACACACACCATAGTTACGATAATCATAAATGTAATTTAGTAGAGACTTCTGGACAAAAGTATGATACTAATTTATTAACGGACAGTCCAATCGCGCTTAGAAAGGTAACAGGCGGCATATTTATGCTGGCTTATAGCTTCATAAGCCCATGGCCATTGCTAAAATACATGCTGAAACTGTAAACAAATGGAACTATGCGTTCAGGTGGGCAAACCGTTGAAACCGCTTCCAAAAACGGTTTCGGTTTCCCGTCTGTATTAGGTAAATCGATCACGCCCTTAGTCATTACAATGAGCAGTACAAACGACAAACGACAGTTTGGGTGAGTTCGGGTATGTGAGCGGAGTAGTCGGACTCCGCGGAGAGCATAACCGAACGCGAAGAGTGGTGGTCAAGGCCCCAGAATACGTTAAAAATTATTAACGTAGTTTTGGACAATCCGTAAATAATATATAAACAATGAGACAAACAGTAAGAACCAAAAAACGTGTCCCATGATTTAGTATTTGGCACCGTTTAAGGATGTTCATGATTTGCGCAGTGCGCAGTTTCAACAAGCGCAACATGCACGCAGAACGCGGATTTTGCGTTCGGTTGGTCTTGATGCTCACCAGGGGCGGATCTAGGGGGGGGGGGGGGGGCGGGGGTACCGGGGTTGCAACAACCCCCCCCCCCCCCTTGGGAATCTGAACATACACTGTTAAAGTCGGCTTCTCCGAGCAGCCCCCCCATCCCGGTCGCAAGTTTTTCAGAGAGCACCCCCCCTGTCGCAAAGTTTCAGAGAGCACCCCCCACCCGTTGCAAGTTTTCAGAGAGCAACTCCCCCTCCCTTGGCAAATTCCTAGATCCGCCCCTGCTCACCCCTAAGTATTTTATTATTAGGATGTATGGAGGGGCGGAGTAGAGGGAAGGGGTAGAGGGTTGTCAAGTCCCATGGTTTGACTGTATGACGATATAGGTGCCATGCATACGATACACGCGCACGAGATCAGACAATATGTCCAGCGAACGGTTAGTATGGATGGAGACATGGATAGAACATTTACAATAACATTTCCATATCTTTATCAAAGTCAACAAATATATATATCATTGCAGATGGGCTCAACATGCCAGTGGGATGAGGAACGCCACCGGTAATATTACGTGGCAGAAATTTTAAAGTAAAACATTAGCATAATGTTTGTGAACAGACTTTAAAGCGAAAATGCTAAATACACAACTATATATACTAAGAATTTGCTAAGGACCAACTCTATGCAGAGGTATCTGAGCGTATAACAGATGACTGTGTAATTCTACTATAATACAGATAAACCTTCCCCAATTTGTGTCCAATATGTTACTCGTGAGCCACAATGCATGGTAAAGGCAAACGACTTTGTATTATAGTAGAATTACAGTTACCTGTTACACACTCATATATCTCTGCATAGAGGTGATCCCTTATCAAATTGTGAGTAGTATATTATGAACTTTTGGTTTGTCATGCGTTTCGCCCGTGGGCAATGTTCACCATTGTGTTTATGTTTGCACTACTATGGAAATAAATCATATATATACAAAAATTACTGTAACGGCAGCTGAGTATAAATTTTACATTTTGTTATCGTTATTATCTTGCTTGAACATTACTGCACTTGTAGACTATCTATTACTGAGAGTAAATTTGTAAGAATTTTTTTTTGCCTTCTTTAAGTGGAAATTTACTTGCATGAGCAGCTTTAAGTAAGGATCGCGGCAGTCTGAGCCAGTCTCTGGCCTCCTACCTCTAGCTCCACGGCTGTAGGACGGGCACAAATCTGATATATATCATACCTCTAGCTCCACGGCTGTAGGACGGGCACAAATCTGATATATATTTTTTGCCCCTTCTATTATAGAAGCCGTAGAACTCAGGGCTATATCTGACGGTGATACGCGGTGTCCAGACCCATAAGCGCCGGTCAGGACCCGGTGCAGCCCCCCCCCCCCACCAACCGCACCCCGCCATCGTACATCACTGCCGTGTTATGAGTGCATGTTGACCGGTCGTGGGAGGGGTGGGGGGGGAGGGGGACAGGCTGTGGTCATCAAAGAGACGGACAAAATCGGGCAGTGACGGAGGGCGCATAGCCTGTCCGTGTGACGATCCGGTGGTCACGGACCGCCTTTCAGCCAATTAACCTGTCGGTCCCTCACATACCCACTCAGGCCCCGCCGAACGAAGGCCCCACCCCCCACACACCCCGCCCCACGCGGCTCAAGGGGACCTTGTCCACTACCCCTTAGGCGTGCCCCGACCGGGCGCACATACTATCCAGTCCCGTGGTAACCCCATAATATACAGTTTGTGCGGTGGGGGAATGGATGGGGGGAGGGGTCAGGGGGGGTCAGGAAGGGGGGTGGGGGTGGGGGCAGGGAGGGGGGGGGTGGGGGTGAGGGATGAGTGAGGGGAGGGGGTTGAAGGAGGGGGTGAGGGAGGGGAAAGGGGGCTGGGGGGGGAGGGGGTAAGGGGAGGGGGTAAGGGGAGGGGGTAAGGGGTTTTATATTGGACGGGGTATCGGACCACGATGACATAGATTAACGACTTCTCTTGGGGAGTCATAAATTAAGAAATGGTCTGTGATTAGATCGATTTTCGATTTATTACCCGTTAGTCTCATGATCTGGCATTAGCTTCTTCATTGTTATGTTTGTTCTCTAGCGTTTAGGCTGTAAAACAAACATTTATATATTTATATATATTATTAGTCTGGGAATTTTAGGGATCATCGTATATCACACAAACCAGTGAACAGAGCGGCCCATCACCTACCCATTAGGGTGGAACCAGTGAACAGGGCGGAGCATCACCTACCCATAAGGGTCAACCAGTGAACAGAGCGGCCCATCACCCACCCATAAGGGTGAACCAGTGAACAGGGCGGCCCATCACCTACCCATTAGGGTGAACCAGTGAACAGGGCGGCCCATCACCTACCCATTAGGGTGAACCAGTGAACAAGGCGGCCCATCACCTACCCATAAGGGTGAACCAGTGAACAGGGCGGCCCATCACCTACCCATAAGGGTGAACCAGTGAACAGAGCGGCCCATCACCTACCCATAAGGCTGAACCAGTGAACAGAGCGGCCCATCACCTACCCATTTAGGGTGAACCAGTGAACAGGGCGGCCCATCACCTACCCATAAGGGTGAACCAGTGAACAGGGCGGCCATCACCTACGCCATAAAGGGTGAACCAGTGAACAGAGCGGCCCATCACCTACCCATAAGGGTGAACC
>OZ025251.1:448696-524968 GCA_964019135.1 Arenicola marina
GTAAGGGGAGGGGGTAAGGGGTTTTATATTGGACGGGGTATCGGACCACGATGACATAGATTAACGACTTCTCTTGGGGAGTCATAAATTAAGAAATGGTCTGTGATTAGATCGATTTTCGATTTATTACCCGTTAGTCTCATGATCTGGCATTAGCTTCTTCATTGTTATGTTTGTTCTCTAGCGTTTAGGCTGTAAACAAACATTTATATATTTATATATATTATTAGTCTGGGAATTTTAGGGATCATCGTATATCACACAAACCAGTGAACAGAGCGGCCCATCACCTACCCATTAGGGTCAACCAGTGAACAGAGCGGCCCATCACCCACCCATAAGGGTGAACCAGTGAACAGGGCGGCCCATCACCTACCCATTAGGGTGAACCAGTGAACAGGGCGGCCCATCACCTACCCATTAGGGTGAACCAGTGAACAAGGCGGCCCATCACCTACCCATAAGGGTGAACCAGTGAACAGGGCGGCCCATCACCTACCCATAAGGGTGAACCAGTGAACAGAGCGGCCCATCACCTACCCATAAGGGTGAACCAGTGAACAGAGCGGCCCATCACCTACCCATTAGGGTGAACCAGTGAACAGGGCGGCCCATCACCTACCCATAAGGGTGAACCAGTGAACAGGGCGGCCCATCACCTACCCATAAGGGTGAACCAGTGAACAGAGCGGCCCATCACCTACCCATAAGGGTGAACCAGTGAACAGAGCGGCCCATCACCTACCCATAAGGGTGAACCAGTGAACAGGGCGGCCCATCACCTACCCATAAGGGTGAACCAGTGAACAGGGCGGCCCATCACCTACCCATAAGGGTGAACCAGTGAACAGAGCGGCCCATCACCCACCCATAAGCCCTTAGGGTGAACCAGTGAACAGAGCGGCCCATCACCTACCCATAAGGGTGAACCAGTGAACAGGGCGGCCCATCACCTACCCATAAGGGTGAACCAGTGAACAGAGCGGCCCATCACCTACCCATAAGGGTGAACCAGTGAACAGGGCGGCCCATCACCTACCCATAAGGGTGAACCAGTGAACAGGGCGGCCCAGCACCCACCCATAAGCCCTTAGGGTAAACCAGTGAACAGAGCGGCCCATCACCTACCCATTAGGGTGAACCAGTGAACAGAGCGGCCCATCACCCACCCATAAGCCCTTAGGGTGAACCAGTGAACAGGGCGGCCCATTACCCACCCATAAGGGTGAACCAGTGAACAGGGCGGCTCAGCACCCACCCATAAGGGTGAACCAGTGAACAGGGCGGCCCATTACCCACGCATGAGCCCTTAGGGTGAACCAGTGAACAGGGCGGCCCATTACCCACCCATAAGGGTGAACCAGTGAACAGGGCGGCCCATTACCCACCCATAAGGGTGAACCAGTGAACAGGGCGGCCCATTACCCACCCATAAGGGTGAACCAGTGAACAGAGCGGCCCATCACCCACCCATCAGCCCTTAGGGTGAACCAGTGAACAGGGCGGCCCATTACCCACCCACAAGGGTGAACCAGTGAACAGGGCGGCCCAGCACCCACCCATAAGCCCTTAGGGTAAACCAGTGAACAGAGCGGCCCATCACCTACCCATTAGGGCGAACCAGTGAACAGAGCGGCCCATCACCCACCCATAAGCCCTTAGGGTGAACCAGTGAACAGGGCGGCCCATTACCCACCCATAAGGGTGAACCAGTGAACAGGGCGGCCCAGCACCCACCCATAAGGGTGAACCAGTGAACAGGGCGGCCCATTACCCACGCATAAGCCCTTAGGGTGAACCAGTGAACAGGGCGGCCCATTACCCACCCATAAGGGTGAACCAGTGAACAGGGCGGCCCATTACCCACCCATAAGGGTGAACCAGTGAACAGGGCGGCCCAGCACCCACCCATAAGGGTGAACCAGTGAACAGGGCGGCCCAGCACCCACCCATAAGGGTGAACCAGTGAACAGGGCGGCCTAGCACCCACCCATAAGGGTGAACCAGTGAACAGGGCGGCCCATTACCCACCCACAAGGGTGAACCAGTGAACAGGGCGGCCCATCACCTACCCATAAGGGTGAACCAGTGAACAGAGCGGCCCATCACCCACCCGTAAGCCCTTAGGGTGAACCAGTGAACAGGGCGGCCCATCACCTACCCATAAGGGTGAACCAGTGTACAGAGCGGCCCATCACCCACCCATAAGCCCTTAGGGTGAACCAGTGAACAGGGCGGCCCATTACCCACCCATAAGCCCTTAGGGTGAACCAGTGAACAGGGCGGCCCATTACCCACCCATAAGGGTGAACCAGTGAACAGGGCGGCCCATTACCCACCCATAAGGGTGAACCAGTGAACAGGGCGGCCCAGCACCCACCCATAAGGGTGAACCAGTGAACAGGGCGGCCCAGCACACACCCATAAGGGTGAACCAGTGAACAGGGCGGCCCATTACCCACCCATAAGCCCTTAGGGTGAACCAGTGAACAGGGCGGCCCATTACCCACCCATAAGGGTGAACCAGTGAACAGGGCGGCCCATTACCCACCCATAAGGGTGAACCAGTGAACAGGGCGGCCCATTACCCATCCATAAGGGTGAACCAGTGAACAGGGCGGCCCAGCGCCCACCCATAAGGATGAACCAGTGAACAGGGCGGCCCAGCACCCACCCATAATGGTGAACCAGTGAACAGGGCGGCCCAGCACCCACCCATAAGGGTGAACCAGTGAACAGGGCGGCCCAGCACCCACCCATAAGGGTGAACCAGTGAACAGGGCGGCCCAGCACCCACCCATAAGGATGAACCAGTGAACAGGGCGGCCCATTACCCACCCATAAGGGTGAACCAGTGAACAGGGCGGCCCAGCACCCACCCATACGGGTGAACCAGTGAACAGGGCGGCCCAGCACCCACCCATAAGGGTGAACCAGTGAACAGGGCGGCCCAGCACCCACCCATAAGGGTGAACCAGTGAACAGGGCGGCCGAGCACCCACCCATAAGGGTGAACCAGTGAACAGGGCGGCCCAGCACCCACCCATAAGGGTAAACCAGTGAACAGGGCGGCCCAGCACCCACCCATAAGGGTGAACCAGTGAACAGGGCGGCCCAGCACCCACCCATAAGGGTGAACCAGTGAACAGGGCGGCCCAGCACCCACCCATAAGAGTGAACCAGTGAACAGGGCGGCCCAGCACCCACAGATAGACAGAGATAGACAGAGCCGCGCATATTTATTCCCCACGACCATAGAGCGTTGTTTGTTATGGCAACGTGCCGCACTCTCTAGATCTTCATCCCTGTGGTTCATCCGCTATATCGGGAGCTGTCCTGTCCACAAGCCATTACCTGGGGGTACAGCGTAAACCCCCCTGGGGGTCATGGCGGGGATAGGGTAAGTAGGGGCGAGGGCGACGGGGTGATGTGGGGGGTTAAATACCCCCCCCCCTCACACCCCAAAAACTCTCCGTCAGATGTTCGGGGATCGGCCGTCTGGTATGAATGATTCAGTATTGATTAGCGCACACATCCTCAGATAGTCCGCCCCGCCCTATGCCACACCTACCACTCTCAACTTCATCGGGTTCACCCCCTCCCACGCCTCCATACACGCATCACCACCTTCCACCAGGCTGCCTCTATATCCATCATTCAGACCCCCCCCCCATCCCCACCCCCTAACACTGCCGTGTAGTAGCGTTCGGGGTGACCTGGTTGTCTGGTCACGCCATACCTAGCCCCACCCAACCCCATACCCCAAATTACCCCTAATGACAAACTGTATCCGCGCACGTTACATATATCCAGGGTTATGCCATCAGAGACCAGAGTAATGCTATCAGGTACCATAGTAATGTCACCAGACATCAGAGTAATGTCACCAGACATTAGAGTAATGCTATCAGGTACCAGAGTAATGTCACCATACACCAGAGTAATGCCACCAGAGGCCAGAGTAATGTCACCAGACACCAGAGTAATGTCACCAGACATCAGAGTAATGTCACCAGACATCAGAGTAATGCCACCAGACACCAGAGTAATGTCACCAGACACCAGAGTAATGCCACCATGGCACGTGTCGATGCCTGGTAGCCTGTCACTGCCCGGTACCCTGTCAATGCCTGGTACCCTGCCAACGCCTGGTTCCCTGCCAATGACCGGTACTCTTTCGATCACCTGGTCCAGTCGCGTGACAGGGTTTCCAAGCAGTGAGTGCGAATTATGTGTAGTGACTTTGCCCGTGGCGATCGATCGGGCGCCCATTGTGTGGAAGGGTCAACTGTCCGTCCTGAAAGAGGATAAATGGCTGCTTTCACCCACCTCTTGTCGGCTTATCTAGTCGAAAAGTTGTTGAGACAAGGATTAAATCGCGGCAGTTGACAGGCATTCAAGCAGTGGACGAGGGACATTATCCTGGCTGCGGCGGTACGTACGTGGACCAGTGGCCGCATGACCCACGGGAGTGGTTCCCGCTGCACGCCATATATATATATAACCTCGGCCTTTATCTAATTATGCTTTTCTGAAGGTGTCGGCGAGAAAATCACCAGAATCAAACTCGGCACAAGCACAAATGACCTGATCAGTGTATCGGGAATGCGACACCATCAGCACGTTGCGACACCATTAACACGTTGCGACAGCATTAGCACGTCGCGACAGCATTAGCACGTCGCGACACCATTAGCACGTCGCGATACCATTAGCACGTTGCGACACCATTAGCACGTTGCGACACCATCAGCACGTTGCGACACCATCAGCACGTTGCGA
Source organism: Arenicola marina (assembly GCA_964019135.1). Taxonomy (NCBI): domain Eukaryota; kingdom Metazoa; phylum Annelida; class Polychaeta; family Arenicolidae; genus Arenicola; species Arenicola marina. Next base: position 453,479 of record OZ025251.1, read on the forward strand.
CACCATCAGCACGTCGCGACACCATCAGCACGTCGCGACACCATCAGCACGTTGCGACACCATCAGCACGTTGCGACACCATCAGCACGTCGCGACACCATTAGCACGTCGCGACACCATTAGCACGTCGCGACACCGTTAGCACGTCGCGACACCGTTAGCACGTCGCGACACCATTAGCACGTCGCGACACCATTAGCACGTCGCGACACCATTAGCACGTTGCGACACCATCAGCACGTTGCGACACCATCAGCATGTTGCGACACCATCAGCACGTTGCGACACCATCAGCACGTTGCAGGCTCCAGTGGTACGCCCTAAGATACTTTCTAATGCCAGGAAAAACTTTAGCCTTAGCGTTGCACATCATGGGTAATGTACAGCGTGACGCGTGAGTGACATAGAGGTGACGCGTGAGTGACATAGGGGGTGACGCGTGTGTGACATATGGGGTGACGCGTGAGTGACAAAGCCGGTGATGCATTAGTGACAAAGCGGGTCACGCATGAGTGACAATGTGGGTGACGCGTGAGTGACGCGTGAGTGACGCATGAGTGATAAAGCGGGTACCAGCGGGTGACGCGTGAGTGACGCGTGAGTGACGTAGCGGATGAGTGCCGTAGCAGGGTGCAGTAGCGGTGACGTAAGGGCTGCCGGAAGGGCTGCCGGAGGGGTGACGTAGGGGCTGTCGGAGGGGTGACGTAGGGGCTGTCGGAGGGGTGACGTAGGGGCTGTCGGAGGGGTGACGTAGGGGCTGTCGGAGGGCTGACGTAGGGGCTGTCGGAGGGGTGACGTAGGGGCTGTCGGAGGGGTGACGTAGGGGCTGTAGGAGGGGTGACGTGGGGACTGTCGGAGAGGTGATGTAGGGGCTGCCGGAGGGCTGACGTAGGGGCTGTCGGAGGGGTGACGTAGGGGCTGTTGGAGGGGTGACGTAGGGGCTGTCGGAGGGGTGACGTAGAGGCTGTCGGAGGGCTGACGCAAGGGCTGTCGGAGGGGTCCAACATCGGGCCCAGTACGTCTCGCCTTACACACTTAGACGCCAGGACGATTCAAGCGGGTACCAGCGGGTGACGCGTGAGTGACGCGTGAGTGACGTAGCGGATGAGTGCCGTAGCAGGGTGCAGTAGCGGTGACGTAAGGGCTGCCGGAAGGGCTGCCGGAGGGGTGACGTAGGGGCTGCCGGAAGGGCTGCCGGAGGGGTGACGTAGGGGCTGTCGGAGGGGTGACGTAGGGGCTGTCGGAGGGGTGACGTAGGGGCTGTCGGAGGGGTGACGTAGGGGCTGTCGGAGGGCTGACGTAGGGGCTGTCGGAGGGGTGACGTAGGGGCTGTCGGAGGGGTGACGTAGGGGCTGTAGGAGGGGTGACGTGGGGACTGTCGGAGAGGTGATGTAGGGGCTGCCGGAGGGCTGACGTAGGGGCTGTCGGAGGGGTGACGTAGGGGCTGTTGGAGGGGTGACGTAGGGGCTGTCGGAGGGGTGACGTAGAGGCTGTCGGAGGGCTGACGCAAGGGCTGTCGGAGGGGTCCAACATCGGGCCCAGTACGTCTCGCCTTACACACTTAGACGCCAGGACGATTCAGTCAGTTTTAAACCAATCTCGCAGTCGGCATTATGAGTGAACCAAAACAAACAATTGCCGTTTTGGGATATCTATGAACATTCACAAAACATATCAATAGAATAGTCCGAAAAGGTGAAACGGAAACCAGTCACCACCTCCACAGCGCGTAGATACAGGTGTGTCCGCCCATACCATATTAGGATGAGCCCTCGCATGTCGCATAATACATGCAATGTTAATATCGCTTTGCATAAATAAAAACTTCGTCACAAGGGCTTGTCACCATTTATTATACATTTACTAGACATGATCTAGTACCTTGCCCCCTCCCTCCCTCCCACAAAGGACCCCAACCCATCCTACCTACCCAAGCCCATCCTAGATACCCCATCCCATACCATGCCGACCCCCCTCCATCTCCCGTTTTTCCATCGCGCGCTCCATACAACTAGATAGCCCCACCCAGAATCGCGTCTCCCCCGTTCGCGCCCCTAGCCCCCCGCCCCCCGCTCCGATCCGCCCCCCTCGGTCACCAGGTAACTGGCCCTGGTAACTACCCACACCAAAGTAAACAAGGCGCCCAAAGCGAGCGACACTTCCGCATGGGAGTAGCCTCGGAAAGAGATAAAAACACGGCCGCCCAGATCTCTCTATTTTACAGCGGTGCGAAAAAAAAACATCGATTAATTTCCACTCAGGTAAAAGAGTCCGTCCCATTGCAGAAAACTCATAGATCATTGCGGCGGACGGTTTCGCACGGTCAATGGACTGAAGGCGAGGCGAGGCGCGGGTGTGGGTGTGGATGTGGGTGTGGGTGTGGGTGTGGGGGAGGGGGTGAGCGGCGTCGGATGGCAGGTGTTGTAGTTGTGGTGGTGGTGGGGGTGACGCGATACATACTTATATAGCGAATGGGGTGAGAGGTGGCGGGTGAGGGGGGGGGGCGCCGAGATAAAGATGAAACTGAATGAGTAGTAGTAAGCCCCGAGTGAATCCGTTACGTCGGATTAGGGGTATAGAGATAGTGGGAATAATCCCAGTCGACGCCGCACGGGCGTGGTATCACCGGCCCTTCTGGTTTGTTGCGATGGGCCTGCACCTCCTCCCCCCTCGACCCCCCGCTTCCACACAGCACCACCACCCCCGTCCGCCCCCTCTCTTCAGGTGAATGCCTGACGTGTCAGCGGACCGCGTCGGTGTCCCCCGGGACGAGAAGACGGCGTGATGAGGCACGGGAGCCCGTCACCGCCATACAATGCCGGACCCCTATAAATAGACGGCCGGCCGTCACGGAGGGCGGAAGCACTGTGTGTGTGTGTGGGGGGGGGGGGGGGTACCTACACAGCGCCACACCTGCGTAGGGGGGGGGGGTAGCGGTGGGGGGGGGTGAGGGCAGCGGGGGAGGGTGTGGGTGCCAACACGGCAAGGTCAAACAGGCAGGAGCGGATGCACGCAGTCCATGCATGGTGCCTGGAAGCGTACGTTGGCCTATTCACGGTCTTCCCCCAGCCCCCCCCCCCCCTCCCCCTTCCCCCAGCCCCCGTGGCTTACATTTGGCGGTTCCATCCTTTGGTTGCTGGCGTCCAGACCACGGGATCTACTGTATTCTATTGCTACAATATGCATTCTCATATATCTAATGGGAACAGCAGGGAGACTGGGTTTAATGTGAAAAGGGGTTAACGGCACTTTCAGACTGTACTATAAAGGCTGCATCGCGCTATGCCATATCGTACCCTGATTAGCATGTAAAACACCACAGTTTCGAGCGTCGGTAACTATAATCTGACTCCAGCAAAAGTAATGTGTAACATACGTAGAGGTAATGAAGGTTATACACCAAAAAATGTAACGTGTAACAAATGTAGAGGCAACGAAGGTTACACTCCAACAAATGTAATGTGTAACATACGTAGGGGTAATGAAGCTTACACACCAAGAAATGGCGCGAAAATGATGTCAATGAGTGCCTTCAAGATACCCGCACACAGTTAAACGCTTATTAGTTGTGTATTTCTCAATGCAGACTATTTCTTTTAATTATTACTTGGGTAGAACCAAGTATGTTCACCATTGTGGTGTATTTAATCTCTCGTGGGAGTTACAAGTGTTTCTCCAGTTTCTCTGGTGCAAAGGGTTGGTTGCTGGTTGTATATTCAGGACGCTTTGACCATTGTTCATAGCACACATCTGTTTAACCGGATAACCCTGAGATTCCCTGGGTTAATGATTCGAAACGATCCTAAACACCCGTCATTTTCCAAATTTTCCAGGAAATGTCTTGAGTACAGAGGAAACTGAGAAGTTCTACTTCATATAATGCTGAATATTGTCCCGTCGTTCTTTTATTTTAAGTTAGCCTAAACCATTGTCTCGTACATCTCACGTATAACTCGCGCAGTGATTTTACAATAATCAATCTTGTCGGCCCCATTATGGAAGATGGATCAACGTTAGACGCCAGCTAAAGACGATGTGGCCGCTGTTTACCCCAATGACCACCACATTCCAACTTCTCGAAGTGGTCAAACAGTGCGATGTTTATTGCCCATCAAGCGTCCAACTTCAAGTGTTTGTTGTTAACTAGCTACCGTGAACCTGTCTATGACAGGGCTTTGACCCTTTAAGACACCGTAGCATGGTCCACTTCACGAGGCAACAGGCCAGAACCTCACCCGGCACCGTGTCCAAGCAAGCAGGCACAACACCCTTTGAGATCCTTCAATACTCTGAGTATTTACAGGGATTACATTGTGATGGTGGCGAAATGCCAGGTAGATAAATATACATGCAAGATCAGCTGTAACCATAGCAATAACATTGTGACGTCATTCCATTGTGACGCCATTCCATTATCTGTGTGAGCTCTTCAGTACAGGACACAACCGTCGAACCGACTTCGCTACCAAAACATACAATGAAAGCAATGGATTCACTCAACCAATGATATTTAGGAAATTACCACTTATCCCTGTCACTGACAATATACCAAGGGACAAGGCTTTTTGCTGTCACTGACGGTATACCAAGGGACAAGGCCTTTTGCTGTCATTGACGGTATACCAAGGGACACGGCTTATTGCTGTCACTGACGGTATACCAAAGGACAAGGCATATCGCTGTCACTGACGGTATACCAAGGGACACAGCTTATTGCTGTCACTGCCGGTATACCAAGGGACAAGGCTCATCGCTGTCACTGACGGTATACCAAGGGACAAGGCTTATTGCTGTCACTGACGGTATACCAAAGGACAAGGCTTATTGCTGGCACTGACGGTATACCAAGGGACAAGGCTTATTGCTGTTACTGACGGTATACCAAAGGGCAAGGCTTATTGCTGTCACTGACGGTATACCAAAGAACAAGGCTTATTGCTGTCACTGACGGTATACCAAAGGACAAGGCTTATTGCTGGCACTGACGGTATACCAAGGGACACGGCTTATTGCTGTCACTGACGGTATACCAAAGGACAAGGCATATCGCTGTCACTGACGGTATACCAAGGGACACAGCTTATTGCTGTCAGTGCCGGTATACCAAGGGACAAGGCTTATTGCTGTCACTGACGGTATACCAAGGGACAAGGCCTATTGCTGTCACTGACGGTATACCAAGGGACAAGGCTTATTGCTGTCACTGACGGTATACCAAAGGACAATGCTTATTGCTGTCACTGACGGTATATCAAGGGACAAGGCTCATTGCTGTCATTGACGGTATACCAAAGGACAAGGCTTATTGCTGTCATTGACGGTATACCAAAGGACAAGGCTTATTGCTGGCACTGACGGTATACCACGGGACAAGGCTCATCGCTGTCACTGACGGTATACCAAGGGACACGGCTTATTGCTGTCACTGACGGTATACCAAAGGACAAGGCTTATTGCTGTCACCGACGGTATGCCAAGGGACACGGCTTATTGCTGTCACTGACGGTATACCAAAGGACAAGGCTTATTGCTGTTACTGACGGTATACCAAAGGACAAGGCTTATTGCTGTTACTGACGGTATACCAAAGGACAAGGCTTATTGCTGTCACCGACGGTATGCCAAGGGACACGGCTTATTGCTGTCACTGACGGTATACCAAAGGACAAGGCTTATTGCTGGCACTGACGGTATACCAAGGGACAAGGCTTATTGCTGTCACTGACGGTATACCAAAGGACAAGGCATATCGCTGTCACTGACGGTATACCAAAGGACAAGGCCTATTGCTGTCACTGACGGTATACCAAAGGACAAGGCTTATTGCTGTCACTGACGGTATACCAAAGGACAAGGCTTATTGCTGTCACCGACGGTATGCCAAGGGACACGGCTTATTGCTGTCACTGACGGTATACCAAAGGACAAGGCTTATTGCTGGCACTGACGGTATACCAAGGGACAAGGCTTATTGCTGTCACTGACGGTATACCAACGGACAAAGCATATCGCTGTCACTGACGGTATACCAAAGGACAAGGCCTATTGCTGTCACTGACGGTATACCAAAGGACAAGGCTTATTGCTGTTACTGACGGTATACCAAAGGACAAGGCTTATTGCTGTTACTGACGGTATACCAAAGGACAAGGCTTATTGCTGTCACCGACGGTATGCCAAGGGACACGGCTTATTGCTGTCACTGACGGTATACCAAAGGACAAGGCTTATTGCTGGCACTGACGGTATACCAAGGGACAAGGCTTATTGCTGTCACTGACGGTATACCAAAGGACAAGGCATATCGCTGTCACTGACGGTATACCAAAGGACAAGGCCTATTGCTGTCACTGACGGTATACCAAAGGACAAGGCTTATTGCTGTTACTGACGGTATACCAAAGGGCAAGGCTTATTGCTGTCACTGACGGTATACCAAAGGACAAGGCTTATTGCTGTCACTGACGGTATACCAAAGGACAAGGCTTATTGCTGTCACTGACGGTATACCAAAGGACAAGGCTTATTGCTGTCACTGACGGTATGCCAAGGGACAAGGCTTATTGTTGTCACTGACGGTATACCAAAGGACAAGGCTTATTGCTGTCACTGACGGTATGCCAAAGGACAAGGCTCATCGTTGTCACTGACGGTATACCAAGGGACAAGGCTTAGTGCTGTCACTGACGGTATGCCAAAGGACAAGGCTTATTGCTGTCACTGACGGTATACCAAAGGACAATGCTTATTGCTGTCATTGACGGTATACCAAAGGACAAGGCTTATTGCTGTCACTGACGGTATACCAAAGGACAATGCTTATTGCTGTCATTGACGGTATACCAAAGGACAAGGCTTATTGCTGTCACTGACGGTATACCAAAGGACAAGGCTTATTGCTGTCACTGACGATATAGCAAAGGACAAGGCTTATGGCTGTCACTAACGGTATACCAAAGGACAAGGCTTATTGCTGTCACTGACGGTATACCAAAGGACAAGGCTTATGGCTGTCACTAACGGTATACCAAAGGACAAGGCTTATTGCTGTCACTGACGGTATACCAAAGGACAATGCTTATTGCTGTTACTGACGGTATACCAAAGGACAAGGCTTATTGCTGTCACTGACGGTATAGCAAAGGACAAGGCTTATTACTGTCACTGACGGTATAGCAAAGGACAAGGCTTATGGCTGTCACTAACGGTATACCAAAGGACAAGGCTTATTGCTGTCACTGACGGTATACCAAAGGACAAGGCTTATTGCTGTCACTAACGGTATACCAAAGGACAAGGCTTATGGCTGTCACTGACGGTATACCAAAGGACAAGGCTTATTGCTGTCACTGACGGTATACCAAAGGACAAGGCTTATTGCTGTCACTAACGGTATACCAAAGGACAAGGCTTATGGCTGTCACTGACGGTATACCAAAGGACAAGGCTTATTGCTGTCACTGACGGTATAGCAAAGGACAAGGCTTATTGCTGTCACTAACGGTATACCAAACGACAATGCTTATTGCTGTCACTGACGGTATACCAAAGGACAAGGCTTATTGCTGTCACTGACGGTATACCAAGGAGACAAGGCTTATTGCTGTCACTGACGGTATACCAAAGGACAAGGCTTATTGCTGTCACTGACGGTATACCAAGGAGACAAGGCTTATTGCTGTTACTGACGGTATACCAAAGGATAAGGTTTATTGCTGTCACTGACGGTATACCAAGGGACATTGCATATTGCTGTCACTGACGGTATACCAAGGGACAAGGCTTATTGCTGTCACTTACGGTATACCAAGGGACAAGGCTCATCGCTGTCACTGACGGTATACCAAAGGACAAGCCATATTGCTGTCACTGACGGTATACCAAGGGACACGGCTTATCGCTGTCACTGACGGTATACCAAAGGACAAGGCTTATTGCTGTCGCTGACGGTATACCAAGGGACAAGGCTTATGGCTTTCACTGACGGTATACCAAAGGATAAGGCTTATTGCTGTCACTGACGGTATACCATGGGACAAGGCTTATTGCTGTCACTGACGGTATACCAAAGGACAAGGCGTATTGCTGTCACTGACGGTATACCAAGGGACAAGGCTTATTGCTGTCACTGACGGTATACCAAAGGACAAGGCTCATCGCTGTCACTGACGGTATACCAAAGGACAAGGCATATTGCTGTCACTGACGGTATACCAAGGGACAAGGCTCATCGCTGTCACTGACGGTATACCAAATGACAAGGCATATTGCTGTCACTGACGGTATACCAAGGGACAAGGCTTATTGCTGTCACTGACGGTATACCAAAGGACAATGCTTATTGCTGTCATTGACGGTATACCAAAGGACAAGGCTCATCGCTGTCACTGACGGTATACCAAAGGACAATGCTTATTGCTGTCATTGACGGTATACCAAAGGACAAGGCTTATTGCTGTCACTGACGGTATACCAAAGGACAATGCTTATTGCTGTTACTGACGGTATACCAAAGGACAAGGCTTATTGCTGTCACTGACGGTATACCAAAGGACAATGCTTATTGCTGTCACTGACGGTATACCAAAGGACAAGGCTCATCGCTGTCACTGACGGTATACCAAAGGACAAGGCATATTGCTGTCACTGACGGTATACCAAGGGACAAGGCTCATCGCTGTCACTGACGGTATACCAAATGACAAGGCATATTGCTGTCACTGACGGTATACCAAGGGACAAGGCTTATTGCTGTCACTGACGGTATAATAAAGGACAAGATAGGGATTATTGTGTCCAACACAAGACGACTGAGAGACAAAGCTTAGCTCTTCCCTTAGCTTCCCTCATCGGGTCAATAGGATTGCGGTTATTAAATAGCCCCCCCCCCACCCCGCCTCCGCCTCCTCCCGCTCCCTCTGCCGTACCCCTGTGTCCCTGATGAATTGCGCCGGATAACAGCGTCACCGTCAGCCGCGTGTCCTTGTCCGGGTCACATACCCCGGTCGACAACCACCAAACAATGGGTGTTGGCGGTAGGGCGGGAGGGTGGCGGGGTGGGGCACGGTGGCTGCCTCGGCCACGCCTACCCTACCCTACCTACTCCCAAAACCACCCACTCACTATCCCAGCCTCGCTGAATATCAATAGAACCTGCACACAGATCTCGTATCGGACAAACATGACCTAGCGTATCTAACAACATGCGCTGCCCGCCCCCCAATGGCCGTTTGTAACATCAAGTGGAGAGGGGGTGGCTTTCCGTGACGACACAAAGTGTCTTCCGAGCTCGAGCGTCATGGCGGATCTGTTTGGTATTCCATCTGCGAGGTACTAATATCTGAGGAAAGACAACCACAATCATAGGCCCGGCGCAGTAACACAAAACGAGTTACGCAGATAGTGCTGATATTGTTGCGCATGTGGTCTTCTTGAATAGCGCAGAACTTTTTTGTAGTTTGTTCGGTAACTTTTATATCGAGCATCGCCTTCACCAGAAACACAAGGAATGGCGCGATATCACACAACTATCAAATCTACTGCACTGGAAAGCAGACACCCGCTTCCTTGCCCAAACGGCCAGCAGGCAATGGCCAAAATAGAATCTCTTTTTGTCGCATTCATCAGGCGCCAAGGGGGAATGACGCCAAATCTCCGGTAAAGGACTGGAAGAACCCTAAACAGGTGACAAACAATGGTCACAATGAAACTTCTTGCTATTATTCTCCACATTTCCATCAGGTAGTGCCGCTTTTTGCAGATATATCTGGCATTGTTGGTGCGGAACTACAAACCACACAAGAGAAATTGAAGTTACATATATGACAAACCGTAAAACAAGTCGAAGTTGGCGAAGAATTATACGTTACATTTCAAGACCGCTTCCAAGCTAGATCAGCAAATCTCTTTTACTCACAATTTACCCAGCAACAAGCATCATACACTGGAACGACTCGTGAGCTTTTATCGTGTCATTGCGTCGCGGTTCTCGCGCCCCCCTTTGTCGAATCTTTCACCAGGGGATCGTTTAACTAAGAGTTACGACATGACATGTTGGTGTTTTAGGCCACTTTTGTGCACATACAGGCTAAATTGGGCCGAGGAACCTCCCGGGACGATGAAGGATGAAGGAATGAAACATGCCCCAGATTAGGTGTAAGAGTTACGAGCACGTAACCCTAGATTGTACATGCTGATTTAACGACTGGTCGTAATTTTACGAGCAACGAAGATAAGCGTTATACTGCGATTATGGGAGTGCTACGAGCAAACGTTACGAGATCTTAGTGAAATGACACCCGGACCATTTGTCGGTATAGCAGAAATGCCTGATTGTCCTAGACCAGTAGTAGAAACTCGTTTGTCTACGCGGCTCTAGTCGTAACTGATTTGGTTGGACTTGAGTGATATTGTCGTAACTCATTGGTCCGACCCGAGTAATATTGTCGTAACTCATTGGTCGGACCAGAGTTATAATGTCGTAACTGATTGGTAGGATCAGTTATATTGTCGTTACTGATTGGTTGGACCATAGTGATGTTGTAACTGATTGGACCAAAGTAATATTGTCGTAACTGATTGATCAGACCGGAGTCATATTGTCGTAACTGATTGATCAGACCGGAGTCATATTGTCGTAACTGATTGGTCGGACCAGAGTAATATTGTCGCAACTCATTGGGCGGACCAGTATTATATTGTCGCAACTCATTGGGCGGACCAGTATTATATTGTCGCAACTCATTGGGCGGACCAGTATTATATTGTCGCAACTCATTGGGCGGACCAGTATTATATTGTCGCAACTCATTGGGCGGACCAGTATTATATTGTCGCAACTCATTGGTGGCACCAAAGTAATATTTTCTTAACTGATTGTTCGGACCACATTGATGTTGTAACTGATTGATCGGACTAGTGATATTGTCGTAACTCATTGGTCGGACCACAGCGATGTTGTCGTAACTGACTGGTCATCAAAATCTTTCCACAAACAATCAGAATGTTCTAGACAACGTTCATTGGACATGTTTTCAGTAAAATGTGTAAGTAAACACATAATAGTATATGTTTTACGTTAAATAAATAGGCGCGTAAATGTGAAACGATGGCACCTTTGAAAGCTTCAAATCGACCGATCTGAAGTGTAAGGCATAGTTCGATGAACCATAGATCTCCTGTATTCTATCCGACCCACTGAATGGGATACATTACAGGATGGCTTCTGTGTAAATTAATTCGTAAATTTGATGTAAAAAACCAAGAAAAGAGTAACTATTGAAGCAATCTGGGTGGTTATGCAGAATATATGGCTGATACTTAGGAACGTGTGGCACGTTTTGGGTCACGAAATCTGAACAAATTCGCGAATCAGCTGCGAACGATCAAAGTCGTAATTGTCGAGCCATGTGAGCCAGATGCAGCTTGCGGTTAAATTGTTGGTGACGCTGAATATAGGCAGATGGAGGATTTCATGATTTCTCTGACTATGTTTTAACGCGTCATATGGGATAATGGTGAATAATTCGAATAGAATACAATAAACGGGTATTCTATTTTGATGGAGCAATATATTGGGATTAATATATTGAAAGTCCCTTTGGAGCTAGGGGCTGGACTTTAACGGCTGTATGTAACCATGAACTGTTTGTTACCTGTGCAGTGTCTTGGGCACGACCCGCAGAGGACCAGGGGTCTCCGGGACGGACTCCTCGCTGGAGGGTGTGGCATCCGGCTGGGTGGTGGGGAGGGTCAGCGTCCCCAGACCGTCGGCCGTAGCAACCAGCGCTTCACACCTACCCTCTGTCTCGGAGGGGTAGAGACTCATGCCCGCCGCTAGTGGGACCACCACACCTCCCGTCACGTTCACCATGGATACGATGGGGGTACGCGCCTGTTACGGATGCGTTACCCTGGCGACCGGGAACCACCTGAAACCGCCAGCGCAGCGCGCCTGCAGGCAGGGCCAGGCGGGGGGTAGAGGGTGGGGGGTATCTCCCGCCGAGCTAGCACTGACTGCGACACTCCCCGTCTGATAAGAGGCGCGAAACGCCCGACTACGATATGGATTTGTTTAATCCAGTTAATCCAGAGATTAATATCCGCTTATCCTGGTCCGTTAATCTGGCCTGACTGGCCTCTTCACCAAGCTTTACGTCTGGATCACCCTAGACACCACCAGTGCCTCACTCCTCCATATCGCGTAGCAGATTAGTAACAATCGTATCCATTTTTATGTCTCCATGACGCAGACGATATTTTGACCGCCAGTGGTGTCTATTTCAATTCACCCGGGACAGGTGTTGTCGGTTTCACCCAGGACAGGCGACAACACGGGCTGTTGTGGCTGGACGGGACATCCAATCAGACCGCTGCCTGCATGTCTGTCTGTCTGTCTGTTAGTCTGTCTGCCTGTCTCGTCCACTACTCCAGCGCTGATGACGGCGACGCCCAACCGACACTGCTGTGGCTTGTCTATTTTGCCGTGCCGCGCTGCGTTGGCAGACTGACCGAGTCTACCGCGTCTCACGCAGACAGTGAGGGGCGGGGGTGAGGGTGGGACCCCGGGGCGGCGGCTGCGGATGAGCGTCATGGCAGCAGATATATGGTGGTAGCCTTAATGGTGGCAGCCTTGCTGAAAGAGCTTCAGCAAGAGATTCACGGTGGGGGGCAGTTTTTACGGAGAGCTACATTGCGGCAGATTTAATGACAGAGCTCCATGGACAGCTGTTTTTTCCCCGAGAGTTTCAGCAATAGCTTCGTGGGCAGCTGTTTTTCTCTGAGAGTTTTAGCAATAGCTTCGTGGATAGCTGTTTTTTTTCTGAGAGTTTCAGCAATAGCTCCATGGACAGCAGTTTTTATTGACAGCTTCAGCAAGAGGTTCACGGTTGAAGCTTTACCTAACGATCTTCATTAAGAGCTTCTTGGTAGTAATTTTACAAAGTTTCATAGCGATAGAGTTAGACGTTGATAGACACTACACTGCAAGCTCTACAGTTGATATTGAAACTCTCATTCTCAAAGAGAGAGGATACAACAAAGTAGTCAGCCAGCCCCCCCCCCCCCCCTCCCACACACACACACACAAATATACACCCATGATCCTAAGTGAAATGAAAGAGTTTGTATATTCTTTGGTGAAAAGCAACATATTGGCTACTTACCCTACAACTGGGGAAACTAACGCAATGTCTGCTCCGCCAAAAAACTCTTCAAATCGAAAGGTCTCGTCACAACAGACCAGGGACAACAGACTACAAGGAACACCACCATTCAGCGGCGGAGAGGCGCGCAGGGGCGGACCCATCCCACCGGTACCTGCGGGCACCCGGAGCACGCACACTTTATCACCGGGCGGCCACTCGACACGGCACTCCCTATAAGGGCGGGTATACGTATAATCATACTTATCTAACGACTCATTCACCCTTACCACAGGATCCAATACATACATGTATCTTACAGGCTTGACCAGGCAAAATGCATGTAGGCACTCTACTGTAGTATACACTGCATTGGGGATCATGATAGCATTGCTTCAAGTGATCCGATCTTTTTGATTGATTAGGCTTCTTATGTGCATTCTTCCAAGTCAACTCTGGATGACTTGAAAAACGATCACGTTACAAAAAAGTGGGGATCAGCCAAACAGTAGTAAAAGAATTAAGGCAAAAACAAGTGAGGATTAATCCCAGGCCTGATAGTAAATAAAACATTGAAATATTATCAAACAGTTTACCATCTGCACTTTTAATTGCAGTCACGCCGAAGTATCTTTAAAACAGCCAATGGAAGGCAGGGTAGTGGAGGTGCAGTAATAAAATTATAAACATCCACTTATAAAATACCATGTGTACGCTGAGCATGACAATGCCAAATGCAGCTAAAATAAATATTGGAAAACAAATTGACAACTGTCAATTATATTATGATCTATATTGGCGATTTGCGGTCCCCATTAGCTTTGGTGGTTCTTCTTTGTTAGTTTCAACCATTGCTGTAGTGTAGCCCATGTATTACTCTTGCCAAGCATACCCTGCAATAATCACCTCCATGGACCCTACTAATAAGTAAGCAGAAACTACCTTCCACAAAGAAACCTCAACCCACAAGCAGATGAACACCTGGGTTATGTCGGTGCTGCGTCGAGGTAGCTAAGCCAGTGGTGAGACTCGTAAAGGGGTCATTGCGGCACACGTTCCAACGCTAACTATCCAGTTAGGGTTAGGGTTAGGGTTAGGGTTAGGGCTAGGGTTAGGGCTAACCCTAACCCTAGCCAGTGGTGAGACTCGTAAAGGGGTCATTGCGGCACATGTTCCACCGCTAACTATCCAGTTAGGGTTAGGGTTAGGGCTAACCCTAACCCTAACCAGTGGTGAGACTCGTAAAGGGGTCATTGCGGCACATGTTCCAACGCTAACTATCCAGTTAGGGTTAGGGTTAGGGTTAGAGCTAACCCTAACCAGTGGTGAGACTCGTAAAGGGGTCATTGCGGCACATGTTCCACCGCTAACTATCCAGTTAGGGTTAGGGTTAGGGTTAGGGCTAACCCTAACCCTAACCAGTGGTGAGACTCGTAAAGGGGTCATTGCGGCACATGTTCCAACGCTAACTATCCAGTTAGGGTTAGAGCTAGGGTTAGGGCTAACCCTAACCCTAACATGGTGAGACTCGTAAAGGGGTCATTGCGGCACATGTTCCACCGCTAACTATCCAGTTAGGGTTAGGGTTAGGGCTAACCCTAACCCTAACCAGTGGTGAGACTCGTAAAGGGGTCATTGCGGCACATGTTCCACCGCTAACTATCCAGTTAGGGTTAGGGTTAGGGTTAGGGCTAGGGTTAGGGCTAACCCTAACCCTAACCAGTGGTGAGACTCGTAAAGGGGTCATTGCGGCACATGTTCCACCGCTAACTATCCAGTTAACAGACAAAATGAGCAAAAGCACTATTGGTGCTTTAGGCACATTTGTGCACAAAAGGGTAAATTGGGCCAATAAAACCCCCCAGGCCCATGAAATATGTCAGTATACCACGGCCTGCTTACTAAGTGAAATATGCCCCAGACGCAGTAGTGTAACATGGCCTGCTTACTAAGTGAAATATGCCCCAGACGCAGTAGTGTACCATGGCCTGCTTACTAAGTTAAATATGCCCCAGACGCAGATGTACCATGGCCTGCTTACCAAGTGAAATATGCCCCAGACGCAGATGTACCATGGCCTGCTTACCAAGGGAAATATGCCCCAGACGCAGTAGTGTACCATGGCCTGCTTACTAAGTGAAATATGCCCCAGACGCAGATGCACCATGGTCTGCTTACCAAGTGAAATATGCCCCAGACGCAAATGTACCATGGCCTGCTTACCAAGTGAAATATGCCCCAGACGCAGATGTACCATGGCCTGCTTACCAAGTAAAATATGCCCCAGACGCACTAGTGTACCATGGCCTGCTTACCAAGGGAAATATGCCCCGGACGCAGTAGTGTACAATGGCCTGCTTACCAAGGGAAATATGCCCCAGACGCAGTAGTGTACCATGGCGTGCTTACTAAGTAAAATATGCACCAGACGCAGATGTACCATGGCCTGCTTACCAAGTGAAATATGCCCC
The DNA here is from genome assembly GCA_964019135.1 of Arenicola marina. Taxonomy (NCBI): domain Eukaryota; kingdom Metazoa; phylum Annelida; class Polychaeta; family Arenicolidae; genus Arenicola; species Arenicola marina. The sequence goes on from OZ025251.1 coordinate 469,092, forward strand.
AGACGCAGTAGTGTACCATGGCCTGCTTACCAAGTGAAATATGCCCCAGACGCAGTAGTGTACCATGGCCTGCTTACTAAGTGAAATATGCCCCAGACGCAGATGTACCATGGCCTGCTTACCAAGTGAAATATGCCCCAGACGCAGTAGTGTACCATGGCCTGCTTACCAAGGGAAATATGCCCCAGACGCAGTAGTGTACCATGGCCTGCTTACCAAGGGAAATAAATATGCCCCAGACGCAGTAGTGTACCATGGCCTGCTTACCCAATGCCCCAGCGATCCACTTTATTAGGTATATTAACCAGACACCTCCGGTATAATAATCTATATATATATACAGTTGTCGATTCTCTGGACGTCATCCTTGATTGAACACACGTTTGCGAGTCAGTGATGTCAGCAAGCCACTGTTATAGGGTTATTGCTGGATGACGTCTCTATCCACATTGTGAAGGTGTTTGCTGATTCAGTCATAACGCCCCTTTGACGGCGCCAGAGTATGGGTGATGTCAGGTCACGTGACTGACTGAATGAAAGACTGAGTTTGAGGCCACATTTGTGCACAAATGAGCTTAACCAAACAACTGTCTGGTATACAGATGTAAATAAAAGTTGGACATGTAAGGTTACCCATGGCAACCCTCTGTCACTGGTCGCGCGCCTTTAATCATTTTAGTGCTTAAACGCAAATTTTTAAAAATATGTATCACCGACACACAAATATATTCCGCTTATAAATTCCATTATTCGGTGGATGATTTGTATGTGGGGTACGCTCATACAGCGTGCCTCTCTCTCAATACACAATATTAGACCATTTCGTAAAAATTACCTTTTTAACTTTCAATGCTAACTCTTTAAGTGATCTTGAGTTTAAGTGGCAGACACATCAACAATGCCCAGTTAATATGCCGTATTACACGAACACGTAAATTCACTGCGTCACTACCGGTACCCAGGGGCGGATCTAGGGGAAGGGGGGTTAGGGGGGTTGCAACGCCCCCCCCCCCCTCCTTGGGAACTTGAGCATACACCATAAAAGTCGGGCTATCTGAAGAAGTACATCACAAAGTGACATTTTGTAGAGGCAACAAAAAGGGCGGAAACCCACCTCTATCAAGCAAGCGAATGTTAAAGACAGTTTAAGTCGAATTTTGTAGAGGTAGATTTTCTCCACAAAATCAATGCTATCTGAGGTTTAGACCAGCTCCCCCCTCCCCCCCCCCCCACCCCCGGTAAAAATTAGTGCACCCTCTAAAGGCATCTATTTTGTAGTTCCTGAATACCATGGCATTTTTATGATACATTTCAATAAGTACCTCCATAAATCAATTATTTTCACCTGAAAGTTTTGAAATGTACATCACGAGCAGTTCAATTAAGCTATTCTGCGCACTCTCCCCAGGAGACAGATCCGCCCCGGTGTTCCCGGCCGGTCGCGGCGTGCACGGCCTGACGGGCACCGCCCGGCGCCACTGTGGCTACGGCCTCAGTACAGAGGCAGACCGGTAGCAGAGACCCAGCCCCCTCCCTACCCCCCCCCCCCCCACCACCCCCGCCCTCCCAACCCCCATACAAAGCCACGGCCGTTGCGTAACCTTCGTTAATATATTTAATTGGATTACCAGCGTCGCTTTTATTAATCAGTGTTAATGATGTACGCGTAGAGCCTCAAACAATATATCTACGTCTGTCACCGTAGAATGATGACATAAATGGTATTTAAGGCCGTTAGTGTGCACTTGAAGCTAAATTGGGACAAGAAACCTCCCGGGGCACTGACATGGGGTTAGATAGAACAAAAAACCTCCCAGGGGCACTGACATGGGGTTAGATAGAACAAGAAACCTCCCAGGGGCACTGACATGGGGAGAGATTGAACAAGAAACCTCCCGGGGGCACTGACATGGGGTTAGATAGAACAAAAAACCTCCCAGGGGCACTGACATGTGGTTAGATAGAACAAGAAACCTCCCGGGGGCACTGACATGGGGAGAGATAGAACAAGAAACCTCCCAGGGGCACTGACATGGGGTTAGATAGAACAAAAAACCTCCCAGGGGCACTGACATGGGGTTAGATAGAACAAGAAACCTCCCAGGGGCACTGACATGGGGAGAGATTGAACAAGAAACCTCCCGGGGGCACTGACATGGGGTTAGATAGAACAAAAAACCTCCCAGGGGCACTGACATGTGGTTAGATAGAACAAGAAACCTCCCGGGGGCACTGACATGGGGAGAGATTGAACAAGAAACCTCCCGGGGGCACTGACATGGGGTTAGATAGAACAAAAAACCTCCCAGGGGCACTGACATGTGGTTAGATAGAACAAGAAACCTCCCAGGGGCACTGACATGGGGTTAGATAGAACAAAAAACCTCCCCGGGGCACTGACATGGGGAGAGATTGAACAAGAAACCTCCCCGGGGCACTGACATGGGGTTAGATAGAACAAAAAACCTCCCCGGGGCACTGACATTGGGTTAGATAGAACAAAAAACCTCCCCGGGGCACTGACATGGGGAGAGATTGAACAAGAAACCTCCCCGGGGCACTGACATGGGGTTAGATAGAACAAAAAACCTCCCAGGGGCACTGACATGTGGTTAGATAGAACAAGAAACCTCCCGGGGGCACTGACATGGGGAGAGATAGAACAAGAAACCTCCCAGGGGCACTGACATGGGGTTAGATAGAACAAGAAACCTCCCAGGGGCACTGACATGGGGAGAGATTGAACAAGAAACCTCCCCGGGGCACTGACATTGGGTTAGATAGAACAAAAAACCTCCCAGGGGCACTGACATGTGGTTAGATAGAACAAGAAACCTCCCCGGGGCACTGACATGGGGTTAGATAGAACAAGAAACCTCCCCGGGGCACTGACATGGGGTTAGATAGAACAAGAAACCTCCCAGGGGCACTGACATGGGGTTAGATAGAACAAGAAACCTCCCCGGGGCACTGACATGGGGTTAGATAGAACAAGAAACCTCCCAGGGGCACTGACATGGGGTTAGATAGAACAAGAAACCTCCCCGGGGCACTGACATGGGGTTAGATAGAACAAGAAACCTCCCGGGGGCACTGACATGGGGAGAGATTGAACAAGAAACCTCCCCGGGGCACTGACATGGGGAGAGATTGAACAAGAAACCTCCCCGGGGCACTGACATTGGGTTAGATAGAACAAGAAACCTCCCCGGGGCACTGACATTGGGTTAGATAGAACAAGAAACCTCCCGGGGGCACTGACATGGGGAGAGATTGAACAAGAAACCTCCCCGGGGCACTGACATGGGGAGAGATTGAACAAGAAACCTCCCCGGGGCACTGACATTGGGTTAGATAGAACAAGAAACCTCCCAGGGGCACTGACATGGCGTTAGATAGAACAAGAAACCTCCCCGGGGCACTGACATGGGGAGAGATAGAACAAGAAACCTCCCCGGGGCACTGACATGGGGAGAGATTGAACAAGAAACCTCCCCGGGGCACTGACATGGGGAGAGATTGAACAAGAAACCTCCCCGGGGCACTGACATGGGGAGAGATTGAACAAGAAACCTCCCCGGGGCACTGACATGGGGAGAGATTGAACAAGAAACCTCCCAGGGGCACTGACATGTGGTTAGATAGAACAAGAAACCTCCCCGGGGCACTGACATGGGGAGAGATTGAACAAGAAACCTCCCCGGGGCACTGACATGGGGTTAGATAGAACAAGAAACCTCCCCGGGGCACTGACATGGGGTTAGATAGAACAAGAAACCTCCCAGGGGCACTGACATGGGGAGAGATTGAACAAGAAACCTCCCCGGGGCACTGACATGGGGAGAGATTGAACAAGAAACCTCCCCGGGGCACTGACATGGGGAGAGATTGAACAAGAAACCTCCCCGGGGCACTGACATGGGGTTAGATAGAACAAGAAACCACCCCGGGGCACTGACATGGGGTTAGATAGAACAAGAAACCTCCCCGGGGCACTGACATGGGGAGAGATTGAACAAGAAACCTCCCAGGGGCACTGACATGGGGTTAGATAGAACAAGAAACCTCCCCGGGGCACTGACATGGGGTTAGATTGAACAAGAAACCTCCCCGGGGCACTGACATGGGGTTAGATTGAACAAGAAACCTCCCAGGGGCACTGACATGTGGTTAGATAGAACAAAAAACCTCCCCGGGGCACTGACATGGGGTTAGATTGAACAAGAAACCTCCCCGGGGCACTGACATGGGGTTAGATTGAACAAGAAACCTCCCAGGGGCACTGACATGGGGAGAGATAGAACAAGAAACCTCCCCGGGGCACTGACATGGGGTTAGATAGAACAAGAAACCTCCCCGGGGCACTGACATGGGGTTAGATAGAACAAGAAACCTCCCCGGGGCACTGACATGGGGTTAGATAGAACAAGAAACCTCCCCGGGGCACTGACATGGGGTTAGATAGAACAAGAAACCTCCCCGGGGCACTGACATGGGGAGAGATAGAACAAGAAACCTCCCCGGGGCACTGACATGGGGAGAGATAGAACAAGAAACCTCCCCGGGGCACTGACATGGGGTTAGATAGAACAAGAAACCTCCCCGGGGCACTGACATGGGGTTAGATAGAACAAGAAACCTCCCCGGGGCACTGACATGGGGAGAGATTGAACAAGAAACCTCCCAGGGGCACTGACATGGGGAGAGATAGAACAAGAAACCTCCCCGGGGCACTGACATGGGGTTAGATAGAACAAGAAACCTCCCCGGGGCACTGACATGGGGTTAGATAGAACAAGAAACCTCCCCGGGGCACTGACATGGGGTTAGATAGAACAAGAAACCTCCCCGGGGCACTGACATGGGGAGAGATTGAACAAGAAACCTCCCAGGGGCACTGACATGGGGTTAGATAGAACAAGAAACCTCCCCGGGGCACTGACATGGGGTTAGATTGAACAAGAAACCTCCCCGGGGCACTGACATGGGGTTAGATTGAACAAGAAACCTCCCAGGGGCACTGACATGTGGTTAGATAGAACAAAAAACCTCCCCGGGGCACTGACATGGGGTTAGATTGAACAAGAAACCTCCCCGGGGCACTGACATGGGGTTAGATTGAACAAGAAACCTCCCAGGGGCACTGACATGGGGTTAGATAGAACAAAAAACCTCCCCGGGGCACTGACATGGGGTTAGATAGAACAAGAAACCTCCCCGGGGCACTGACATGGGGTTAGATAGAACAAGAAACCTCCCAGGGGCACTGACATGGGGTTAGATAGAACAAGAAACCTCACAGGGGCACTGACATGGGGTTAGATTGAACAAGAAACCTCCCCGGGGCACTGACATGGGGTTAGATAGAACAAGAAACCTCCCAGGGGCACTGACATGGGGTTAGATAGAACAAGAAACCTCCCCGGGGCACTGACATGGGGTTAGATAGAACAAAAAACCTCCCCGGGGCACTGACATGGGGTTAGATAGAACAAGAAACCTCCCAGGGGCACTGACATGGGGAGAGATAGAACAAGAAACCTCCCCGGGGCACTGACATGGGGTTAGATTGAACAAGAAACCTCCCCGGGGCACTGACATGGGGTTAGATAGAACAAGAAACCTCCCCGGGGCACTGACATGGGGTTAGATAGAACAAGAAACCTCCCAGGGGCACTGACATGGGGTTAGATTGAACAAGAAACCTCCCCGGGGCACTGACATGGGGTTAGATAGAACAAGAAACCTCCCAGGGGCACTGACATGGGGTTAGATAGAACAAGAAACCTCCCCGGGGCACTGACATGGGGTTAGATAGAACAAAAAACCTCCCCGGGGCACTGACATTGGGTTAGATAGAACAAAAAACCTCCCCGGGGCACTGACATGGGGAGAGATTGAACAAGAAACCTCCCCGGGGCACTGACATGGGGTTAGATAGAACAAAAAACCTCCCAGGGGCACTGACATGTGGTTAGATAGAACAAGAAACCTCCCGGGGGCACTGACATGTGGTTAGATAGAACAAGAAACCTCCCAGGGGCACTGACATGGGGAGAGATTGAACAAGAAACCTCCCAGGGGCACTGACATTGGGTTAGATAGAACAAAAAACCTCCCCGGGGCACTGACATGGGGTTAGATAGAACAAAAAACCTCCCGGGGGCACTGACATGGGGTTAGATAGAACAAAAAGCCTCCCGGGGGCACTGACATGGGGAGAGATAGAACAAGAAACCTCCCAGGGGCACTGACATGGGGTTAGATAGAACAAGAAACCTCCCAGGGGCACTGACATGGGGTTAGATAGAACAAGAAACCTCCCAGGGGCACTGACATGGGGAGAGATTGAACAAGAAACCTCCCAGGGGCACTGACATTGGGTTAGATAGAACAAGAAACCTCCCCGGGGCACTGACATGTGGTTAGATAGAACAAGAAACCTCCCAGGGGCACTGACATGGGGAGAGATTGAACAAGAAACCTCCCAGGGGCACTGACATTGGGTTAGATAGAACAAAAAACCTCCCCGGGGCACTGACATGGGGTTAGATAGAACAAAAAACCTCCCGGGGGCACTGACATGGGGTTAGATAGAACAAAAAACCTCCCGGGGGCACTGACATGGGGAGAGATAGAACAAGAAACCTCCCCGGGGCACTGACATGGGGTTAGATAGAACAAGAAACCTCCCAGGGGCACTGACATGGGGAGAGATAGAACAAGAAACCTCTCGGGGGCACTGACATGGGGTTAGACAGAACAAGAAACATCCCGGGGGCACTGCCATGGGGTTAGATAGAACAAAAAACCTCCCCGGGGCACTGACATGGGGTTAGATAGAACAAAACACCTCCCCGGGGCACTGACATGTGGTTAGATAGAACAAGAAACCTCCCAGGGGCACTGACATGGGGTTAGATAGAACAAGAAACCTCCCGGGGGCACTGACATGTGGTTAGATAGAACAAGAAACCTCCCAGGGGCACTGACATGGGGTTAGATAGAACAAGAAACCTCCTAGGGGAACTGGCATGGCGTTAGATAGAACAAGAAACCTCCCAGGGGCACTGACATGGGGTTAGATAGAACAAGAAACCTCCCAGGGGCACTGACATGGGGTTAGATAGAACAAGAAACCTCCCAGGGGCACTGACATGTGGTTAGATACAACAAGAAACCTCCCAGGGGCACTGACTTAGGGTTAGATAGAACAAGAAACCTCCCAGGGGCACTGACATGGGGTTAGATAGAACACGAAACCTCCCAGGGGCACTGACATGGGGTTAGATAGAACAAAAAACCTCCCAGGGGAACTGGCATGGCGTTAGATAGAACAAGAAACCTCCCAGGGGCACTGACATGGGGTTAGATAGAACAAGAAACCTCCCAGGGGCACTGACATGGGGTTAGATAGAACAAGAAACCTCCCAGGGGCACTGACATGTGGTTAGATACAACAAGAAACCTCCCAGGGGCACTGACTTAGGGTTAGATAGAACAAGAAACCTCCCAGGGGCACTGACATGGGGTTAGATAGAACACGAAACCTCCCAGGGGCACTGACATGGGGTTAGATAGAACAAAAAACCTCCCAGGGGCACTGACATGGGGTTAGATAGAACAAGAAACCTCCCAGGGGAACTGGCATGGCGTTAGATAGAACAAGAAACCTCCCAGGGGCACTGACATGGGGTTAGATAGAACAAGAAACCTCCCAGGGGCACTGACATGGGGTTAGATAGAAAAGAAACCTCCCAGGGGCACTGACATGTGGTTAGATACAACAAGAAACCTCCCAGGGGCACTGACATGGGGTTAGATAGAACAAGAAACCTCCCAGGGGCACTGACATGGGGTTAGATAGAACAAGAAACCTCCCAGGGGCACTGACATGTGGTTAGATACAACAAGAAACCTCCCAGGGGCACTGACTTAGGGTTAGATAGAACAAGAAACCTCCCAGGGGCACTGACATGTGGTTAGATACAACAAGAAACCTCCCAGGGGCACTGACATGGGGTTAGATAGAACAAGAAACCTCCCAGGGGCACTGACATGGGGTTAGATAGAACAAGAAACCTCCCAGGGGCACTGACATGTGGTTAGATACAACAAGAAACCTCCCAGGGGCACTGACTTAGGGTTAGATAGAACAAGAAACCTCCCAGGGGCACTGACATGGGGTTAGATAGAACACGAAACCTCCCAGGGGCACTGACATGGGGTTAGATAGAACAAAAAACCTCCCAGGGGCACTGACATGGGGTTAGATAGAACAAGAAACCTCCCGGGGGCACTGACATGGGGTTAAATAGAACAAGAAACCTCCCGGGGGCACTGACATGGGGTTAGATAGAACAAAAAACCTCCCCGGGGACATGGGGTTAGATAGAACAAGAAACCTCTCGGGGGCACTGACATGGGGTTAGATAGAACAAAACACCTCCCAGGGGCACTGACATGTGGTTAGATAGAACAAGAAACCTCCCCGGGGCACTGACATGGGGTTAGATAGAACAAGAAACCTCCCGGGGGCACTGACATGTGGTTAGATAGAACAAGAAACCTCCCAGGGGCACTGACATGGGGTTAGATAGAACAAGAAACCTCCCAGGGGCACTGGCATGGGGTTAGATAGAACAAGAAACCTCCCAGGGGCACTGACATGGGGTTAGATAGAAAAGAAACCTCCCAGGGGCACTGACATGTGGTTAGATACAACAAGAAACCTCCCAGGGGCACTGACATGGGGTTAGATAGAACAAGAAACCTCCCAGGGGCACTGACATGGGGTTAGATAGAACAAGAAACCTCCCAGGGGCACTGACATGTGGTTAGATACAACAAGAAACCTCCCAGGGGCACTGACTTAGGGTTAGATAGAACAAGAAACCTCCCAGGGGCACTGACATGTGGTTAGATACAACAAGAAACCTCCCAGGGGCACTGACATGGGGTTAGATAGAACAAGAAACCTCCCAGGGGCACTGACATGGGGTTAGATAGAACAAGAAACCTCCCAGGGGCACTGACATGTGGTTAGATACAACAAGAAACCTCCCAGGGGCACTGACTTAGGGTTAGATAGAACAAGAAACCTCCCAGGGGCACTGACATGGGGTTAGATAGAACACGAAACCTCCCAGGGGCACTGACATGGGGTTAGATAGAACAAAAAACCTCCCAGGGGCACTGACATGGGGTTAGATAGAACAAGAAACCTCCCGGGGGCACTGACATGGGGTTAAATAGAACAAGAAACCTCCCGGGGGCACTGACATGGGGTTAGATAGAACAAAAAACCTCCCCGGGGACATGGGGTTAGATAGAACAAGAAACCTCTCGGGGGCACTGACATGGGGTTAGATAGAACAAGAAACCTCCCGGGGGCACTGACATGTGGTTAGATAGAACAAGAAACCTCCCAGGGGCACTGACATGGGGTTAGATAGAACAAGAAACCTCCCAGGGGCACTGGCATGGGGTTAGATAGAACAAGAAACCTCCCAGGGGCACTGACATGGGGTTAGATAGAAAAGAAACCTCCCAGGGGCACTGACATGTGGTTAGATACAACAAGAAACCTCCCAGGGGCACTGACATGGGGTTAGATAGAACAAGAAACCTCCCAGGGGCACTGACATGGGGTTAGATAGAACAAGAAACCTCCCAGGGGCACTGACATGTGGTTAGATACAACAAGAAACCTCCCAGGGGCACTGACTTAGGGTTAGATAGAACAAGAAACCTCCCAGGGGCACTGACATGTGGTTAGATACAACAAGAAACCTCCCAGGGGCACTGACATGGGGTTAGATAGAACAAGAAACCTCCCAGGGGCACTGACATGGGGTTAGATAGAACAAGAAACCTCCCAGGGGCACTGACATGTGGTTAGATACAACAAGAAACCTCCCAGGGGCACTGACTTAGGGTTAGATAGAACAAGAAACCTCCCAGGGGCACTGACATGGGGTTAGATAGAACACGAAACCTCCCAGGGGCACTGACATGGGGTTAGATAGAACAAAAAACCTCCCAGGGGCACTGACATGGGGTTAGATAGAACAAGAAACCTCCCGGGGGCACTGACATGGGGTTAAATAGAACAAGAAACCTCCCGGGGGCACTGACATGGGGTTAGATAGAACAAAAAACCTCCCCGGGGACATGGGGTTAGATAGAACAAGAAACCTCTCGGGGGCACTGACATGGGGTTAGATAGAACAAAACACCTCCCAGGGGCACTGACATGTGGTTAGATAGAACAAGAAACCTCCCAGGGGCACTGACATGGGGTTAGATAGAACAAGAAACCTCCCGGGGGCACTGACATGTGGTTAGATAGAACAAGAAACCTCCCAGGGGCACTGACATGGGGTTAGATAGAACAAGAAACCTCCCAGGGGCACTGGCATGGGGTTAGATAGAACAAGAAACCTCCCAGGGGCACTGACATGGGGTTAGATAGAACAAGAAACCTCCCAGGGGCACTGACATGGGGTTAGATAGAACAAGAAACCTCCCCGGGGCACTGACATGGGGTTAGATAGAACAAGAAACCTCCCCGGGGCACTGACATGGGGAGAGATTGAACAAGAAACCTCCCAGGGGCACTGACATGGGGAGAGATAGAACAAGAAACCTCCCCGGGGCACTGACATGGGGTTAGATAGAACAAGAAACCTCCCCGGGGCACTGACATGGGGTTAGATAGAACAAGAAACCTCCCCGGGGCACTGACATGGGGTTAGATAGAACAAGAAACCTCCCCGGGGCACTGACATGGGGAGAGATTGAACAAGAAACCTCCCAGGGGCACTGACATGGGGTTAGATAGAACAAGAAACCTCCCCGGGGCACTGACATGGGGTTAGATTGAACAAGAAACCTCCCCGGGGCACTGACATGGGGTTAGATTGAACAAGAAACCTCCCAGGGGCACTGACATGTGGTTAGATAGAACAAAAAACCTCCCCGGGGCACTGACATGGGGTTAGATTGAACAAGAAACCTCCCCGGGGCACTGACATGGGGTTAGATTGAACAAGAAACCTCCCAGGGGCACTGACATGGGGTTAGATAGAACAAAAAACCTCCCCGGGGCACTGACATGGGGTTAGATAGAACAAGAAACCTCCCCGGGGCACTGACATGGGGTTAGATAGAACAAGAAACCTCCCAGGGGCACTGACATGGGGTTAGATAGAACAAGAAACCTCACAGGGGCACTGACATGGGGTTAGATTGAACAAGAAACCTCCCCGGGGCACTGACATGGGGTTAGATAGAACAAGAAACCTCCCAGGGGCACTGACATGGGGTTAGATAGAACAAGAAACCTCCCCGGGGCACTGACATGGGGTTAGATAGAACAAAAAACCTCCCCGGGGCACTGACATGGGGTTAGATAGAACAAGAAACCTCCCAGGGGCACTGACATGGGGAGAGATAGAACAAGAAACCTCCCCGGGGCACTGACATGGGGTTAGATTGAACAAGAAACCTCCCCGGGGCACTGACATGGGGTTAGATAGAACAAGAAACCTCCCCGGGGCACTGACATGGGGTTAGATAGAACAAGAAACCTCCCAGGGGCACTGACATGGGGTTAGATTGAACAAGAAACCTCCCCGGGGCACTGACATGGGGTTAGATAGAACAAGAAACCTCCCAGGGGCACTGACATGGGGTTAGATAGAACAAGAAACCTCCCCGGGGCACTGACATGGGGTTAGATAGAACAAAAAACCTCCCCGGGGCACTGACATTGGGTTAGATAGAACAAAAAACCTCCCCGGGGCACTGACATGGGGAGAGATTGAACAAGAAACCTCCCCGGGGCACTGACATGGGGTTAGATAGAACAAAAAACCTCCCAGGGGCACTGACATGTGGTTAGATAGAACAAGAAACCTCCCGGGGGCACTGACATGTGGTTAGATAGAACAAGAAACCTCCCAGGGGCACTGACATGGGGAGAGATTGAACAAGAAACCTCCCAGGGGCACTGACATTGGGTTAGATAGAACAAAAAACCTCCCCGGGGCACTGACATGGGGTTAGATAGAACAAAAAACCTCCCGGGGGCACTGACATGGGGTTAGATAGAACAAAAAGCCTCCCGGGGGCACTGACATGGGGAGAGATAGAACAAGAAACCTCCCAGGGGCACTGACATGGGGTTAGATAGAACAAGAAACCTCCCAGGGGCACTGACATGGGGTTAGATAGAACAAGAAACCTCCCAGGGGCACTGACATGGGGAGAGATTGAACAAGAAACCTCCCAGGGGCACTGACATTGGGTTAGATAGAACAAGAAACCTCCCCGGGGCACTGACATGTGGTTAGATAGAACAAGAAACCTCCCAGGGGCACTGACATGGGGAGAGATTGAACAAGAAACCTCCCAGGGGCACTGACATTGGGTTAGATAGAACAAAAAACCTCCCCGGGGCACTGACATGGGGTTAGATAGAACAAAAAACCTCCCGGGGGCACTGACATGGGGTTAGATAGAACAAAAAACCTCCCGGGGGCACTGACATGGGGAGAGATAGAACAAGAAACCTCCCCGGGGCACTGACATGGGGTTAGATAGAACAAGAAACCTCCCAGGGGCACTGACATGGGGAGAGATAGAACAAGAAACCTCTCGGGGGCACTGACATGGGGTTAGACAGAACAAGAAACATCCCGGGGGCACTGCCATGGGGTTAGATAGAACAAAAAACCTCCCCGGGGCACTGACATGGGGTTAGATAGAACAAAACACCTCCCCGGGGCACTGACATGTGGTTAGATAGAACAAGAAACCTCCCAGGGGCACTGACATGGGGTTAGATAGAACAAGAAACCTCCCGGGGGCACTGACATGTGGTTAGATAGAACAAGAAACCTCCCAGGGGCACTGACATGGGGTTAGATAGAACAAGAAACCTCCTAGGGGAACTGGCATGGCGTTAGATAGAACAAGAAACCTCCCAGGGGCACTGACATGGGGTTAGATAGAACAAGAAACCTCCCAGGGGCACTGACATGGGGTTAGATAGAACAAGAAACCTCCCAGGGGCACTGACATGTGGTTAGATACAACAAGAAACCTCCCAGGGGCACTGACTTAGGGTTAGATAGAACAAGAAACCTCCCAGGGGCACTGACATGGGGTTAGATAGAACACGAAACCTCCCAGGGGCACTGACATGGGGTTAGATAGAACAAAAAACCTCCCAGGGGAACTGGCATGGCGTTAGATAGAACAAGAAACCTCCCAGGGGCACTGACATGGGGTTAGATAGAACAAGAAACCTCCCAGGGGCACTGACATGGGGTTAGATAGAACAAGAAACCTCCCAGGGGCACTGACATGTGGTTAGATACAACAAGAAACCTCCCAGGGGCACTGACTTAGGGTTAGATAGAACAAGAAACCTCCCAGGGGCACTGACATGGGGTTAGATAGAACACGAAACCTCCCAGGGGCACTGACATGGGGTTAGATAGAACAAAAAACCTCCCAGGGGCACTGACATGGGGTTAGATAGAACAAGAAACCTCCCAGGGGAACTGGCATGGCGTTAGATAGAACAAGAAACCTCCCAGGGGCACTGACATGGGGTTAGATAGAACAAGAAACCTCCCAGGGGCACTGACATGGGGTTAGATAGAAAAGAAACCTCCCAGGGGCACTGACATGTGGTTAGATACAACAAGAAACCTCCCAGGGGCACTGACATGGGGTTAGATAGAACAAGAAACCTCCCAGGGGCACTGACATGGGGTTAGATAGAACAAGAAACCTCCCAGGGGCACTGACATGTGGTTAGATACAACAAGAAACCTCCCAGGGGCACTGACTTAGGGTTAGATAGAACAAGAAACCTCCCAGGGGCACTGACATGTGGTTAGATACAACAAGAAACCTCCCAGGGGCACTGACATGGGGTTAGATAGAACAAGAAACCTCCCAGGGGCACTGACATGGGGTTAGATAGAACAAGAAACCTCCCAGGGGCACTGACATGTGGTTAGATACAACAAGAAACCTCCCAGGGGCACTGACTTAGGGTTAGATAGAACAAGAAACCTCCCAGGGGCACTGACATGGGGTTAGATAGAACACGAAACCTCCCAGGGGCACTGACATGGGGTTAGATAGAACAAAAAACCTCCCAGGGGCACTGACATGGGGTTAGATAGAACAAGAAACCTCCCGGGGGCACTGACATGGGGTTAAATAGAACAAGAAACCTCCCGGGGGCACTGACATGGGGTTAGATAGAACAAAAAACCTCCCCGGGGACATGGGGTTAGATAGAACAAGAAACCTCTCGGGGGCACTGACATGGGGTTAGATAGAACAAAACACCTCCCAGGGGCACTGACATGTGGTTAGATAGAACAAGAAACCTCCCCGGGGCACTGACATGGGGTTAGATAGAACAAGAAACCTCCCGGGGGCACTGACATGTGGTTAGATAGAACAAGAAACCTCCCAGGGGCACTGACATGGGGTTAGATAGAACAAGAAACCTCCCAGGGGCACTGGCATGGGGTTAGATAGAACAAGAAACCTCCCAGGGGCACTGACATGGGGTTAGATAGAAAAGAAACCTCCCAGGGGCACTGACATGTGGTTAGATACAACAAGAAACCTCCCAGGGGCACTGACATGGGGTTAGATAGAACAAGAAACCTCCCAGGGGCACTGACATGGGGTTAGATAGAACAAGAAACCTCCCAGGGGCACTGACATGTGGTTAGATACAACAAGAAACCTCCCAGGGGCACTGACTTAGGGTTAGATAGAACAAGAAACCTCCCAGGGGCACTGACATGTGGTTAGATACAACAAGAAACCTCCCAGGGGCACTGACATGGGGTTAGATAGAACAAGAAACCTCCCAGGGGCACTGACATGGGGTTAGATAGAACAAGAAACCTCCCAGGGGCACTGACATGTGGTTAGATACAACAAGAAACCTCCCAGGGGCACTGACTTAGGGTTAGATAGAACAAGAAACCTCCCAGGGGCACTGACATGGGGTTAGATAGAACACGAAACCTCCCAGGGGCACTGACATGGGGTTAGATAGAACAAAAAACCTCCCAGGGGCACTGACATGGGGTTAGATAGAACAAGAAACCTCCCGGGGGCACTGACATGGGGTTAAATAGAACAAGAAACCTCCCGGGGGCACTGACATGGGGTTAGATAGAACAAAAAACCTCCCCGGGGACATGGGGTTAGATAGAACAAGAAACCTCTCGGGGGCACTGACATGGGGTTAGATAGAACAAGAAACCTCCCGGGGGCACTGACATGTGGTTAGATAGAACAAGAAACCTCCCAGGGGCACTGACATGGGGTTAGATAGAACAAGAAACCTCCCAGGGGCACTGGCATGGGGTTAGATAGAACAAGAAACCTCCCAGGGGCACTGACATGGGGTTAGATAGAAAAGAAACCTCCCAGGGGCACTGACATGTGGTTAGATACAACAAGAAACCTCCCAGGGGCACTGACATGGGGTTAGATAGAACAAGAAACCTCCCAGGGGCACTGACATGGGGTTAGATAGAACAAGAAACCTCCCAGGGGCACTGACATGTGGTTAGATACAACAAGAAACCTCCCAGGGGCACTGACTTAGGGTTAGATAGAACAAGAAACCTCCCAGGGGCACTGACATGTGGTTAGATACAACAAGAAACCTCCCAGGGGCACTGACATGGGGTTAGATAGAACAAGAAACCTCCCAGGGGCACTGACATGGGGTTAGATAGAACAAGAAACCTCCCAGGGGCACTGACATGTGGTTAGATACAACAAGAAACCTCCCAGGGGCACTGACTTAGGGTTAGATAGAACAAGAAACCTCCCAGGGGCACTGACATGGGGTTAGATAGAACACGAAACCTCCCAGGGGCACTGACATGGGGTTAGATAGAACAAAAAACCTCCCAGGGGCACTGACATGGGGTTAGATAGAACAAGAAACCTCCCGGGGGCACTGACATGGGGTTAAATAGAACAAGAAACCTCCCGGGGGCACTGACATGGGGTTAGATAGAACAAAAAACCTCCCCGGGGACATGGGGTTAGATAGAACAAGAAACCTCTCGGGGGCACTGACATGGGGTTAGATAGAACAAAACACCTCCCAGGGGCACTGACATGTGGTTAGATAGAACAAGAAACCTCCCAGGGGCACTGACATGGGGTTAGATAGAACAAGAAACCTCCCGGGGGCACTGACATGTGGTTAGATAGAACAAGAAACCTCCCAGGGGCACTGACATGGGGTTAGATAGAACAAGAAACCTCCCAGGGGCACTGGCATGGGGTTAGATAGAACAAGAAACCTCCCAGGGGCACTGACATGGGGTTAGATAGAACAAGAAACCTCCCAGGGGCACTGACATGTGGTTAGATAGAACAAGAAACCTCCCAGGGGCACTGACATGTGGTTAGATAGAACAAAAAACCTCCCGGGGGCACTGACATGGGGAGAGATAGAACAAGAAACCTCCCCGGGGCACTGACATGGGGTTAGATAGAACAAGAAACCTCCCAGGGGCACTGACATGGGGAGAGATAGAACAAGAAACCTCCCGGGGGCACTGACATGGGGTTAGACAGAACAAGAAACCTCCCGGGGGCACTGCCATGGGGTTAGATAGAACAAAAAACCTCCCCGGGGCACTGACATGGGGTTAGATAGAACAAAACACCTCCCCGGGGCACTGACATGTGGTTAGATAGAACAAGAAACCTCCCAGGGGCACTGACATGGGGTTAGATAGAACAAGAAACCTCCCGGGGGCACTGACATGTGGTTAGATAGAACAAGAAACCTCCCAGGGGCACTGACATGGGGTTAGATAGAACAAGAAACCTCCCAGGGGAACTGGCATGGCGTTAGATAGAACAAGAAACCTCCCAGGGGCACTGACATGGGGTTAGATAGAACAAGAAACCTCCCAGGGGCACTGACATGGGGTTAGATAGAACAAGAAACCTCCCAGGGGCACTGACATGTGGTTAGATACAACAAGAAACCTCCCAGGGGCACTGACTTAGGGTTAGATAGAACAAGAAACCTCCCAGGGGCACTGACATGGGGTTAGATAGAACACGAAACCTCCCAGGGGCACTGACATGGGGTTAGATAGAACAAAAAACCTCCCAGGGGAACTGGCATGGCGTTAGATAGAACAAGAAACCTCCCAGGGGCACTGACATGGGGTTAGATAGAACAAGAAACCTCCCAGGGGCACTGACATGGGGTTAGATAGAACAAAAAACCTCACAGGGGCACTGACATGGGGTTAGATAGAACAAGAAACCTCCCAGGGGAACTGGCATGGCGTTAGATAGAACAAGAAACCTCCCAGGGGCACTGACATGGGGTTAGATAGAACAAGAAACCTCCCAGGGGCACTGACATGGGGTTAGATAGAACAAGAAACCTCCCAGGGGCACTGACATGTGGTTAGATACAACAAGAAACCTCCCAGGGGCACTGACTTAGGGTTAGATAGAACAAGAAACCTCCCAGGGGAACTGGCATGGCGTTAGATAGAACAAGAAACCTCCCAGGGGCACTGACATGGGGTTAGATAGAACAAGAAACCTCCCAGGGGCACTGACATGAAACCTCCCAGGGGAACTGGCATGGCGTTAGATAGAACAAGAAACCTCCCAGGGGCACTGACATGGGGTTAGATAGAACAAGAAACCTCCCAGGGGCACTGACATGGGGTTAGATAGAACAAGAAACCTCCCAGGGGCACTGACATGGGGTTAGATACAACAAGAAACCTCCCAGGGGCACTGACTTAGGGTTAGATAGAACAAGAAACCTCCCAGGGGCACTGACATGGGGTTAGATAGAACACGAAACCTCCCAGGGGCACTGACATGGGGTTAGATAGAACAAAAAACCTCCCAGGGGCACTGACATGGGGTTAGATAGAACAAGAAACCTCCCGGGGGCACTGACATGGGGTTAAATAGAACAAGAAACCTCCCGGGGGCACTGACATGGGGTTAGATAGAACAAAAAACCTCCCCGGGGACATGGGGTTAGATAGAACAAGAAACCTCTCGGGGGCACTGACATGGGGTTAGATAGAACAAAACACCTCCCAGGGGCACTGACATGTGGTTAGATAGAACAAGAAACCTCCCAGGGGCACTGACATGGGGTTAGATAGAACAAGAAACCTCCCGGGGGCACTGACATGTGGTTAGATAGAACAAGAAACCTCCCAGGGGCACTGACATGGGGTTAGATAGAACAAGAAACCTCACAGGGGCACTGGCATGGGGTTAGATAGAACAAGAAACCTCCCAGGGGCACTGACATGGGGTTAGATAGAACAAGAAACCTCCCAGGGGCACTGACATGTGGTTAGATAGAACAAGAAACCTCCCAGGGGCACTGACATGTGGTTAGATACAACAAAAAACCTCCCCGGGGCACTGACATGGGGTTAGATAGAACAAGAAACCTCCCAGGGGCACTGACATGGGGTTAGATAGAACAAGAAACCTCCCCGGGGCACTGACATGGGGTTAGATAGAACAAGAAACCTCCCCGGGGGCACTGACATGGGGTTAGATAGAACAAAAAACCTCCCCGGGGCACTGACATGGGGTTAGATAGAACAAGAAACCTCCCAGGGGCACTGACATGTGGTTAGATAGAACAAGAAACCTCCCCGGGGCACTGACATGGGGTTAGATAGAACAAGAAACCTCCCGGGGGCACTGACATGTGGTTAGATAGAACAAGAAACCTCCCAGGGGCACTGACTTAGGGTTAGATAGAACAAGAAACCTCCCCGGGGCACTGACATGGGGTTAGATAGAACAAGAAACCTCCCGGGGGCACTGACATGTGGTTAGATAGAACAAGAAACCTCCCAGGGGCACTGACTTAGGGTTAGATAGAACAAGAAACCTCCCAGGGGCACTGACATGTGGTTAGATAGAACAAGAAACCTCCCCGGGGCACTGACATGGGGTTAGATAGAACAAGAAACCTCCCCGGGGGCACTGACATGGGGTTAGATAGAACAAAAAACCTCCCCGGGGCACTGACATGGGGTTAGATAGAACAAGAAACCTCCCAGGGGCACTGACATGTGGTTAGATAGAACAAGAAACCTCCCCGGGGCACTGACATGGGGTTAGATAGAACAAGAAACCTCCCGGGGGCACTGACATGTGGTTAGATAGAACAAGAAACCTCCCAGGGGCACTGACTTAGGGTTAGATAGAACAAGAAACCTCCCAGGGGCACTGACATGGGGTTAGATAGAACAAGAAACCTCCCAGGGGCACTGACATGGGGTTAGATAGAACAAGAAACCTCCCGGGGGCACTGACATGGGGTTAGATAGAACAAAAAACCTCCCCGGGGCACTGACATGGGGTTAGATAGAACAAGAAACCTCCCGGGGGCACTGACATGGGGTTAGATAGAACAAATAACCTCCCCGGGGCACTGACATGTGGTTAGATAGAACAAGAAACCTCCCCGGGGCACTGACATGGGGTTAGATAGAACAAGAAACCTCCCGGGGGCACTGACATGTGGTTAGATAGAACAAGAAACCTCACAGGGGCACTGACATGTGGTTAGATAGAACAAGAAACCTCCCAGGGGCACTGGCATGGGGTTAGATTGAACAAGAAACCTCCCGGGGACACTGCCATGGGGTTAGATTGAACAAGAAACCTCCCGGGGACACTGCTATGGGGTTAGATAGAACAAGAAACCTCCCAGGGGCACTGACATGGGGTTAGATAGAACAAGAAACCTCCCAGGGGCACTGACATGGGGTTAGATAGAACAAGAAACCTCCCAGGGGCACTAACATGGGGTTAGATAGAACAAAAATCACAAAAATGCAAGATTAAACTTGCCCCAGAAGCAGGTACCAGGGTTCGTCATCGTTGAGGGATGTACATCATTAACCACTCTTACCCGGAAATAAAGAATGGATTGGTTGTTCAGGCCACTTGTGTAAACACATGGAATAAACAGGCCGAGGGAATATACTGGGACAAGTAACAGATGCCGCGGCAGCGCGTAGTTGAGGATCGAACCCCCGGGGTACGAAGCGGCAGTGGGCTACCACCTGAGGTTCCGTCGAACTACAGACGGGCAGGTGATACATCCCCAACCCCCCTTCGCCCTAGTCCGTGACGGTAAACAGCGTCAGTCAAGGAAGAATGATGTGGGTGGGGTTGGGTGGTTGAGAGGAAGGGGGGAGGGGGTGTGTGGGGATGGGGTACATTGGTCCAACTTAGCCTTCATGTGGACAAAAGCGGTCTGATACACCACTATTTTATTTTAATTTTAAATATAAAATCTGTGACGGTGCTACTGGGTGTGGGGATGGGGATGGGGAAGGTGGCGTTTGTGTGTGTGTGTGGTGGGGGGGGGGGGGGCGTACTTTATGTAACTCGGTGTGCCCGTACCCCAACTACCCTTCCTACTCTTAGTTATATGTGAATAGATAATGTTTCGCCGAGGGACCACCAACCAGTCACGTGGTGACGATGGCGTATCACGCGAGAATATCGCGACTAGCGGACGATGCACATGAAACCTTGATGTTTTAGGCCGCTTTTGTGCACATAAGGTTAAGATGGGCCAATAAACCTCCCGGCACAATGAAACATGACGCAGATACCACTACCAGCCAGGGCGCGAACCCATTTGGTCTGCAGCTCAGCCTGCTTACCAACTGAACCAGTTAGGCATCCCCAACGTCGAGCCAAGCTTAATTGAAATGACTGTAACGGTACTTAATTTTTCCATGTAGAAGAATATTTTATTGTACTGTTTAGGCCTTGGGCCAAGTGTACATATATGTTTACAACAATAAATGAACGATATAGGAATCGACGTACATATTACAGTGCAACTTTAATTTAATTTGAGTTCAAAGGTTGAATACCGTCACGTTGGTATTCTCGCTGGCGTCTTGCGCCTATAGGTCTCACGTGACTAGGGCTGCCATGCCGTTCGAGTCAAGTGGATTCAAAACAGGAGATGCAAAACCTTGTCATCCACTGAGGTGATCAGGGGGTGTGCCATTGGCAAACAACACCCCTCGGCAGACCATGGTGTATGGACACGATGGTCGGTGGGACGCCTCGTGGCTTTGTAACATAATTATCAAGACTTGAATTCAAGCGATGAACGACCGCAGTGTATGAAACCATACGCGTGCCTTCCCATGCGAACACCTGGGGTCGCTTTAATGGAGATCCTCCAGCGCAGAAGTCGTTCACGGATATGCCATGTTGCCATGACAACCACGTAATACCCTCCGGGGGGTGGGAGAGAGGAGGAGGACTGGGTGAGGAAAAGTGGCAGTTCGGATATGCGCGATGTACGTTGGCCATGAGATGTCAATTAACAGTCAACGAGACAGGTGGCGCCCGCTTATCACCTGGCGGCCGTGACGGCCGGGTGAGCTCCGGCCCCGACGGTGGTGGCGCCCCTAGCGACGGTCGAGTAGAGCACTCCCCCGGCATACCACATAACATAACCCATTAGTATCTCATCAGACTGGAGCACGGAGAGAAAAGCAATCACCCCACAACTCATCAGGAGGTCGTTGCCAGTCAAACAGTCACAATGGCGGGGTGTCTATTAGCTGACACGATAACCACCGACCGGAAGCGAGGACAGGAGGTATTCACTTGGTCGATACGGTCTGGTACTATTGGCGGAATCAAGCCGACATCCAGCCGCGAGGTTTAACAGTGACGACAGATCAAGGTAGAATGACGAAAGCGTTACTATAATGACCATTCTCCGAAAAGGTTCTGCAGCATCTACATCTGAACTTTTATGAACGGAATGAGTGACTAGGTCCTGTCTGTACAAGACGGTGTCATCTCTATGCACTGTTGCGGCATTGTTACCGAACGGCTCACTATATATTTATTATTGCATATTAGGCGAAAACATAATTTAGCAGTTGTAGCTGATCATACAGAAATTTATCAAGTTGAACTACATTAAAGCGGCTGTCCAACTTAATCTAATCGCGATCTGCACCGAAAGCTTACATCTTAGAATTAATCTGGCGAGTGTCAACGCTTCGTTTCGGCCGACTGGTAAGGAGAAAAAAAATTAAGCCAACCCGCCCCCATCAAGCAGGCCGTCGAGCAGCGCGCCATTTTGACGTAGCCAGTGACGTATATTTTGACCCTTCACGTGGCGCTGCCTTACGCTATAACTGGAAGTTATCTCGGGAGGGAACTCTTCACAGTGGAGGCACATTTCAGGGAAAACGCGTCAGACAAGAGATCACGGCCACGAATTACGGATGAATTGCGGCAGTTCCAAGCCGTGCAGTAGACGATTATCGTGTTTCATGGATAAATAGCATCCAAATATATTGATATATCTCTTGCAACGATTGTCTCCGTATAAAAACCATGATTGGAGTTGAAATCGCAACTACTTATATTTGTGATGATCACGGGCTCTTGTTTTGCTCACACAGTATGCATCATTTCCGGTTTGAATATAATTAGCGTATCGTCTCCTGATTGGCAATCGCGGACACACCTCCAACAAGGGCTGCAGCCTGGTTAAGCGGCAAAATCGTGGCTGGCGGTTACTTCTAAATTGTGAGCTACAGACAAAACGGACAATTCTGTAATTTGGAGGATATACACTTAAATTGGTAAAGCAGCGTTAGACCCTGGCGGTTTCCTTCAAGAGATGCGTTAATTTTTAAAGTAGTAGTTTTCTTGTACAATGGGCTATAGACCCTTGGTATATAAGACGTAACAAAAAAATATGTGATTACTACAGCAGAGTATTGTAAGGGCAAACCTATGACTTCTATGCTTGATTTTATTTAAACACTTTTCAGTACCAAGAAGTTAAACTAAAAGTCAAACTAAGTCGCAACCTAGGTGAATTCCTAGCTAGTTATGACCGCAAGGATATATCAGATATAGAAGACGTTTTAATTCAGCCCAAAACAAATTGGCATCTCCTAGAGCCTGTTTGAGCCGAACAATGCCACAAACCGTTGCCAACAAAAATATTTTACACGTGTGTTGACCAATTTGTTTCATCGATTTATAAAAGTGCTTATAAAATCAAAATGCCCTGAGATTTACAGCTTACCATATACTGAGAACCTATACGCATCATTTCCATTTGAAACACTTTCAAGTTTGTGAGAGAAAATATTGCTGTACGAAGAACGTTTACCTACAAAATGCCACACTAGAGGGCGGCATCGCATTGTGTAACTAAAGTCAGTGACTAGGGTCGTCTAGAGCAACCCGTAGCAAAATGTTTTATAGAACTCCATAGAATTTCTATAGACAAATCTTTGCATAGAACGTAAACAAATATTTCTATAGAAAACTTTATTTCTATAGAAAATGTAGGGATACTTCTATAGAGCAACTGGTTGCTATAGAACGTATATAGAGATAATATTTCGACAGAGCCATTTTTTTTCCTCTCGTAGCCGGTTATGATGTATTACGCGAATCATGGCATTAAATTTATCAGACATCATTACACCCCGTAGGCAAATATCTTACAGAATTTCAATAAAAACAATTCTAAAGGTTTCTATCGATTTTTCTATGGAAATTCAAAACGTTTTCCTATAGAGTTTTTATAGAATTTCCATAGAGTTCTCATAGAATTTCTGTGGAGTTTCCATAGTCTCCATCGAGTTTGAGTAGTTTCCATGCCGGCCTTACAACTGACGGCAGGCACAACAATGAGCTCTGGATTTAACACACGTAGGCTACGTTCTCTGCGACAAGCGAACGAGGGGTTTGACGAATTCTGGATTATATTGTGTAAGAAGACTCCTGCAAGCGATATATGAAGGGATACCGACGGCACGGCTCTATATAAGGTGATATTCGAAGATTTAAAACTTCGCATTTAAGGAACTTTGGAAGCCTTGCCGGCATATTGACTTTGGCACCAATCCTTTGGATAATAAAATTAGCAGCATGAGATGTGAAGGTCTGCCCAACGGCCGTGCCCGTTCAGCGGAGCTGATGCTGGACTCACCCAGGGCGACTTTGAACTCTGTACAATGCACTGCCGCGACGTGCGCTTTCTTTGGAAACTCTATGGAAATTCTATGAAATGATGATGGTTTACTGTGCACATGAAGGCTAAATCGGGCCAAGGAACCTTCGGGACGATGAAGATTGAAAGGATGAAACATGCCCCAGATTATGTGCCCGAGCCCGGATTCGAACCTATTGATCTGCGGTCGAGTGCGCTAATCACTACAATAGGGAGGCCCCCGGAGGCTCTATGAAAACCCTATGGCAACTCCATGGAAACTCTTTGGAAATTCTTTGGAAACTCTATGGAAATTCTATGGAATCTCTATGGCAATTCTATGGAATCTCTATGGAGATTCTATGGAAATTCAATGGAAATTCTATGGGAACTATGGAAACTCCATGGAAATTCTATGGAAATCCTTTGGAAATTCTATGGAAATGCTATGGAAACTCTATGGAAAAATGTTTAGAATTTTCAAAGAAAAATCGTTAAAAGCCTTTAGAATTTTTTGTATAGAATCTCTATATGACGTTTTCGTCCGGGAAGATTTCGATTATATGTCAAGTATTTCAAACAAATCATCTATAGTTTAACGTTAGATTAGATTGGATTAGATTAACCGTAGATTATACGGCGGGCTCAAGTGACCAAATTGCAATTAGGAAGGATTCATATATAACAAAGGACAACGAAGAAGGTTCCATGTGAGGCATACTTTCTATCCATAATACTAGTATAATACTAGTATTGCAACAGCGGTGTTACAGATAACGAGATATACATATAAGAAGGTACATCTTAAACTAAATTACAAAATCTTATTTTTGTAAAAAGGAATTTCGCAATGACTTCTGTGAGAAGAATAAATGAAAATGTTGGCGTTTTCGGTCATCGGTGAACTCTCGGTGTGGGGTTGGCTGACACATGTTTTAGATGCAGGCAGGTGCCAGGGGGTTCGCACCCACGACCTATTGATCTGCAGCTCAGCCTGCTTACAGACTTAGCTAGAGAGTCAAAAGTACACTATAAACCTATATCTGAAAGATGAAAGAACATGACTTGGGCAACAGAAAATGTGAAGATGAGTTAAGCTTTAGCGGTGACAAGCGGCGGATTTCACGAACGCAGTTTAGCCGACTACGGGGCTTAGTCGGCTAAAGTTACCATGTAAATGATGGGAGATTTCAGCCGACTAAGTCCCGCAGCTAAACTAAACTAAACTATGTAGCACGTAAAAAAGGCCGCTGTGTTTTCTCAGAGATTGGTGTTTTAGTGGGGGCAGTGGCTCACCCTTTGACCACGAGGACATCCTGGAGGGGTTGGGACGTTAGCGGTCCCCAGTGGCGACCCGGGATCGTCATGGGGATGTGCCACAGCCATGCAGGCTCAAGGCGCAACAGCAACGGTAGTCTCAAAAGAGCGGTAGCAGTCCTGGAGTGTCCCAATGCACAACTGGACTCATTACAGCCACCGGGACGTCCGGTAGGAGTTAAAGTGTCTATCCCGACGAACGTCCTAAGTTCTGGTTCCGTGTGCGAGAATTTTACGAATTTAGTTCCCAATTATTATTCTCTATGAAGACATCCGCAGGGTAAATCTAACCGGTAATTCTGTGCATACTTGTTTGTCGCTCTTGTTTCATGGGAACATACGTTGGAGTCATAATCCATAGCTGCGGAAGCCGTCAGACACCGGTGTGGTGCTGTCCGGGTTTGGGGTCCAGAGCAATCAACTTCTCCGTTGTCCGACTTCGCTGATATTCCGTCACCAGTGATAGTGAAAAGTTCATCAAACGAAAATGAAGTGAAATAACACTCGAGTTAAGAAAGGCCAGCGCAAGCGGATTTGGCCAGAAACCAAGACCACATATGGCAATAGCCTTTGCTGTGGTTACAAGCTAATTGTTTGTCTCTTATCACAGAAACTCCCGCCACCGTTGACCACTGCGCTGCCCTTGGCGGAGGTATCGGTGCCCTGATTAATAAGAATGGTAACACGCGAAGCGCGACACGCCCGGCGGGGTGTCGGGAAAACGCTTTCTGCTTTCACCTAAGCAGACGCCACAGGCACCAAACAAAACTGCTGATCACGTGATGTCAGCGCCCTGGAGGTACAAGATAAAATCACTCATGGCGATGACGCCCTACGTGACTGCCACCTGGTGACATCATCAAGTAACAGTGCTCTTTCTTTTCTTTTTTTCCCCTTTTGGGGACTGATAGTGGTCGGAATATCGGGGCGGCGGGCAGGTGAGGGAGTGGGGGCGGTGGGGGGGGGGGAAGGAGGAAGGTCGGGGGTGGGGGAGCACGGGGGAGGGAGGCGCTGAGGGTAAATATACCTGGCGCCCGGGCATCGTATTACGGACCAACGACATCTCCACTTATGTACACGGCGACCGGATAAAAAGACCTTTGTGCCAACTCCACTCCGCCCCCCCCCTCTCTTCTCTCCCCTCCGCTTCCCTATTTTTGTATCTCTCTCACACTCAATCCCTCTTCTTTCTCCCTCCCCTGCCCTTTCCCCTCTCTCCCCCGCCCTCGGCTTTCCTCCCTCTCCCCCTCCCTCCGCTTTCCACCCTCTACCGCTGCCAGCCCGCCTCTAGTGCTCAACACGGCTAAGGGGGATTCTGGAGAGATGGAGGGAGGGTGGGCAGGGGGTGGGGGTGAGGGGGGGGGGCTCTGTTCAGTAATCATGGGCGATACCTGTCAGCAACTTCATACAGCATCGGTGCTATCATCAAATCCCGTTTGGGAGACAGGATTGGCTGAGGCTAAGGAAGGGTCTGTGTGTGGGTTTGGGGGGGGGGGGGGGGCTAATGGTAACAGCACTGAGTGGCAGTAACCGCCCCACCCCCGCCTCCGCCACCACCCTGCCTCAGCCTGCCTCAGCCCTGCCCCATGCTCATCCCCACCCACTGGCACCGCGGCAGGCTATATTTGGCAGACACCCCGTTGCGAGCACCCCCCCCCCCCCCCACCACCCAAACCACACCTCCCCTCCCGCAATGCGAATCCCGCCAAAACGCCTAATTGCAAATGACGACGCGCTGGAAACAAACGCCACTGTTGCCATGGTGACGTCTGAGTTATCGTGACACACACAAACGAGCCGCCCCGGCAACCGACCAGCGAACAACTGGAAGGACACTCCACGTCATATGTCATCATTGTTTCACCGGAAGATCCAACCCTAAGCACGCCCCCTCCCCCCCCCCCCCCACCACCCTCACCCCTAAGCCACAGCTCCAACCACTCCCCCCGTCCCACACGTAACCAGCGCCCGACACCCCCTCACCTTCACCCAAGCCCCACGCCCCTCCCCCCCCCCTGCCCCGACACCACGCCATCCCAACCACGCTATATCACCCCGAAACTCTCGAACTGTCCCTGCGAGAGATTTGCGACCACGCCCATTGACCAAAGATTGACCAATGGGAGCCGAGAGCCCTGCTGAGGTAGCGACCACTCTTCCGGCCACCTCCCTCCCCTCCCCGCCCCGCCCCGCCCCCGCCCCCGACCGCCCACCACCACGACACACGAGGGGCGTCCCAGCGCCGAGCAGGACGTATAGCCCTAAATGGAGCTGGCCACCCATTTTCATTATGAATGTGCGGTATAATATGCACAAATGTTTACTCAAATCAATTTTTCATCAGACCTATTTGCAGACTACAAATAATAAATGCGAATTCTGTCACACACACGTCCCACCTCAAAAAAAGTCCATGATCATAAAAGAAATGTAAAATAGTCATTGTGCTTAGTACCTATGACGATTGGCTACGGCTCTCAGAGGGTTCTGAATGGCATCTTTTGATGTGTGGCACAGAACACTGGGGTGGTATTCATCAATTGAAAAAGGCTTCTTCTTATGCTCTCATGCCCCTCGAGATAATATTCAGAATCACAATAAGTTGTCTATTTAAATTTTGGCCCCTTCCTTTTTCTAAACATATTTTGGGGTTGGTTGGTTGTATATTCATTCAGGACGCTTTTAACCAATGTGGGTCATATCGCGTCAATCGGAGAAGGAAGGGAGAGTGGAGCCATATCCCCGGGGGTATCCAGTGGCGGGTCACAATGCAGAAACCACTCTACAATCGGAGCTCTTGTTTCCATAACAACACGTATTACATAAAATCCCATGTTTCATGTCAATGCTGTCATGGTTCATGACATGCTGTCATGTTTCAAGTCATGTTGTTCCATGTCATTGGCGAGTGCAGGATACTATCTATCAACGCCCCACCCCCCACCCCCTTACCTCGTCCCCTATCTCAGAGATCAGTCACCCCTTGATATAAAGTACAGCAGCGGTATTCATAAACCATACGTAGGTCACGCAAGAAATCCCAATTCATTTCACAGCTACTGACGCACGGTCTGGGGTGTTCTACGTGGCGTTTCAATTAGATATGACAGTCTGTGGTGGCATTATACAGAGCATAGGGACGAGATCATGGACCAACCAAATGCGTAAGCTGCGTGTCGTTTATGAACATCGCACGCTCAATCGTAAGACCGACGACGCTTCACCAGACGCGCAGATTACTCCGCGATGACGCCAAAAAGAGTGAACTTCTTTTTGTTTTATGCCGGTTTTTTACAAAAATTAGGCCACAACACTCAACTCCAGGTCAATAGATTCCCCGCATTGTTCGGAACCCGGTCTGCGGGATCTAATCTGGGGCATTTTCTTCAAGGAGTGACTTTCCTGAATATACACGCATTGTGACTAGTCAGTCACGTACATGGGATCTCCAGGGCAACCCCAAACTGGGACACCACCGTGGTGACTCCTCAGCGACGATAGCTCCACCTAGCGACTGCACAAAGCACGGCCAGGCTCATTCATTGACACGCCTGCCGCGGGGATTTAGACAGCGACGATAGCTCCACCTAGCGACTGCACAAAGCACGGCCAGGCTCATTCATTGACACGCCTGCCGTGGGGATTTAGACAGCGACGATAGCTCCACCTAGCGACTGCACAAAGCACGGCCAGGCTCATTCATTGACACGCCTGCCGTGGGGATTTAGACAGCGACGATAGCTCCACCTAGCGACTGCACAAAGCACGGCCAGGCTCATTCATTGACACGCCTGCCGTGGGGATTTAGACAGCGACGATAGCTCCACCTAGCGACTGCACAAAGCACGGCCAGGCTCATTCATTGACACGCCTGCCGTTGGGATTTAGACAGCGACGATAGCTCCACCTAGCGACTGCACAAAGCACGGCCAGGCTCATTCATTGACACGCCTGCCGTGGGGATTTAGACAGCGACGATAGCTCCACCTAGCGACTGCACAAAGCACGGCCAGGCTCATTCATTGACACGCCTGCCGTGGGGATTTAGACAGCGACGATAGCTCCACCTAGCGACTGCACAAAGCACGGCCAGGCTCATTCATTGACACGCCTGCCGTGGGGATTTAGACAGCGACGATAGCTCCACCTAGCGACTGCACAAAGCACGGCCAGGCTCATTCATTGACACGCCTGCCGTGGGGATTTAGACAGCGACGATAGCTCCACCTAGCGACTGCACAAAGCACGGCCAGGCTCATTCATTGACACGCCTGCCGTGGGGATTTAGACAGCGACGATAGCTCCACCTAGCGACTGCACAAAGCACGGCCAGGCTCATTCATTGACACGCCTGCCGTGGGGATTTAGACAGCGACGATAGCTCCACCTAGCGACTGCACAAAGCACGGCCAGGCTCATTCATTGACACGCCTGCCGTGGGGATTTAGACAGCGACGATAGCTCCACCTAGCGACTGCACAAAGCACGGCCAGGCTCATTCATTGACACGCCTGCCGTGGGGATTTAGACAGCGACGATAGCTCCACCTAGCGACTGCACAAAGCACGTCCAGGCTCATTCATTAACACGCCTGCCGTGGGGATTTAGACAGCGACGATAGCTCCACCTAGCGACTGCACAAAGCACGGCCAGGCTCATTCATTGACACGCCTGCCGTGGGGATTTAGACAGCGACGATAGCTCCACCTAGCGACTGCACAAAGCACGGCCAGGCTCATTCATTGACACGCCTGCCGTGGGGATTTAGACAGCGACGCTGCTTTTTTTTTTTTTTATCTTAGTGTGGGGTACGTTCGTGCCACAGACCAATGAATCCCAATGACTCTCACGCCCCAACCGACCTGTCCACTGACTTCCGCCAACCCATGATGGCGTTTAATCTTCAAGATAAACCTGCAGGGGGCGCCACTAAACTCTGGAGGGTCAACGACCGGCGCAATGAACCGAACAACCATGGCGTTAAACAACCATGGCGTTAAACAACCATGGCGTTAAACAACCATGGCGTTAACCAACCATGGCGTTAAACAACCATGGCGTTAAACAACCATGGCGTTAAACAACCATGGCGTTAAACAACCATGCTTTACTGCACGATGAGTGCTTGCATCCGGGATTATCGGAGAGTGACCCTGTTGGGGAGTGATCCGGAACTGTCGGGGAGTGATCGGAGAGTGATCCCGGACGATCCGGCAGTAAGTCTTGGCCTTACAGGGTTACTTCATCAATACATTTACACAGAATGCCAATTGTTGGTATGTCATGTTAACGCTACTAGATGAACACAACATAATAACTTGGGTTATCTCAATAACAGAATTTTTAAAGAAAAATGATTTCAATGACCCATGGCAAAATCAAACAACAGTCATCGAAGTAGTTTCTTGACCGACTTCGCTGTAAAACTAGACCAGGATATGAAGGCCGAATGGTCTATGCAGGCACGAACCCTTGGTCGCTTAAGCGTGTACTGTACCTTTAAAGATAACCTTCAACTGGAATCATATTTGTGCAAAGTTAATATTGTTCAGCTACTGAAAGGCGCTTTGTCGATTCCGCTGTTTTGCACATAATCTTTCTGTCGAGTTGGGGGGTCGCGATGGCACCCTACTAGCAGACAGGCTTTGCACCTACTGCCTGGGAATCGGTGTTACCGTTATCGAGCATGAGTTTCATGTTTTGTTGTGTTGTACCAAGTTCGCGAATATTCGTAAAATAGATATTAATTCTATATTTTGGAACCCTCCAACATTGGATCTTTTTCTTACCCTAATGTGTCATAATGATGTAACGACCCTGCGGAATTTGGCAAAGTGTATATATCTTATTGAAAATCGTCTCTGTTCCACCACCTAAAAGTACGTTCTTCAAAATACTGCGCACCATGCAAACTGTTTGTATTGATTATACGTTGTGTCATTTGGGCCTTAAGGCCTTCAAGACCAAATATACCACAACCACAACCAACCACAACCATTCTCGGCGCCAGGGCGGCGCTGCTCAAATCAATAGTATTGTGCGCCGTGAATAAAGTTAGTTATCATTATTCCAAAATGGTATGATGGATACTTTGCTGTACTGGGTAAGCTTGTGCAAGGCAAGGCTCGTTTTATCCTGTATTGCTGTAAGTGATTATTTTGGTTGAAGACATAATTGATTTGACCGTTACTCCATAATCTTTAAATACGCCGCGAACAGACAGACGCGGTGTGAGCGAAAGAGCGCGGCGCCACCTGGCGAATGGAACCTCGTGACGACTACAGCCCCTAAAATAAACCAAATTCATTCATTATTTGTTAGTGAAAGAGCCATAATTGTGTCAAAAGAAGTCTGAAAGTTAAGCCAATAGATTGACTGACTCCAACGCGTACGCATACGCGTTTAATATGAATGCGCCCCCTTCCCCATTTCTCTCTAAAACTTTCCCGGCGATAGCCGTTCACTCGGCGCCGGTGCTGCCACGCCGCGGCGAAAGACAACCAGAAAACACATTTGACCATCCAAAGTTACGATTGATGGTTTTCCGATGCCAAACCCATTGCATGCCAGGCCCACACGTAACGTGGCGCCATCTAGCGGCGCAGCCAACAGATCAATATGCGCCCCGAGAAAAAAAGAAGAGAGGAATAAAAACGCGGGATTTAAGAGGGACCTCCTCCAGAGCTTTCGCACCATTGTGGTTAGCGGCAGACGACATATATCATCGGGACCATAACGGGCCGGGTATACGCTATTGATGAAGCCCCACAATGCACCGCTGCAGGGGACCCCTCTCGCGGATGGTCCCGGGGAGAAAGGCTCACTTCATTATTAACAGTAAACGCAGATAAAGTCCACAAGGCGGGCAAAACTGAAATGGGACTTCTATTGTGTAAAAGCGAATCCAGGGAAATATAGCTGAGCTGAGGAGTTGAGGGGTTTTTGCCCATGCCCAGGTTGTCAATTTCACAGGGTAACAGTCCGTGGCTGCGGTGTTTGCTTTTCGAGACAGTTTTTAATAAATGATTGCCCCGAACAATGAGCCAGCGATAGCTTATGGACCAGCAGGGAGCTGGGTTCGTGACGACTCGGGCAGCGTCCAATTGACGGGGGATGTGTGAAGTGACTCCATCACCTGGGGAGAGATAAAGCCCACCAGATTGACCCCTTTACTTACCCCATTTGACAGACACCCACGGGAGGGAGAGGTCGCCCCCACCCCCCCCCCCCCCCTCCATCTCCGTTCACCCCTTTACTTACCCCATTGGACAGACAGACATCACCCACGGGAGGAAGAGACGCCCCCCTCCCTCCCCCTCCATCTCCGTTGAGCCCTTTACTTATCGGATTGCTGGAAGGAGCACCGGTCAGACGAATACCCCCCCCCCACCACACTTCCCGTTGCCCTCCTCTCTAGTCTCTCAAGTGACCAGTGGAGTATCCCAGTTTCCCCAGGGAAAATAGCGTTATTCATACAAGTCATGCAGACTCCACTCTCTATTAGTGAACATGATTCTTCTTTGGGGTTTGAAGTTACATGTCTGTACAGCAGTCTTCTTTATGTGGCTGTTCATGTTAAAAAAAATTACAGCATGCTAGGTGACTTGTCTGTGCTTAAGTCGTCTGCCCGGAATATCCTGAATCCGCATTTTAGTGTAAACACTGTGAATTCCTGGCCAGCAAGTTTTAGTAAGTGAAACAGATTAAGAACTCCTGTTATAGATATCAGGACAAAGAAAATGTCAAAACAATGCTGTATTTATCACTTGCACTTCACAAGTTTATTGGGACAAAAAAATCAACTTTTAAATAGTCGTACGTGGCCGAACTTTAATGTCACAAAAACTAATTCGGGTATAAAAGTCCAATGGGAAATTATTTCTGTACATTGTAAATATTCGCTGCTCGTTGCTCCGATACGGGGTCGCTTGCTCCAAACGAATTCGTAGACAGTGAGTCTGAGACGCCTTCCATGCAATGTCGCCATCTAGCGGCTGCATTTACAAACAACACTCACCCTAAAGAGAGCCAGGTGGCTTTGACTTATAGGCCTCAGACCAGTGGTTGCGCAATGCGACAAAACTGGTAAAATAGTATGCAGAACGCTTAGATTCTTGAAAAAAGGAAAACAAATCAATATATACACCAATAAATTGACAACGTGGGGTAAAAAAAGTTCTCTCAAATTCATGTGAATAAAGTCCTGTAAGCACACTTAAATGACGAGCGAAAACACTGGTTTACTACGCAAGTCCCGTTATTTCAGCCAGGATTTGACTATTTTCGTGTAAATAATTTCATTTCAGTGATCAAAAATAGCGGTTTAGCAAGTGTTACCACTATAGGCCCTCACTGTTAGCAACTGCTTCGCTTCCTTCGAGTCGTTTTATTATGGTGCATAAAGCAAGTCTACGCATCGTGACCAGTTAGTAAAAATTAGCATAGTCCGCCGATCCACGAAGTACATTATAGATATATATATTATACACATAATGATGTAAATCTTCCATGTCACTCTCCTCTGAACAGGAATAACAGAGATCCACCCTCCCGGGCCTTACAGAAAGGAATTAACATGATGGTCTCATAACTCTAGATTTCAGAGGAATTCTGGTACTGTACCACTTATGAATCCTAATACGGAATTCTGGCATTCTACCACTATCAATTCTAATATGGCATTTTGGCATTCTACCACTTATCAATCCTAATACGGAATTCTGGCATTCTACCATTTATCAATCCTGAGACGGAATTCTGGCATTCTACCACTTATCAATCCTAATACGGAATTCTGGCATTCTACCACTTATCAATCCTAACATGGAATTCTGGCATTCTACCATTTATCAATCCTAATACAGAATTCTGGCATTCTACCACTATCAATCCCAATACGGAATTTTGGCATTCTACCACTTATCAATCACAATACAGAATTCTGGCATTCTACCACTATCAATCCTAATACGGAATTCGGCAGCCAAATGAACAGACGTATCCCTCCATTGCCTCAGCCACGTGGCCGCTGCAGACGTCACGCTGAGCGACCCTCGCGGTCAGTACCGCTGTCGGGTGATATAGTGGATGGATATGCCACAGCGTGGACACAATCCACATCAGCCGTGTCTATTGGCAACGCGAGGCAGATAACAAGGACATGTTTTGTGTGCAGCCCAAGGTGCAACGTCGGGATAGTGCGTCGGTAGCGCCCGTGGCAACCCACAGGAAGAGAAGTGGCGGCTAGCAGGGATAAATAACACCGATCAGAAAGAGAGAGATGGATGCGACCTTCATTGACTTCTCCCCGCTGGCTGGCCAGGTCAACAGGGAAAAGGTGCCTGATTTTGATTGCAAGGTCAATAGGAAAAAGGTTCCCGATGACAAGGTCAGCAAGGGAAAGGTTCCCGATGACGTGGTAAATAAGGAATAGGTTCCCGATGATGATGTCAATAGGGAAAGGCTTCCCGATTATAAGGTCAATAGAGAAAAAGTTCTCGATGACGAAGTCAATAGGAAAAGGCTTCCCGATTATGAGGTCAACAGAGAAAAAGTTCCAGATCATAAGGACGATAGGGAAAAGGTTCCCGATGATGAACTAAATAGGAAAAAAAAAGGTTCGAATGCGAGGTCAAAAGAGAAATCTTCCCGATGGCTCAGTCAATAGGGACAATCCAAGTCTTGTCGTCAAAAACTTGTTCGAACGACAGTGTGCAGTTCCACATTAGCCGACGACAAGAGAAAAGTTTCTCTCTTCCCCATTGCAAGGTCACATAGGAAGATAGTTTCTATTTTCTAAATTACAGTCAAGCCACCTGGGGGAAAGTCGCACTGTTCCCGATGACAATGACGCCTTGCGACACCGTCCCACTCTTCCTGATTTCAAGGTTGACTCAAGAAGAAGTTCCACCCGTCCTGATTTCAAGGTCCCAGTGACAGCTTCCGGTGGGCATGTTTCGCGTGAAGACACAGCAAAATGACAGGCGAGCGGAAAGCGCCCCCCCCCCTCTCCCCTTCTCTCTATCTCAGCCTCCATCTTCTCCCAACCCCCGCCCCCACCCCCCCCCCACCCTCTATCCGTCCACACACACAACACAAAGACAACCCCCACCTCCCTATGACCTCTTGCCACATACACCGGCCCAGTTGCCACAGCAGACGATGCCGGTGAGATAAGTCCATCTGACAACATGACAACCTGACAACCTGACGACGCGGCAAGGTGGCCCGCCCGAATCGTCATGCGGAGGGGCTTTGAAGGGAGGGAAGGGAGGGTGAGGGGAAGGGGAAGGGGGAGGGAGGGGGGGGGGCGTGTAGGATGGGGAGAAGGGTAGGTGGGTAGGAGAAGGACCTTGGGAAGCAGTGACGCAAACTAATCTAGCGACCGGAGGAGGTGGTGGCGGCGGGGGTGGTGGTGGTGGTTGTGGTACTGATCGATTTTATGGGGTGAATCAGGGCGACAGAGGAAAGGGAGAGAATGGGACGGGAAGGACCCAAGGGGTGGGAGGGTGGTGGTGGGAGGGGGTGGGGGTGCAGTGGTGGGGGGGGGGGCGGGGACATCAATCTTCGGCAGATCTATATAGTCACCCTTGACTTATGCAACTAATCGCAAGACTTTTCCACGAACTGAAGAGGTATGAGACCTTCTCCTCAGGACAGGTGACGGAAAATGACCGAATATCAGTGGAGACTTAAGAGGGCGAGCATTCTCTGGTAGTACAGCAGTGTGGCGGGTCCTACTGCCCTTCTTAATGCCATGCCTTGTTCGCGGCAAACAGAAGACACCTTTCCTACGTTCGATCAGTGAAGGAGACATACCTGCGAAGAGAGACGCACATACACACAGCCAAACGCACAGAGAGACAGACACAGAGAAAGACGCACGGACAGACGGGAAGTTAGGCGCGGATACTGAAAGCATTCCGCGAAACCGATGCGTTATTTTCTTAAGAATCGGAGCGGATTCTAATGGTCACACAACATATATCACATCCAAAGTATTAGTTAAACCGCCGAAGACTCATCAACGCGCTTCCCAGAATGCAATTCTTGTTAGTCATGCATGCTTCTTATGAAGTTTACCGCCAAAAAGACGAACGGCAGACGTACGATAAACAAAGATGCGACCGTACTCACAATTCAGTCTTTACTTATATAAACAATTGCGGCCCCCTGGAGTGTCACAGAAAGGTGTAGGCGAGGGGGAGATGGGGGGGGGGGGGCTGATTGCGCTAAAAAATTAACACGCATGAGAGTCCTTGTGTAATCTGTTGAGGCACCTGCGAAAGTGTCTGTGAAAGTACCTGTTTTAGTAGTTGTTAAAGTACCTGTTCTAGTATCCATTAAAAAAGTACATGTTCCAGTATCCGTTCAAGTACATGTTCCATTATTTGTTAAAGTACATGTTCGAGTATATGTTAATTATATGTTCTAGTACCTGGTAAAGTACATATTCCAGTATCTTGTAAAGCACCTGTTCCAGTATCCGTTAAAACGTACATGTTCCGGTATATGTTAAAGTACATGTTCCAGTATATGTTTAAGTACATTTTCCAGTATTTGTTAAAGTACATGTTCCAGTATATGTTAAAGTACATGTTCCAGTATTTGTTAAAGTACATGTTCCAGTATATGTTAAAGTACATGTTCCAGTATTTGTTAAAGTACATGTTCCAGTATATGTTAAAGTACATGTTCCAGTATTTGTTAAAGTACATGTTCCAGTATATGTTAAAGTACATGTTCCAGTATTTGTTAAAGTACATGTTCCAGTATATGTTAAAGTACATGTTCCAGTATTTGTTAAAGTACATGTTCCAGTATATGTTAAAGTACATGTTCCAGTATTCGTTATAAAAGTAAATGTTCCAGTATATGTTAAAAGCAAAGTAAAGTGATTATGAAATCCGGTTATATTAGGGAAAATGAACTGCCAAAACAATGCTGTATTCATCACTTGTATTTCAAAAGTGTATTGGGGTAAAGAAACAATTTTCAAAGCTGAAATATCGTATGAGACCGAACTTCTTGGTAACAAGGACAGTTTGCCCCGACCGTAGGACTTCCACGCAATCGTTGAAACCG
This sequence comes from Arenicola marina, assembly GCA_964019135.1. Lineage (NCBI taxonomy): Eukaryota > Metazoa > Annelida > Polychaeta > Arenicolidae > Arenicola > Arenicola marina. Next base: position 506,587 of record OZ025251.1, read on the forward strand.
TCCGCCGGCGCCAAAAAAAAATTCGGACAAAAAGCCCACTGTGAAATTTATCCGACGATAATCTTCACAGATAAAAATATTTCTGCACTTGGTACATTGCAAATAATCATTTAAGATACCGTCACGGGGTCGCCTTCTCAAAACTAACCCATAAAGAGTGACTGAGAAAACAGTGACTGAGAAAAGGGTCATTGAGAAAAGAGAGATTGAGAAAAGAGTGACTGAGAAAAGGGTGACTGAGAAAAGGGTGACTGAGAAAAGAGTGAGTGAGTATCTGGCCATACCCCTGCCATACGCCTGCCATACGGTGCCGCAATCTAACGGCTGCATTTGCAAACAGACTGACTCGCGGAATGAAAGATAGCGGCGGAGATCTCACCGCAACAGGACGGTCAAACTTTGACGTAATGTGGTGTCAAGAACATGTATTAAAATGAGTCATGAGAACTTAAAAGTCTGAAATACGCTGTAGTTCTATCAACAACAGGATATTTTTCGATATTCTAATTGGAAATGATACATTTATGACATAAATACATTTGTTTAATGCAATCAATAAACACGCATGTTGTAAGGGCTCTTTTTGTGCCGGAATGGTGTGGGTAAGTTTGGCTTTCTCGTGTACATGCACTACGTCATCACAAGTTTAGCATTAATGCCGTAATTTGCCCCATCAAAGTAGATAATACTTGTCTATAACAGCTAAGCAGCGCAATCATTTATTAGTTATTCCTTGTACGTGACAACGGAAGAAATGTTTTCCAATCGCGGTGTGTCCTCTTCGTTATAAGCCACTATTCCCATCACCTCAACGTAACACGCAAACACAGAATCACAAGTTTTCATTTTATCGCAAAAAACACAAGGAGGCAATGCGAACAGAAGTCGGAACTGCGCTAATGGATGTCCACAATGAAGGTTGTTGTCTAACCTCGTGCGATGGGCTTCAGGCAGGGGGTGTATTGACCATTTATGCACCTTTCTACGACACGAAGCCTCAGATAATGGGGGTTCCATCTACTTCATCCACGGTCGATGCCATCATGAACTGATTGAACTTCAATTACACCCATTGCCTCGAGAAGAGAAATGGCTCGGGCTATTGGCCAATAGCAAATCAAGACCATAATCAGCCGTAGGCTGAATGGGACTGACAGAAGTAACTTGCACCAATGTCGTACAGCTCCTCTCTCTCTCTCTCTTCACCTGATTTTTATTGAATTTTCCAATTTGGCCAGACTCTCTATACTTTAACTTTGGGCTTAGTTCCGTTGCCATGGAAACGTCAACGTGACGTCACATGACGTCACTGACGCTTACAAAAATGAACAATTTAGCTTCAATGTTTTTCACTTTACCTGCTTATGTACCTACTGATTTCAGCTAGTGCCTATGTAGTTGAAACTTAGACGATCTCGCGATTAAGTCGGGTAACGTAAACTTGGACGTCGTTTTTGACGCACACGCTTCAGTACCACCAAAAAAGTTACGCATACCACCAGTTGTCTCTTGGTATAAGGTTTAACCTCAAACAAACCGGAAGTCGCTATGACGTATAATTGGCCAGTAATGGCATTTACCAAATTATGACGTCATCACGTCATGCTGACGTCATGGCATGACGCACGACCACGTCCAAATACCAAAACACAAACCTTTGTACTATCAATCAAAAACGTTGACTAGAACGGCGGTAGGACGGTCAGCTCTTCTGATATGGCTTGACATAATTACCGAAAATTGCTATTCTTCATCATTACGGATAAATTAAAAAAAACAGACGCGGAAAGGACTCTGCAGCCATGATAACAATAATAATAAAGATTAGCTGCCAATAGTGATCTGGATACGTATGTTCCCTACCACCATCCGTAAAGATCTAAGCTCTAGCTTGTTTTGCCGATTTTTGAGGATTTTTTTAAGTTAGACCCAATTTGTATACTTTATCATTGAGCAAATCTTCGGTGGCCATAGAAACGAAACTGAGACGCGCGTTTGCCGTGGGTATACCGTAGACCTCTTCCACTCGTCCATATCTCGCACCGTCGTAAAGCAAAGTGAGATCGCTCAAACGGAAGTACGTCATATTGAAGGAAGTTTGATTATCTCCATAGGGTCCCATGTTAAACGCGTTCGACTATATACCAAAAAGTTACAGGGCTATGTCGCCGTGTTTATAGTTAATGACTCATCCTACTACTATCCATCAACAACTGAAAACATAGAGCGTTGGCTTCAATAGGACGCCCGTGGGAGCCCCTGCAAGCCCCAAAAATCCCTATCTTTCACAATAGGGAAAATTTCAAACAAATCCTGTGACGTCAGTTATTATCCGCATTCCCTCTAGTAAGGACCATGGTTACTGGGTACCTTGTTTAACCAACGAAAAAATCCCGAAACTGTTTGATGCAGGCACCAATGAAATACGGGGCAAACAAAATTTTCCCCAGCCTGAGAGATTGAGGGCTTTAACATGGGAGGTCCCATAGGGAATTGCCGTCACCCCTGGAACCGGAAGTAAGATTGGAACATATTGTTTTTATTATTCTGCTGAACTAGGAATCTTTTTCCCTACCATACGGCGCCATTTTTGTATTTTTAACATTTTTTTCCGATTTTTGACGATTTTTTGTATGTACCAAAAGTGACGACATCCTGACGTCATATGACGCATGCGAAAAATCTCAGATTTCACAGGGGCCAGTTTCATTTATATTTTGATGAGAGGCCAGAACACCAGAGTGATATCTTTAACCTAAAGTGGTCAAATCGCAGCACAACCGTTCAAGGTCATCTTTGGCGTTTTTCGGAAAACATAAAACGTCATGTAGCTCGAAAATGAGTATGACGCGTCAAAAAGTGATCAACGGCTGAAAGATGCGCCTTAAATAGTAGCACATTCTGAAACTTACCCGAAGTCTCTAGACCTAATATTAAGGGAGATATTCGCGTTCTACGATTTTTTTTTCAAAAAATCGTTGTGACCTTGACCTTTGACCTACATATGCCATTAACGAACTTAGCCGGGCTATTTCCCAAATCTTTCTTTCTGTGAAGTTTGATGACCGTAGGTTTTGAATTGCGACCTGTATCGAGCGAATAAACAAACACACAAACAAACAAATTTACAAACCGAACTAGACCGTCAAGCACAGCTTGAGAAGGCAGACGAAAATTGTGGTTATGGGACCAATTCGACTATGTTAAGACCCATCGCCGCTCGCTCATTGGTTGTTCAGCCTGGCGTTGGAGACCATATCGCCCCCTTAAAGCTGTAGTACTGAGGCCAAATTGCTGGCTGAAAGCGCAAATTAGCCCAAAATGGATCGTGATGTACTGGACGAGCGCCATCTAACGGCTGCTGTTGAACGCGGGCTATTTTTCCAGGTCGAGGCCTTCGTTTAGAGTGAATACGTTCAAATCACGACTTTCTACGCGTCCTTGGTCGCGCCCTAATCGCTCTTCTCGGACTCGTCATCGGTGAATTACGGAGCCCCCTAGCGGCGGAACTAAGCGTGATAAGCTAAAAGCGAAGGCGGATTGCATACCCAAGTCGACGTTTGCCCGTCTTTTGCAACCGGTCCCGACTCTCTAGCGTCGCTATTAAGCGAACGGCGGCCATCGCAACCCCGAAAGAGTGCCGGTCCATATCGCCCGTTAACTCGTAATGGGAGCGTCGGCATGGAGGGGGGTGCACCTCTTGCGAGCGCTCTAGCGGCCAAACTAAGCGTCCTAGAGCAATTCTGAGGTGGTTTCGATCAGCCTAGGTCACATTTTTCTCTCCATTCATGCCAAATCTGGGCTCCCTAGCTCAAATATTAACCGAGTTATGGCCTTGCAAAGGTCAAAACGCCACTTGACACGTACGCTGAATATTGATTGGCCGATTACTCGAAAATCCTTCAGTATCCGGAATAATCTGAGCACATACTTCGTTACCGCCTCTGACTGATGAATACTCTCAAACAAACAGCCAATCTCTAGACCCGATATTAACGGAGTACCGCGGGAAAATCTGTTTCGTGACCTTGACCTTGCTGTGACCTTGACCTTGGAAGCGTGACCTTGACCAATATAGTTATTCGTGCCCAATTACTGATGTCATGTATCTCGCCAGGTGACGTTTGTCTGACATGTCCCTTTCATGGAGAAATTGAGGAGGCCTGGTTCCCGCCAAAATGGTCCCATAGGGTCCCATGTTAAATTTTGGGAATTTTTTGCGGAAGAACTATTCGGACGATTTTCAAAATTAAAACACTGTATACAAGGTACTTACGAGCCTAATACGTGAATTAATTCTGAGCGTCATTAAGCAAAAACTCGGAACGCTATAGCGATTTTGCCGATTTTTGGTCCTATCTATCAATGGTTAAGCGAATTTCGAAAAATTCCTGTGACCTTCACCTTTGACCTACATGGCCCATCTACGAACTTAGCCTGACGGTGGGCCGTGGCATTGTCTGTGCAGAAGGAGGAGTCGATATCTCAAACTCTTTAAAAAAAAAAAAAAAAATCCAAAATTTCGAATTTTCAGCTGCCTGTGGCGCGAAAACGTTTTATCCTACGTCAAATCTGATGTCAGTAACGCGAAAGATTTTGAGGAGCTGAGTATTTTGACACTAATTGCGGCTCTCTAGCTGCAATATTAAGAGAGCTAGAGCGGAAAATGTGTTTTGGACGTATGACGTCATCGTGACGTTGACATTTGAGGTACGTTGCCCATCTTCGAACTCAGCCTGAGATTGGCACTTCCGCATCTTTTTGTGAATTTGGAAGTCGATATGTTAAGGCATTCGAGAGATAATGCGTGACAAGACAGACAGACAGACACACACACAGACACACAGACCAAGCAGAGCTTGAGAAGGAAGACGAAAATTGGGATTATGGGACCAATTCGACCATTTAAAGACCCATCGCCGCTCGCTCATTGGTTGTTCAGCCTGGCGTTCGAGACCATATCGCCCACTGAACGCTGTAGCGAGGCCAAATTGCTGGCTGAAAGCGCAAATTAGCCCAAAATGGAACCCCAGTATCGTGGTGTGCTGGATGAGCGAGCACCATCTAACGGCTGCTGTTCAACGCGGGCTATTTTTCCAGGTCGAGGGCGTCGTTTAGAGTGAATACGTTCAAATCCCGACTTTCTACGTGTCCTTGGTCACGCTCTAAACGTTGTTCTCGTACTCTTCATCGCTGAATTACGGAGCCCCCTAGCGGCGGAACTAAGCGTGATAGGAAAAAAACGAAGGCGGTTTTCATACCCAAGTCGACTATTGCCCGTCGTTTGCAACCAATCCCGACCCTCTAGCGTCGCTATTAAGCGAACGGCGGCCATCGCCACCCCGAAAGAGTGCCGGTCCATATCGCCCGTTGACTCATAATGGGAGCGTCGGCATGGAGGGGGGTGCACCTCTTGCGAGCGCTCTAGCGGCCAAACTAAGCGTCCTAGGGCAATTCTATCGCGATTTTGCCTGCTTAATACTACATCTGTCTCTCGCTTCATGCCAAATCTGGGCTCCCTAGCTCAAATATTAACCGAGTTATGGCCTTGCAAAGTTCAAAACGCCACTTGACACGTACGCTGCATATTGATTGGCCGATTACTCGAAAATCCTTCAGTATCCGGAAAAATCTGAGCGCATACTGCGTTACCGCCTCTCCCTGATGAATACTCTCAAACAAACAGCCAATCTCTAGACCCGATATTAACGGAGTACCGCGGGAAAATCTGTTTCGTGACCTTGACCTTGCTGTGACCTTGACCTTGGAAGCGTGACCTTGACCAATATAGTTATTCGTGCCCAATTACTGATGTCATGTATCTCGCCAGGTGACGTTTGTCTCACTTGTAACCTTCACGGAGAAATTGAGACCATGTTCCCGCCAAAATGCTGCCGTGGGATCCCATGTTAAACTTTGGGAATTTTTTGCAAAAATTTTTTTTCACTATTCGGCGGATTTTCAAAATTGAAACACCGTATACAAGGTACCTGTGAATGCAATACGTGAATTAATTGAGAGCGTCATGAAGTAAAAACTGGGAACGCTATAGCGACTTTGCCGAGTTTTAGTCCTATCTTTCAATGGTTAAGGGAATTTCGAAAAATTCCTGTGACCTTGACCTTTGGCCTACATAGCCCATCTACGAACTTAGCCTGACGGTAGGCCGTGGCACTGTCTGTGCAGAAGGAGGAGTCGATATCTCAAACTTTATAAAAAAAGAAAAAAAATCCAACATTTCTAATTTTCAAGTGCCCGTAGCGCGAAAACTTTTCATCGTACGTCAAATCTGATGTCAGTAGCGATAAAAATTTTGAGGAGCTGAATATTTTGATACTAATTCCGGCTCTCTAGCTGCAATATTAAGACAGCTAGAGCGAAAAATGTGTTTTGGACGTATGACGTCATCGTGACGTTGACCTTTGAGTTATATTGCCCATCTACGAACTTAGCCTGACGATTGCCATTCCGCATCTTTTTGTGAATTTGGAAGTCGATAGCTTAAGGCATTCGAAAGATAATGCGTTACGTTACAAACGGACAGACACACATACAGACAGACAGACAGACAGACAGACAGATTCACCGAACACACCGACATAAGACGAAAATTGGAAATTTTCGTCTTAATCACCGAACACACTGACATAAGACGAAAATCGTAGATTTTCGTCTTAATAAAGCAGTATACTGACAGAAGTCTTTAGACTTCTGTCAGTAACAAGTAACGTGGATGTCCATAGGTGTAAAGTGGGGGGCGGGGTGGTGGGGGGGGGCGGCTCACTGGGCATAACGTGGATGTCTATAGGTGTAATTTGGGGGGTGGGGTGGGGGTGGAGTGGGGGTGACTCGGCATAACGTGAATGCGTATGAATGTATGGTGGGGGATGGATGGGTGACTGGTGCAATCCCTGGCGTTATGTGGGGCATTGATGACGGCTTAGAAGAGGACAGTGGTCGGGAGTGGAAGGCGGAGGGGGGAGGGGGCATTGGGTACTATTGAGGAGGAGACAGTAGGTGGGGGTGATCCATCCTCACAGATGTGAATCAGGTAATACTGCGCAATCAGGGCACCTAAAAAATTTTCAGTCGCAACGTTCTAAGTTTTGCTGAAAATTGAGCCCACAGGCTTTGGCAATGAAAGGGGATATTTATGTTTTTTTTTTTTTCAGCGGTATCAAACAAACAGCAAGAGCGAAAGAACAAATAAAAAAGAACATAGTCACAGCAAGAAACAACAACTGCATGACTATGTAACTATGCAACTATGTGATTATATATCTGTATAACTATTTCACTAGGTAACTGTCAAACAATGTGGGTGGGGGTGGGGCGGGATGTGGGTGGGGGTGGGGTGGCATGTGGGTGGGGGTGGGTGGGTGTGAGGGGTGGGGGAGTGTTGATAAGGCTTCAGTGAAAGAGACACACTGACGACAGACAAACAAAGGTAAACAAAGACACGACGCCCAGGAATCGGTTGGCACACCACGCCCTCCTCCCACCCATCCCACCCCTCCCACCCGTAACTTAACAGTGACGGTAAAGTGACATTACTGTCACATTAAAGTGACGTTACAGTAACGCTACAGTGACGTTAAAGTGACGTTACAGCGACGTTAAAGTCACGTTGCAGTGACGTTACAGAGACGTAATCAGTTACAGTCACGTTACAGTCATGGATACGTATCCTACTCCCGGACACTTTACATGACGTTAAGCGAAGGTCATTCCTGATTCCAGTCGGGCAAATAGCCCTCAGGGAGGAAGGCCATGTGACGCCGCATGGGTTTGCCACGAGAGGGTGACGCCAAGGGGGGTAACCTGGGGGAGGTTTAAACTGACACCAATTAAATTTTTGTAGTAAACATTACATGTTAAACCTGGCGGAAGATACAAAAAGAAGCAAGAAGGCGATTGCCGCGCTCCTAGCGGGTGACCTTAACACCGGGGAAGCGAGCGAGAGACGCGACTAGCAGGATGGAAGGGTAACGGTGACTGGAGACCATCTATTCGAGAGATGCGCAAGTTTTTCCGCAACTCCGTTTATATCGGGATCAAACTGTAGCTGATATCTATCTAGAATCCATATTACAATGGTCGCACATAGCAACCATAACAGGTACGGCGGCAGACGTAGGGCTGGGTGGAGGGTGGAGGGCGGCGGGGGGGGGGGAGGGGGGAGGGGAGGGGGGAGGGGAAGGGAGAAAGGGAAACTGGGGGCCATTAGAGACTAGATTTCACAAACCTTCCCTTTATCGTCTCCATCACGCGTTGTCATGGAGACCTACAAACAGCGTGGCACAACACGACCAGATGTGGGGATGAGGGTCTGCGTGGCGGTGGTGGGGGATGGGGGCTGGGGGCTGGGGCAGCAGTAGGCGGGAGAGTGATGGGGCGGCGGGGGGGGGGGTGGGGGTATGGTGGCGTGGGACCAGACTGATTGGTGACACCGATTTGGCTGACCCTTAGACAGGGAGAGCGTGGGTGGGGAGGGGGGGGGGGCTGGGGGTGGGCGGTCTCACGGGGGCACTAACCGGGGATGAGACGGAGGGGGAGGGGAGGGGGAGGGGGAGGGGGAGGGGAATCGCAATGGTTTATAACCACTTCCCTGGAACAGCAACGACCCACGAGAGGTCCGGCAAGGAGACGCCAGCCGTCAGAAGGGGGACATGGGCATGGGGGGGGGGGGGGGGGGGGGCGAGGCAGACTGGACGACAGAATCCGAGATGGGCATGACTGGTATGTGGGGCCACGGTTGTCAGACGGCAAACCAGCGGGCAACGGGGCGCCAATCCGTTAAGACGGATATTTAGACGTCCAGGAGATGCCGAATCTTTAGTGATCAAGGAAGCAACAGCGGTATCGTCAGAAGAGATATTACATGTGAAAAATATGATAATTACGTTTAACCTTCAGTGGTCAAAGAGCAGCCGAATCGGCGGAAAATACATTGAAGTTCAAAGAGATGTCAATCCATTATAAGAAACATAAAAGGTCAAAGAGATGTCAATCCATTATAAGAAACATTAGATCAAAAAAAGGTCAATCCATTATGAGAAACATTAGGTCAAATAGATGTCAATCCATTATAAGAAACATTAGGTCAAATAGATGTCAATCCATTATAAGAAACATTAGGTCAAATAGATGTCAATCCATTATAAGAAACATTAGGTCAAATAGATGTCAATCCATTATAAGAAACATTAGGTCAAATAGATGTCACACCCCTACATGGGGGGTTAGGGATGCCAGACTACAAGGCGGGAGGTCAAACAACCTGACGATAAACCAGACCACTCGACGGAAAACCAGACCGTTGGAAGAAAAACCAGACCGTTAGACGGGAAACCAGACCGCTAGACAGAAAACCAGACCGTTGGAAGGAAAACCAGACCGTTAGACGGAAAACCAGACCGCTCGACAGAAAACCAGACCGTTAAAAGGAAAACCAGACCGCTCGACGGGAAACCAGACCGTTAGAAGGAAAACCAGACCGCTAGACGGAAAACCAGACCGTTAGAAGGAAAATCAGACCGATAGAAGGAAAACCAGACTGCTAGAAATTTCAGTTGCATTGTCTACAAACGGCTCAACAGATTCAGATTAACGCCAAATGTGGCGGCGGAGGTGGTGGGGGAGGGGGAATTAAGTTTGATTTATCTTAGGCATTAAAGTGCGGAATAATCGACATTTTTGCTTGACATAACTGGGTTAGTAAGCGTGTAATTTCAGCGTGATTACTGTTATACCTAAAATCACCAAATCCATAAGGGGCCGCCCCGGTATCTCAGTGGGTTAAAGCGCTCGCATTGAGTGCTCTGGGCACCTGAGAGCCTAACGACATGTGGATCGATGGTTCGAGCCCCGCTGTGGCCTTGTCTGTGTGGTCGCAGGATAAAGATCCCATGTCCTTCTTCGCAAAAAGTAAAGGGGTTACCTCCGGGCACATGGCTCCACTCTCCCTTCCTTCTCCCATTGACGCGATATGACCAAGTGGTTAAAGCGTCCTAAGCGTCCAAATTCATAACGCACGCACAAGGGTGCCAGAAGGTTCGAGTGGGAGATGGTGTATCTCAACGCAAGACACGAACAGGGCGAGATTTGGGCTCAGATCTTGCACTCGCGCACTAAAAATAATGGCGTGCATTGTGTTGCTTAGCTCGCACAAACCTTAGTAAATTTCCCCTTGAGAGTTAACAAATCGGACGTTTTTAGTAGTATCCGGTCGGTCGTCGGAGTCATAACGGCCCCGTGGTCTATTTACAAGTTTCACAGCCGAACCAAATAAACCTCCAACTGACGGTCAGTACAACCTCGCGTGACACAATATATCTGGCAATATTTGGGATCTGACACCATGTATCTGGTAATATATGGGGTCTGATACCATACATCTGGCAATATTTGGGGTCTGACGCCATGTACATGTATCTGGCGGAGTCTTGGTGAAGGTTTACACCATGCATCGCCTGCTTATACCCATCCCTGGAACTGGCTGCATTTGAGGCCTGAGCACCCGGTAGGAGATGTTGAAGGACCTTCTACAATGTATTTGGAGGGGTACTCTCGCTAAATGACTTCAGTCACACGGGCTAAACTTGGTCTTATCCATGGTGTATTGGTCACATTAATGGCCGGATGAAACTGACCACTCATACGAGTTAATAGTACATGTCCTCTTGATGGTCATCTCGGAGCAGTGTGACTTTAGACAAATTTGAATAGACAAGTGTGACTTTACTGAATGGACGTACATACTCGGTATATAATAAATAATTGTGATTCTACAGAACAGACAATCGAGACCCTATAGCCAGAACGGTTGTGAGGTTCCAGATTGGGCAGATTGCGTTCTTATCACGATCAAATGGTTGAAGTTACCATGACGATGACATCTTCCTGACGTCCTTAACACGGACGAGGGTCGAACCGTGAGACCTGGTAACAGCCCCGGCCCGGCGCTCCTGGAATACCAATCCGTCAGTTTTATGTCCTTAGACCATAACGTGTTGGTGCGACACTGGGCCATGTCTGAGTGGAACGGCCGGGGCCAGGCGGGTGGAAAAACCTCAGGAACGGAAAGGCGCACACAGATTCTCATAGCTCCAGAAAGATTAGTCGAATGATTCGTGCAGATAAAAACACAAATAGTGCCTCAACTCTCTGTTGATCAATGCTACGCGTTTATTGATCAGCTATGTGTATATTGAACAACTGCGGTCGCGATCACTGTAGCCGATGACCCTGAGGGTGGGGGGGGGGGGTATTGAGGGTCAGGTGACATATTGCCAGACAGGCGCCTGGTGCGGTAAAAAGGTCAAAGGTTGCGATGATCTAAGTCCCCTAGGTGCTTAGAAGTGTAGGATAAAGACTCCCACCTCCTGAGGGGTTACTACCCCCCGGGGACATCCGCTCTTCCCTTCATCTCGTCCATTTACGCGATACAATCATGGGTAAAGTTAAAGTGCCCTTCTCTAACCAACTGAGAAGGAACCAATTAGATAGTGAGATGGAGAGACGAAGTTCCAGACACACGTGGGGTTCAATCCTGCAAAAGGCCGGTCTGTACCGACGCTACACTCTCGACCACGGTGGATCCCTACCCCACAAAGGATGACCAAACGTTCAGCCATGTATATCAAGTACATGTAATGCTATACATTACTGCACTGGACCAGCGGCAGCTACCAGGCCATTAAACAGCCACGCCCCTGCGATATCTACCCACAATAAAATATTGCACCACGCCTTGCACGCCCCCAAGCAGGGAGCGATCAAACATTCTCCTCGCAGCATATGATCACAGAACGCTGATTAGAAAGAAAAAAAAAACGGTGGTAAGGTTTCGGCAAGGGCAGGCTTTCCACGCCTGAAGCAGTCCCCTCGCTGTTACTAACTGCCACTCTCCACGCCAAGGGCCAATGCTCTACCCCCGAGAAGGCAGCGAATCAAACCGGATCGGACAGACTACAGTATCGACCAAGACTTGATGAAATGTTTCCAGATTCCCATTAATCGGCGAGTCTATCGGGCCACCGACTCCGTCCAGGTATTATGTTTTCTTTGACGTCCCATAAATAAAGTATTCCACCTTGCTGTTAGCCCTATATATCGGTGCGTGTTTTAGTAAGGCGCGCGACAATCCCCGAATGGAAGAAAGCAACTCAAAGAAAGAAAAAAAAACACTACACAGGATCGCCACTGCATTGGAGCTCCTGCGGGCATTGTATTTGCACAAGAAATCAAAGTGGCGGTTGTGTGTTTGCTACTTCAACTGGGTCGCGGGATTGGTAGGAGGGGACCATGGTAACCAGGTGCTCGTGATAAGGGGCGGGCGGCCGGGAGGGGGCGCATAGTCCAATGGCATGCCACTTATGGAACGCTCTCCTCGCAAGGCAGAGGACGAGGTACGGATGTCCACGGATATACACGGCTAGTCTGGTCATAAATGGCGTTATTCTCAGTTCCAGAGAAAATCAAGGGGGTGGGGGGTGGTGAGGTGAGGTGTGAATAATGGGGAGTGGGACGGTGTGGGGAAGAGGCGGGGGGGCAGAGGGGGGGGGGGGGGGTCACATCGACGAAAAGAAAAGCTCGTAAGAGGATTACCAATGGGTTACTTACTTACTTGGTGCGTTAATCCTGGACAAATACATATCATTTCGTTCTATATAAGAAGAGAACTCTATGTATGGGAGACCTCTGGGACGTACATTTGACTTTGCTGTAACGCAGTTTACGATGCATATATATATTTCGATCTACAGAGCCTAGGCGCCCGGGACATTTTTCAGGTCGGACCAATCGAATGCGTTACAATTTTAACCGACCATTTGGTTCTATCGGCTTTGGTTACAATCGAACGTTTACCGTATGTCCGACGTTACGATGGACACACATGAAGTCAACGTGCATTTCGGACCCTGGGGGAATAAACATGTCACATTACTACATAATCGCTCAAGAGCGGATTTAAATCTTCACGAGAACTTGGAGTCGTAGAAACAAGACAAAATCTCTCCTTCTCATCAAACCAAAACAACGCAAATAACGTCGGTGGCAAAAGCCTCGCATCGGATACAAGGAGAATGTATGTTATGCGTGAAGAACGTGTGGTTTAACTCTCATATATAACGCAGACGGTCTCCAGTGTGGGTTCTGCCACTTAAGTAATGTGTGATCTGCACTTCTAAATCCAAACTGTGACCCCAAGTTTTTATATCGCGTAAAAGTTTTTATACAGCGTATAAATGTGTTTTTTCCCCCGTCAATATCCAAAATTGCCAAACACTGTACAGCAACTAATGGGGACATATGAAGGAGGGCGGTGAATGACGCTTGCGTCCTGCAGAAGGTACATACATATGAAACATAGTCTAAGGGACTCCTGTGAGATGAGGGGCACTTGAGTCATGCAGAATGCACATAGACATGAAACATGGTCTAAGATAGGTGAGGGGTACTTGAGTCATCCACAAAAGTACATACATATGGAACATGGTCTGAGGGAAGGGAGTGGTGACTGGGTCGTTTAGAACGCACATAGACATGAAACATGGTCTAAGATAGGTGAGGGGTACTTGAGTCATCCACAAAAGTACATACATATGGAACATGGTCTGAGGGAAGGGAGTGGTGACTGGGTCGTTTAGAACGCACATAGACATGAAACATGGTCTTGGGGAGGTAAGGGGCACTTGGGTCATTCAGAAGGCACATAGACATGAAACATGGTCTGAGGGAGGTGAGGGGCACTTGGGTCATTCAGAAGGCATATTCACATGAAACAAGGTCTGAGGGAGGCGAGGGGCACTTTGGTCATTCAAAAGGCACATAGACATGAAACATGGTCTGAGGGAGGTAAGGGGCACTTGGATCATTCAGAAGGCATATAGTAATGAAACATGGTCTGAGGGAGGTAAGGGGCACTTGGGTTCTTCAGAAGGTATATAGTAATGAAACATGGTCTGAGGGAGGTAAGGGGCACTTGGGTTCTTCAGAAGGCATATAGACATGAAACATGGTATGAGGGAGGTAAGGGGCACTTGGGTTCTTCAGAAGGCACATAGACATGAGAAGAAGGTCTGAGGGAGGTAAGGGGCACTTGGATCATTCAGAAGGCATATAGACATGAAACATGGTCTGAGGAAGGTAAGGGGCACTTGGGTTCTTCAGAAGGCACATATACATGAAAGAAAATCTGAGGGAGGTAAGGGGCACTTGGATCATTCAGAAGGCACATAGAAATGAAACATGGTCTGAGGGAGGTAAGGGGCACTTGGGTTCTTCAAAAGGCACATAGACATGAAACATGGTCTGAGGAAGGGAAGGGGCACTTGGGTTCTTCAAAAGGCACATAGACATGAAAGAAAATCTGAGGGAGGTAAGGGGCACTTGGATCATTCAGAAGGCACATAGAAATGAAACATGGTCTGAGGGAGGTAAGGGGCACTTGGATCATTCAGAAGGCATCTAGACATGAAACATGGTCTGAGGAAGGTAAGGGGCACTTGGGTTCTTCAGAAGGCACATGGACATGAAAGAAGGTCTGAGGGAGGTAAGGGGCACTTGGATCATTCAGAAGGCATATTCACATGAAACATGGTCTGAGGGAGGTAAGGGGCACTTGGGTCATTCAGAAGGCACATAGACATGAAATATGGTCTGAGGGAGGTAAGGGACACTGGAGTCATTCAGAAGGTACATAGACATGAAACTTGGTCTGACAGACAGGGTTCATACAGGCAAGGTTCAAATTCAAGCTATTTTAAGGCAAGTACTAGAAAAATTCAAGGACTTTTCAAGGACAATTTTTACCTTCTCTGGTCTATTTTAAGCATACAAATTGCCAAACTTGGGACTAAATTTTATGCATACAATTTTGATATGTGGAAATAAGTGTGCACGTTTCTTTATTACCAGCCAACAGCATTTACTTTACTTTGAATAATTGCTACTTTTTCAATTCAGCCAGCTTTTGTTCGATTTTTTTTGTGGGTCTTTGCCAGTGCCCAGTCCAGTTTGAAATCAAGCACTTTTCATTGTAAGTGCCCTATTTTCAAGCAAATTCAAGTACATTGGATCGACCTCAAGGCCCATTTTTGTTTTTATGACCTTTTCCAGGCACCAGTCAAAATTCAAGCACTTTTCAAGCCTGTGCGCACCCTGAACAGTGGTAAGGGGTACTCAGGTCCTTCTGAAGGCACATAGACATGATATATGGTCTATGGGAGGCAAAGGGCATTCAGGTTCTTCATAATAAAAAATGATAGCCTATATTGTTTAACATATATTTCAACCCATTTTAACATAAAAGAGCAGTTGAAACCCATCTGGGTTGAATATAATTAACTCAGTAGTGGGCTACACCTTCCAACACTGCGAGAAAGGCAATAAAACATATTCCAATATGTCTTACCATAAATAGCCTTCCTCTATTATTGGAAGCTCACTTTATATTTTAATGGTTAAAACAGCAGATGTCATGGTAAAAGCCTTGATTTCATTCACAAATGCAATACAAATTATGCTTGGAATAAGTATACAGTAGTAACTGCTAAAACTGAAACCTGAGTGAATTCAAATATCCTTTCTGTCCTACCTCTATATTAAATAGTTATAAATCATATTTTGAGATTTCAAACCATAGTTTAATGTTTTATGCAGTCATTCACAGCTTGTTTTTCTAGTTAAAACAATTTGTAATTCATTGCACTAGGTTTATATAAAAAGTACTGCATCATTTAATACATCAGTAAATAAAATTATTGGCATTATTGATAAAATATTGATACAGAAAAGTTTATTAATAATATAGAAAGAGGATGCTTAATAGCTTAAATACTGGTTCTTGATTACCAGTACCTTTAGCAATATACTTTTATAACAGTTTTCATCTAATCTCAAACTAGAATGCTATCAGATACAGGCTATACATGATTAAAATGTCAATGTAATTTTGTAAATTTTTATAAGTTATATTAATTAATTACTATCAAACAGGAGGGATAATGTCACTCTAATATGCCAGTTCACCAATATATACTGAAAGTCATATATCAGGGCTAGGAGATTAGGGCCAGGCTCTAGCTTAAGGTATGATAAATATTAGTAAGCATATTTCAAAACCCTTAAACTACAGTTCTAAGGTAATTAGCTTAGCCTTCAGGCAGGTCTCCAAAGCGGTCTTAGCTAGCTTAACCAAAATTACCCTAAGTCAAAGGCTTTACTTACTTGGCCTGAAAGGCTGAAAGCAGTGAAGGCTAAAAACAGTATTAACTTAGTAAGGCTAAACTAAATTCAAAGTCATATATGCTGTAGACATATGTTTCGGCCCATATTTTCCGCGAATTTGCCTCTATCACTCTCAAAATCCCTGACGTGAGAAAGCAACACTAGACCATTTTAATGATACCTTATGTTTGTAATGCGATGATATCCTCTTTTATAACACAAAGAATATTTCTCCATGCTGACCCGCCATTGGCAGAAAACGCTCTGTCGCCAAAATACTAAAATACATATCATAAAATGATGGTTGCCATGACGCCGAACGTGCTTTTAACAATACATACTCTATATTTATACCAGCCACAAGGATGCCATGGCAACTATAGAGCCTTTCATTGTCTGTGATTTAGTCTATTTGCGAAAGTGTATCTGCTGCCAATGTAGCCCCAACCTTGTGGCGTTGTTGCCGAGAACAATGCCACAAGTCCTACCCTTTACTTTTGCGTTGGAACAAAATAAAAAGTTGGGGAGAGTTTCAGTTTTAGTGGCAAAGTTGGGGAAAAGACTTACTTTACAAACGTACAATGACAGTTAGGTCTAAATCGCACTGCATATATATGTTATGGGCATTTTGGGCACTAAGCTGACTGAGAGCGCATTCAAAAAGTCGCCATTGCAGTTGGAAGTCTGCAAAGTTTTCCGAAGATGGCCGAAGTTTCATATGCTGCATACCGAGAAATAATTTGTTACCAACTTTTTTTGAGCCGAAAAAACTTTAGTGCGAGTCTAGTGGGGTAGCTTGTAGCCCTGTAAGGTTATACAAATCTGAATACCTCGATTTAAAATGCAAAGAAAACATTTTTGCATTTTATACACTTTATGTTTGGAAGCAGATGACAACACAATAAACAACTTAAGGTCTATATTCCGTGATTGGTGGCATTTTTTCGCTTCAGTTTAACATGGGGGGCGGCTTCTCAAATTTTCGGTATTTGGTTATTAGGCACAGAACATGGCGGCAGAGATTTATAAAGGTCCCCAGTCAACTGAAAGTTTTAGACGAAATACATCATTTACAAGCAGAAATTTGCTATTCTTTGATGCAAATAGTTTTACTGCCATTCAAGCTCTGAAATGCATTAGCCAAACACTCCTCTCCATAAATAACAAATATTTCCCCGTCGTGAGAATGCATCCAACAGGGCTAACCAACATAAGGAGACGTGACTGTTGTCAGGCAAGGAGGGAGGTACGACTGGATGCCTGTTAAAACTGGCACGTAACGGGACTACTGCCAATGGAGTGTCAGCATGGAGAAATATTGTTTGTGTCTTAAAAAAGGATGACATCGCAGTACACACATAAGTTTAATATCATTAAAATGGTCTAGTGTGGCTTTCTCACGCCAGTGATTTTGAGAATGATCGACGTACATTCGCGGAAAATATGGGCCGAAACGTGTGTCTATGGCATTTATGACTTTGACTTTAAAAAGTTTAAGTGGTAAATTAGGCCTCTATAGAACTATACACCAAAAGCCAAATAAACTTGAAATGTACTTACACTTCCAGTGGAACTGTTTTTCTAGTATATCTGCCAGTCATCCTTCCGGTAAGGTCTACACGATTTTGAAGTAATGTCATTCCAAATGTTGTACAATAACATGTTCAACCAATGCTGAGTTTCTATCGGGCGAATACGCGTAATCAATGCCAGCTGTCAGTGTGCTTATTCCGTTGCCTCGTTGTTGGCTTCCCTGGTGACCCCAGTAGCACCACTGGATCGAGCCTTATTCGACTAGAAAGTAGCAGAACTCCCATTGTTTAAGACACAAAATCCTTCTTTGTCAAAAAAGAATCATATTTAGCAGATGATCATGTACAGATACGACACAAGAACGGCATTCGTAAATCGAACGGTACTTCGTGCACAAGAAAAACAAACAAGATGGGCGAGCTAAGGCATCCCAGAAGGCTCAGCGAAAAGTATGAGGCGCCAAATCAGTCATTGTCATTCATATTATATATATCTTTATTCGAACTCAAAGTTCAAGGTACATTTACATGCACAAAATAAAACACAAAGAATCGAAGTCGAACGAGGTAAACTTAGAAAAGGGGTAAATGACAAACAACTGAATTAACTTATTGCA
>OZ025251.1:525168-771799 GCA_964019135.1 Arenicola marina
TGCCCTTCTGTAACAGATCCTTGTAACCACCGGAACAATACTCGATCAAGTTAGCAATGGCAAATACTCCGCAATCCCACCCGTTCGGCTGCTGTTGCACGACTGGTACTATCACATCTAGAGAAGTTCGTCCGTGGCCGTATATCTGGGCTAGCTGAATCTGCATGGAGGTGGTGAGCGGTTCTTGGCGGTTGCAAACACTATCTAACACATATACAGGTCCCCCAATTACATCTTGAAATGAAACTACCCAATGATCTTTCCCGGTGTGATGGATTTGGCCACTAGGAGCCGGGACACTCTCAAACCGTAGCGTTGGAATAGTCCATGCCTTGTTCTTCCACAATGGTGCCGCGGTGCTTAGCTGGAAACCGTTATGTGGGAACTTCACCTTTAATAATGCGGAAACAAATGCCATGTGATCACTGGTCAACCACTGGTTCCCCTCACTACCTCGCATAAGCTCATAATCTCCCTTCGCTATCTTAGAATCTGGGGCCGCAACTGTATCTAAGTCATTAACTCGTGGCCTCTTCCTTCCCGAAGTCTTATCCGCCTGTTTCCTATTGTTCTTGCGCAATTGAGTGAGGTTAACTACTCTACGCTGAGTCTGTACCGGTAAACCCAAAGACATTCTTGCAGCTAATATGTGATAACAGGTGTTCGTCGCCTGACAACTACACTTTTCCTTAGGATATAATTCTACGACATACTTTGACCCGCTGTGGCCTGTCACTAGAGAGCAAGTCTGCTGAGGTAGGAACTCAATGTTCTTAAACTGAATAATGTCATGCGCCATAGCTAACTGTGTCTTACCCGTAGATAGCTGCTCTTTACTATCCTTGGCACCAACCCCCGGCAAAAACAGTTTACCTTTGATGACTGATTGACTCCAACAAGGGGCAAGTGAAGTCTGCAGTTAATTCGCGGCTGCGCGCCCGGTAATTGAGAAACCAGAGAAATTATTGTAGAACCCTGCATAGTCACACATTATTGTGTCCTTTGTCTTTCACAAGAGTTCACATACATGAACAGCCACATCTAAATTTAATTCAATTATTTATTTGGTCTACGACATGTAGATACTCATAGTATAGTGAGTTCTGTGGCAATCAATAGACACAACCAGACAGGAAACAGACAGGGTTTGTAGACAAAACAAATCCCCCCCCCCCCCACCCCCATGGTTGACCTTCTTATTTCATTTCAGACCAAACAAATCAGCTGCTAGCTTCTGTTAGTAGTGGCCGACTCCGAGTCCATACAATCATCCCCACCACCCGAACCCGCAAGCCGTAATTACCAACACCCGTCCCCCAACTCCCCTTGACCTTCCACGGCTTCCCAAACATAACAAGTTGAAAGACAGACGCTGAACAAATACCACGCCGCCTGCCAGCCGCTATTAACTCCCCCACCCCCCCTCACCCCACGCACCTACACACATCGCTGGGCGAGAGCCGGCCCCCCGCCCCACCCCCACCCCCTACAAATCGCGAGCCACCCTCCCCCACCCACCCCCTCCTCTCGGCGGGCGAGAGCCACCCCCCCCCACCCCCTCCTCACGGTGGGCGAGACTTCGTACCTCCGGGGCGAGACCTTCGGCCCGCCTAGGTAGCCATTTGGGCTGAGACCGCCGAGCCGTACGCACGGGAAACTTATATGTGGATATATATACACTTTTCGGATACCAAATTGCTCGGATGTCACTTCTTATGTTGCATTAAGGTAAGGGCTTTCATAATATCATCATATTATCACACATTTGCCCTTAGTGTCGATTTGTATGAACTTCGGAGGTTTTCGGCACTACTTCGGCTTTTTGTCCAGGCCCGTCTGGAAGGGCTAAATGCCGACACAGGCAAATTTGCAAAATCGGCATTCGACGTTGACCCCTAAATTCCGGATCTAAAAAGGCGACAGCGACACAGATTTTGGGATAACACGATACTGAACTTAGCAATAAAAAAGAGACACGACGCGTCATGAAATATCGAAATTCGACACCGAGAATGTTGTAAAATCGACACTGGTCGCTGGTACGAAACTGGTCCCCTCCCCCTTCCAGACTCCTAGCTAGGCTCGAAGTATTTACCATGCATCTTCTAACACATTTTGTCGATTGCCATCTTGATTGTTAGTTTGTGACATATTATTCTTCGTGTTGTTCTTGCACAAAATCATGTCTCAGGCGCAGAACGTTGTATAACGAAATACCACAAATGAGTCAAGTAATTTGATTTACTGCTAATTAACGAAGATAAGTTCAATGTTAAATATCTACCTATACAATCTGCTTCATTGTTAGTTTAGAGAAAACATAATTCAGAAAAAAGCCGTACGTATCATAACAAAAAGTGTCATTATTTTGCGCACACTGAGCCCTTATTTAAGCGATTGAATCTCCTTAAAATAGACGACATTCATGACTTAGAGGCATTGAAGTTTTATAATAGACTGCTGCATAATGATCTCCTTGTATATTTTATTACCGCTTTCCATTTTCCCCATATATTGGACCGACATGAGCATAACACCTGACGCGAGCAAAATATAATTATACCCACAACCAAGCACAAATTTGCCGAAAACTGCATCCGTAATTACTTAACCCATTTAATAAACCGAACTTCAAAGGAGACTTTAACGAAGATATTTACCCATTCAATAGCGGGATACTCAACCTATATCAAAAATAGACTTATTGATAGGTACGGTTTTGACTGTTTTAAAGTTAATTGTTATGTATGCCAGAAAGAATTACGTTTTGTATTGCCCCCGAAATATTATTCTGATTTCATATTTGTACTCTCGAACTATAATGGTGTATCTCGGTAATTGTTAACTTTGTTAATTTGTCTCCATGTAGTCTTGTTTCCCGCCGTTTTTGTGTGTGTGTTTTTTTTCGTTGAGGTAACCACCATGCCAGCGACTCTGTCATAATGGTGGTCTCCTTGACCAGGGATTATAATTGTTTTTCTTTTTTTTGCTGTATGCTATATAGTATTGATTCCTGGTCGAAATAACTGACGATTCTCTTTCTCTCTCTCATAATCAACTGTTCTTTGAATTAAATTTCTTACAACACTAAAAGCGATCTTAAAGTGCGCCTACATGAACTTCCAGAACTTGTTATTCAATGCATCTTTCAAAATAACGTAATTATGATCTCTCTTAGCTATAGTGGTTTTTGGAAATGGGTCGGATTTGAAGGAATTTTATTTCTTGCATTTTTAACTACAAACTGGACTTTAGTTTTGTCTAGAAACAAGAATTTAAAAAATGCCACTAAGTGCAGCTTGAAGAAACGTTAAGTGTTGGTTGTGTACTAGGTACAGAGCTTTTACAGCCCACATAGACTGTATTCATGAAGTCAGGGAAGCCGCTATTAAGACCATCTACGGGACTAAGCAAAAATGTCCTTAGCAACAGAGTTGTCAGTTTCTGCATAGCCAATGGATGAGATAATCAAACGCGACAATTAGATTTTTTCACGGATTGTACTAAAAAATACTGATAGAGATTCGGGCAAATATACTTACTGTAACTCGGATTACAGTCGACAAGAGGTTTAATTAATTGCATTAATGCCCATGAGTGCATTGTCTTCGTCACAAGTAAGCGGTTACTCTTTGTTTGGGCTCGTGTAACTCGGACGTACACTCACTAGGCAAAAACAGTTCGTTTGATGCTGCTCAATACATTTGGTGTCCACGAGTAAAGTGGGAAGCCAATTCCGTAAGGGCAGGGCCAATGAGAGAATACACCCAAAGATACGTTTCCTAAAAGGAAACAAATTATAGTTACGAATCCGAAGAGATTTTTTTTATTTTAGGCTCAAAAAGTTTAGACGGACGGATGCCAACAACATCCTGTTCACCCGATGGCGACACTGCTCGTCATTGATGAAGGGTCTCTATAACCCCGAGCGATCAGTCCGACTGCAATCTATGGTGGGTGGTTGGAGCTTGGGACGCAAGCTAGGGAAAGCATATCTGTATATGCAGATATGCAAGCGCCCTTCTTTTCGTTGCCATGACTACATCATTTGAGTAGGTGGGTGGAATGATGGCCAAAGGGCAGTGGGTTCAGGTTGAGAATCTTATCCAGCCGCCATGTAATTAGCATACTCAACCATATATTTTGATAAGGCAGTAAAAACTATATCATATACAGTTACGTGGCATGTTCTGAACATAGCTGATCGTCTTTTCACGTCATTCTGCGCGAACCGTCTTTTTGGATGTTTGTGTTCAACGTCACGAGAATGCAGTGGTTGCTGCCGTTTTTTCCGCTTTTCATAAAATAAAACACATTTTAAAGCAAATTTGATATCTTATATTTCAAACAGGGTAACACATTTGGCAATAGCATTTGTTCTTTATTTATTGGGCGACGAATAGAAAATAAATATTTATCCAACCTATAATGCGGTATAGGCTCTCCATAAATATTGACGCTACGAGCTACAAGCGCACACTGCCGGGGAGATTGACTCAATCACGACTTCCGGTATCCACCGACCCGCCACCTAGCGAATATCTATAGACTATCGCTGAATCTGACAACCTGTGGTCTGAAACAGTGGAACAAGGTGTGTCCTTATATCTGAATATGCTGGCTTATAGGGTCCATTTTGCCTATATAGTGATCTCGATATGAATGATAAAACCACCACGTGTAACAAAATATTGTCTTATGTGAAGGATTTAGTTTGTTTACACGTGTACTGGAGCCTTCAAGGTTGATTACTGGTGACAAATGACTTGTTCAGTTGTTGACAGTGTCACGAGTCACTTTAAACTTAAAGTAAAAATCATAAATGCCGTATCGTGTCGCTTCGGCCCATATTTTCCCCGACGTGCAATTTTAATGATACCAAACTTACGTGTGTACTGCGATGTTATCCTTTTTTAAAGTTGCATGTCGAGTTCTTTCCCGTCAAAAGTAAGCCTGGGCGAAATTTATATCAAAATTTGCAGAAAACTCGATTGTTTCATTCTATAAATTCAGAAACCTGATAAACATCGCCGTTTCGGCTGTGGTGTAGCAAACATGTCTATCCCGGGACACCACAGAACTCGGTCGCGGTATTGCTACTCATACCAAAGCATCGCGAAGTATACAAACTGATGACGTTTACCATTGAAATGAAAACTTATAGTAAATTGATATCACGGACAAGGCTAAGAGGTACTATTTGGCAGTCTGGTATGGGTGGAGTATAGATAAAAGAAGTCTTGAATGATTCAAGGACTGATTCTTATATGTATTTTGACCTCATTAGTTTTGGCAGGAAAGAGCTCGACATGTAACTTTAAGATACAAACAATATTTCGGTATTTCTCCATGCTGACACTCTATTGGCAGCAAACGCAGTTCCACAAATATACTAAAGCACACGTCATAAGATGATGTAGTTGCCATGGCGCTGAACGTGCTCTGAACAATAGATGCTCTATATTTGTACCAGCCACTGGCGCCATGGCAACTATAGAGCATTTCATTATCTGTGATTTAGTCTATTTGAGACAAAATGTCTGTTAGCAATGGAGTGTCAGCATGGAGAAATATTATTTGTGTCTTAAAAAAGGATAACCTCGCAGTTCATACGTAAGTTTGGTATCATTAAAATTGCATGGTGTTGCTTTCTCACGTCAGTGATTTTTAGGTCTGGTGTAAAACTGATCAAGCTGATTAGGGTTCCCTGTCTTTACTGCTCACAAGAATAAAAAATATATTGTTTAATAGGTTTATATATATTACTTAACCAATATTTCAGCAAGTGCCCTGTTCCCCTGGGGCTGTCGGTATGTTTGATCAACACATGCCTATTGCCTCACTATAGTCAGCACGGAAACTATTTGCTGCCTTGTTTTCTAATTTGACATGAAATGTTCCATTGACAAGCCTAAAATCAGTTTTCATTTATCAACTTGGAACCAAAGACCCAACAGAATTTGGCGTACTCACAGTCCTGTTGTCAAAAGAATTCATATAATGCCAACATTTCACGCAAACAAAGCAGACAAGTTTTGCTATTGCCGTCGTTCTGTTTACCTGGTCATCTGTCATGTCTGTGGGCGATAGTATTGCTGGTATTTTGGCCAGTGGGGTTAGGTTGTATCAATGTCAAGCCATAACTTGACTTAAACTTACATGTATTTATAGTTCCTCTCATATATATGAACATTGAAACTACAAACTCATTCCTTTTGCATTGCTTTTGCTTTGAGACGCTAAAATTACTGTTAATATAGAAACTTTGCATAGGCACATAATGCTTTGTCCCCTTTTCTAGTGTCTGATATTAGACTCTGCCGTAGGCTTACTAATGAAAACGCAGTAATATGACCTTCACCTTACGACGTCAAAAAAAGGCAGCTGTCAACACACTTTGGTCTGCTATAATTTATGCTAGAGACTATCGTGTTGTGTTGTTATTAACTAAGATACACTTTTAAGTAAGTGAAAATCACAAGGGTCTTGTGTAATGGAGCAAATAAATATATAAATCCTGGCTGCAAATGGTGCACGGACAAAACTATTTACTAAAGTGAGGCGACAGATATTAAATGCACCGACTATAGGTGGCGTAACCTGTCAAATGCAGTCAGGGCCATCAGTCGATGTGGCGCAAGACAAAATCAGGTTGATAATAGATCCTCAGTTGAAGTTATTGATTCGACTGATTGAGTTTCTAATGCCTTTACTGCTCGTAAGAATGTTACAAGTTTTTATCGACTTTTTTAAAGAGAAAGGCGATTGGCTGCCTCCATGTATGCGTTATGAGGTCCTTTCGTAAAAAGATCATTACGCACCCATTTCATGAAAAGATGATTACGCACCCATTTAATCAATGGGAAATATATTGCCTTAAAGTTTTCTTTCAAATTCATCAAGTTTGGCGTGCCCTTCTACTATGACTAATGCTTTAAGTGTCTTTTCGCAGCCTGGACTTCATATCATGACAGATTTTAATGGTTTTTAAAGTATCTTTTTACAGCGATACATGTCTAATTTAGTTGCTGCTAACAGCCCTGTCTGTCTTTGAGAGCAGACACCACATGGATTCTCTCCGTCCTGTCTGTCTTTGAGAGCAGACACCACATGGATTCTCTCAGTCCTGTCTTGTCTTTGAGAGCAGACACCACATGGATTCTCTCAGTCCTGTCTTGTCTTTGAGAGCAGATACCACATGGATTCTCTCAGTCCTGTCTTGTCTTTGAGAGCAGACACCACATGGATTCTCTCAGTCCTGTCTGTCTTTGAGAGCAGACACCATGTGGATGCTAACAGCCCTGTCTTGTCTTTGAGAGCAGACACCACATGGATTCTCTCAGTCCTGTCTGTCTTTGAGAGCAGACACCATGTGGATGCTAACAGCCCTGTATGTCTTTGAGAGCAGACACCACGTGAATGCTCTCAGCCCTGTCTTTCTTTGCTGATATAGATAATATATTATGCGCTATTGTCGGTGATTTCATGGTCTTTCAAGGACGCCCCGCCCCCCCCCCTACCTCGTTTATCTATATATATAGATTCGTCAATTGGGTGCGGGGAAAGGGCAGCTAGGTACGACGTACGATTATGAAACACATGTTGGTTTACAGGATACTGATATCGCAGTGATACGACCCGACCGCCAGTATATCACTTCGAGAGTAGTTTCTATGCTTGAGTCATGCGCCGTGTACCGTATTCCCCCTAATATAAGCCGCGTTTTGTTATCCGGCGGGCGTGGATTGCGAAGACAGATGCATTCAAACAGTGTTATCGTTTTACTACCCAACTTTTCGCCAGAAATTACGGTATTCCCCTATATTTTAGTGCCGGCGTGTCTATTTACTGTCACTCCGTCACCACGTGTGTCCCCGGTGGCTTTGTTTACATATACATGCAAGGACAAACATATTGGATCGTGTGTAGGCCTAATGTACTCGTGACCGAGCGGGACATGTCCTCCGTTCGAGTATCTTGTAAAACAAAATGGTGGAAAAGTTCATTTGCAGAGCAATTAATTTATGACAGTTTTTATTCTGAAATGAGTGAGGATTCCAAGTGTGTCTGAAGCAGATGGGCCACCTAAAAGGGAAGTTGGATAATACCGCTGCCCCCACCCCCCTCCACCTCCCGCCACCTTGCCGCCGGCGGAATAATACAACGGCAGCCCCACTCTCCGCCTTCGGCTTAATCCGTTAGGGTTCCATTATATCTCAGTTGTCGCCTACGTCCTCAATGCATTTTCACACTCGCTCGCCAGGGCGGCGCTGCGCAAATCGATAGGAAAAATGTGTCGCGCATTTCTACAGATTAGTGCTGGGACCCAGCCTAAGCCTAATAATACATGAAATCGGGTGATGAAAAGAAAGAGTTCTGTCACAATTATAACTTTTTCGAAAGGGTACAAGATGTGTTTTGCTGTATTAAATACACAAAGCTGGTTATTTTTATGTTTTATTCTTGAAAATTATAATGTTGCAAGAATTACAGCTGATTTGACCGTTTTTCAAGAGTCTTGAAATTTTCCCCCGGCCGACAGCAGCGGTAGAAGCTAGCTTGCGTGGCGCCACCGTGCGGGGAGCTTGCGGCAGCCCCACCGCCTGGCAAACACAATGTCGTCTATATCGCGGGTTTGCATCCCGCACCCACCATCTCTTAATTTAATGTCCCTGGACTGTGTCCTCAAAGGCCGTCTCTGATGTGCTGTCGTGATCGATAGTTGGTGCCCTCGACAGCAGACCAACCACTTGCGGGTTCGAACCCCACATTTCTCTGGGGCCGTTTTATCCTTTCATCCCACGGTTACAATGGTTCGTTAGCACTATTTAGTCCATGGGTACATAAAATTGGCCTAAAATACCCTCCGCCCGTTCAAGCACAATCCTATGTAATGCGGATAACGGAGGAGTGTATGTTGGTGCGGCCTCCTCACTCATGTCACGCTTCGCCCCCCTCCCGCTCCGCCCTTCCCTACCACCCTGGTTTCCCCTTCCTACCTACCTACCTACCCCCCCCCCCCCCCCTCCCGCTCTGCAACCTACTCTGGTTTCCTCCCGCTGAGCAGGGTGATATTCGGTTAATCGCACAAGATCGCCACGCCGCACGAAGCGCTCTTGCAGATTAACACCACTATCGCTTGCCTGGTAATAAATACTGTGACCTATTACATTCATTGGCCTACATCCATGCCGCCCGCGCGTACGGTGCTGTCGTCAAATGACAATTGTTGGTTGGTGCGGTGGGGACGTTATAATACATGACGATTAGAGCTATTGCGGTTTGCTGAGGGATGACTTTAGGCAGGTTGATATCACCGTGATATCGTGGCCCTATTTCAGGCGCACACATAGGCAGTTCCAGCCGCACATGCGCAGTGTCCTCATTGCTGGAGGTAACCGGCTGGTCACATGTTATGCGTTAGTCACAAGAACGAGCTGGATTGCATGTGCTAAAATAAAGCGAGTGTGTTTTATTTTGCGAATATGCGACAGCATACTTCCTTTTCGTACTGATGGAATTGTTGTATCAGTTCTGCTCGTGATTCACGCCGTCTATTCTCCATATTAGGAAGACCCAGCAATCGAAGTGTATCAATTGCACTGCTTGAGTAATAGGTGAGGTCTTACACTATCATCTGTCGATTTCTTTGGCACCGTTTGTTTTCCCTTGGTTGGCATCCATGTGTACTTTGATTGGCATGCTCTCTTAATTAATATGTGTACGATGTGTACGACATTGGTCAATGCGTCCTGAATATACAACTAACCAACCGATATACCGCTTAACGCCCCCTCTTACCCCTTCGTCTCCACCTCCACCCCCCCCCCCCTTAACCTGCCCGTCCCTCCTTACATCCCTTACTCCTCCGCCTCCACGCCCCCCCCCCCTTTTACCCCTCCGTCTCCACCTCCACCCCCCCCCCCTTTAGCCTGCCCGTCTTCCCTTACTTCCCTTACCCTTCCTTCTCCGCCCTTCGCTTACCCCCATCTCCTTCTCTCCCATCCCCCCTCCCTTCTTGCCCCCCACTCCTCATCCCACATCCCCTGCCCCCTCCCATCCCCACCCCTCATCCCACATCCCCTGCCCCCCCCCCCCCCTCATCCCACATCCCTTGCCCCCCTCCCATGATCTGTGGCCAGTGTGACGAGGCGTCCTGGGTCAGTCAGACCGCGTGCGTTCGACCAGCTGTCTCGCGACCCGCACACACGGACACAGACAGCTGGCCGTGTGACGACGGCTCTTATTTACAAAACTTATACCCAGTTGTCTCAAATTCCCATCACTGACCCCAATGTGGATGTGCGCAATGTGTTTTTTTGGTGCTATGTTCATTCGTCTAAGCAAATAACATGAATGATTTGCGATGGTTAATTATTGTAAATTACTCGTTGAAAGTGATAGAAATGTTGCGGATTATCACTTCCGTTCTGAAGACCTCGATGATGAAGTTTTTTGTCGGCGTTCCGTAGTTGCCATGCTCACCATGGTATTCTACCGTTACCTTAATTCCGTAGTTGCCATGACCGCCGTTGTATTCAGTGGTTCGTAATATTCTGTAGTCAACCGGCTTTACCGTATAAGGCGCTTGCCCGGCGTCACCATTATGATTGGTGCGGGGGTTCCATCCCCAACTGTGCACATGTATATATCTGTGAGAGTCCTTCCTACCTGGATCCTTCTGTTCGTCGTAATATGAGGCGGGGTCGCAATTATTCTGCAGGTTGAGCTGCAGATGAACGGGTCGTGGGTTCGCGCCCTGGCACCTGCGTCGGGGCATGTTTTATCAAACCGTATTTCATTGTTTAGCTTAGCTCTCATGTGTACAAAGCGCTGATGTTTTTCAGTTAAAATATGAATGCGCCCTATTTTATCTACTCTATTATCTACGCCATACCATATGGATTTCTGCCGCTGTATGTCGTTTATATCTCTAATGGGTGACCCTTTTGTTTTCAGATTGCTCTGCTTCACCCTACACGGTTGCACCAAGCAGACCTTGCTGACATACCAATCAGGATGTGACAGGGAGTCGTGGCACCCCTACCCCACCTGCCCCCACCCCCACCGGAATTCGCACCCGTGCACGACCCACCAGCTGCGGACTGTGGCTCACGAGTTGCCTCGCACTCGTGTCAGTCATCTTATCAAATTCCTCCGGTTTTGTTATTGATCCCAACTCAAAGTTTTCTTCTGTAGAGTCGTATCGGAAGTAGGTAACCTGATGATCGCCGTTTTATACAGCGCAGACATTATTGGCAATGACGTCACCCCATTGAGGAGAGGATGCATTTGAAGTTAATAATAATAATCGACTTGAGCTATGCGCGATAGCAACACTGGAAAGTGTTGGTTTTTGCTTCCTCTGGGCGCATGATTTTGTGACCCGCCCGGCCGCTGATTGGTGGCTCCCCCTCCCGGCCGGCGTGTCCCTGGATGCCGCGCTCGTTTGGCCGGCGGCGGGAGTCAGCGGGCGGCCATGTTTCCTCGCCGGTCGGCCGTGCTGCGTGCGTCCTGCGTGCTGGGCCTCCTGGTGGCGCTGCTGCTCATCTGGATGGCCGGCCCGGACAAGATAGAGGGCGTGAGTCTCTGGCGCCATCTCCTCTTCGAGATGCGCTCGGTCAACGAGACGCAGGTGCGCATGGAATTTGACCTACTCAAGGTCAAGGTCAACTCTAGCGTCTCCTCCGAAAACCGGACGCTGGAGGAGATTTTCCACTTCGTCCAGGATTTGAAGAAGCAACTTCCGGTCAATCCGCACGACTTCCGGTACTTGATCAACCCCCAGAAGTTGTGCGCCGGGCACGACGTCTTCCTCCTGGTGTACGTCCACTCCGCGCCTGCGCACTACAAGCGCCGGGCCGCCATTCGAGACACGTGGGGCGGCCGCGCGAACTTCGACGACCTCACCTTCTTCGTCATCTTCTTGGTCGGCAAGCCCAAGGAGGCCAGCGTGCAGGACGCCCTCTACATGGAGAGCGACATGTACGGCGACCTCGTTCAGGAGGACTTCGAGGACTCGTACCGGAACCTGACCTACAAGGCCATCCTGGGGCTGCGCTGGGTGACCACGCACTGCAGACACGCGCGCTACGTCCTCAAGGCCGACGACGATATATTCGTTAATATCTTCAACGTGGTGGCGCACTTACGGAGCACGACCCTGGAGGCGCCGGGGGGCGGGGGAGGGGGCGGGGCCGGGGGTATCGGGGGCCGGCGCCTGCTGCTCTGCCTCGTCTGGTACCGCATGAAGGTCGTGCGTGACCCCAAGAGCAAGTGGTACCTGTCGAAGGAGGAGTACCGGGAGGACTTCTTCCCGACCTATTGCTCAGGCTCGGCCTTCATGATGACGGCCGACGTGGTGGAGGCCATGTACAAGGCCTCGTTCGACACCCCGTTCTTCTGGGTGGACGACTTCTACGTGACGGGACTCCTGGCCAAGAAGGTGGGCGTAGAGCACCGCAAGCTCAACTCGGTGTACGTCCTTGGGCCGAGCACATTCCTCGATAAATTCAGCGAGGAGAGCAAATGGCGGACGCTGACCTTTGGTCACGTGCACAACCTCAATCAGATGATGCACGTGTGGAATAAAGTGCTCCAGGAACGACGGCCGCCGCGAAATGGCGGCGTCTCTGACGTCATCAAAGCTCATTCGAACCGGTCTGGTATTGGGCGATTTATTTCCTGATGACTGCACGGCTGATGGCTGAAGTGCTGGACGTTAGTGCCCCCGGTTGACACATCGTGTCTTAAGTAATAATTATATACATATAATATATGTATAAATATACTTCGAACAGGTGCTCACAAGTTATTTCTAATCAAATCAATCATAATAATTATACTCTCTTTTCTTCGATCATTATAATAAATTATTATAGAAATTTACGAACTATTGACGGCATAATGGATATTAGTGACAAGGTCAGCATGGACTAAGAGTCTCTATTTACAGTACATGACGGACCTCAAAGTTGTCATAGAATACGTAAATCGCCAAAACTGCTGGAGAACGGCAAGGCGCGGGCTGATCTAGATGTACAGTCCTAAGGTGTGAGGGATGGGTTCATAGCTTGTAATGGTGGTGTTACCACTAATCAGGATCACGAAGAACATGCATCAGTCGTGGAACACTGCTCGTCACAAATTTTTGCCTTCCGAATTGTTAATGTTTTCTTGACAATGCATGAAATCGCCGCAACATGAAATCGCATTAGCTTAATCGTTTTATTCGTTTCATCAGCTCGCTTCAGATGTCAGTGTTGGACAATTGAGGTTTCTGATTTCGAGTATGTAAGTGTCGTTCAAAATGCACTTGTTAATGCGTAACAGCCGTTCTTTAGTGTCCCAGGTATGTTCATGTTCCGGGATTATAGGTCATTCCTCTGCAACTCTTGGACTGGATGTGAGACCAGTTACCATGGTTACGTTGATCAGGATGTGTCTCAATGTCTTTATATCTTACAGATCCCAATGAGACCAGTTACCATGGTTACGTTGATAAGGATGTGTCTCAATGTCTTTATATCTTCAAAATCCCAATGAGGCCCGTTACCATGGTTACGTTGATCAAGATGTTTTTTAATGTCGTTATATCTTACAAATACCAATGAGACCAGTTACCATGGTTACGTTGTATAAGGATGTGTCTGAGATCCCGAAGAGAGAGTGTCATGTGTTCTGGAGCGACCGCTGTGATCTAGTCGCTGTAGTTACCGTGACTGTCGGGATCGTGGTAAAGGCCGATACCGTGGTGAAGGCCGATACCGTGGTGAAGGTCGATACCGTGGTGAAGGCCGATACCGTGGTGAAGGTCGATACCGTGGTGAAGGCCGATACCGTGGTGAAGGCCGATACGTCTCGCTGAAATGGTTTCTACTGACGTACCTCGTTGTACTAAATGAGTACTAAGTGACTTCCAAATCCACTATTATCGTTACAGGAACAATTAATCAGGAACGTCGGTGTGGTGCGTGTGTAGTATTGATTTATTGCATAATAGACCGTTCCAGATACCACAGGCGACATCTGTCGTCAAAAATATACACTGCGTGTTACGGGTTAGAAAGCAGATTCTCGCATGCGTTTACCATGTATGCCTATGGAGTTAGTTAAGGTGCCCGGCTTCAACGTTTCTTTTGTCAGGGGAAGGTTTGTACTATGGGATTGTTATTCACAGAAAAAACACCCAAGATATCTCCATAAACTTTCCTGTAAGTATTATATTATATAATGGAATCACAACTGATATTTCACTGGATTTAGAACAGTTTAACAGTCCTATCTGTTCGGCTCCCCGTTCGACATTCCTGGTTGCTACGCAACAAGGCCACTTCAGTGCACTCGGATTCGTATTGAAAAGACAGTGTATACCGGTCCATATAATCGCTTTATAACAAGTTATAATCGGTACACATCTGGAACCAAGTTATGTGTTCTGTAAAACATATATCCCTGAATCAGATTTGTAACATATCTAGACAAAACAGACGCCAGAACGATCATTATTTCCGCACTGAAAAACAACAGCAAACCGAGAATATGGCCGCTTTCCTGCCACGCGCAGCGTTGTGACACTCATTACGCTCGCCGGTTGGCATTTATATCAGCTGTTTTCTCTGCTTTTATGTCTCCATCTCGTTCTTAAAATGGTATTATTTGATAGTCAAGATATTTATCTGTTCAAAGTGGGATTTGTTTTTTTTGTTGATAAACTGTTGAAAATGTTGCAGCTATAAGTCAGTACTCGCCTTTGGCATGTTATGCAGCACAGAGCGAGCTAGAGCTACCTAAAACGCGCGCCCGCCAGAATATCCCCTGGAACGGTCTTATTACAAAGCGGATTTAGTGCCAGCCCGGAGGGCGGATTTAGTGAAATTCGTACAACTGATTTAGTGCCAATCCACATGGCTGATTTAGTGCAAATCCAGAATTTGAATGCGCGTTAAAACAACTGATTTAGTACGTAATCAAAGAACTGATTTAGTGCGTATTCAAATAACTGATTTAGTGCGTATTCAAATAATTGTTTTAGTGCGTAATCAAATAACGGATTTAGTGCGTATTCACAGCTGAAAATGATTTCAGGTATACCCATACAGCAGAAATAGTTCATATGCTGATAGATAATTAATATTTATAAGTAATAACATAAGTCTAAAGGGGTGGAAGGGGTTGGGTTGGGTATTGTTCGGTGCTACTTATGTCAGTCTCTTTACAGTCAGTCAGCTTAGTGTAATGTTATACTTCGCGCGATATTTCTGTGACATATATATGCATGTATATGGACTTTTGTGTTGTTTGCATTCAGTGATATTGTCACGACGGAGGTAGGGAGTGTGGGGGTGGGGGGGGGGGGGGTTCTGGATATTTCTGAGAGTATCTGCCTTGTCATACGGGGCTCAGTGCGCTCTATCAGCCAATCAAAACACGTCGTCTGTGATCTACTCTTCTCAAAATGATATTTGTGATTAGAAGTGATTGTGTTTCAAATTGTCTCGACTTTCTGCGGTTATGTCGATATATGTAAGAAAAAATCATAAAAGGCAATAATTGAATGTTATGTTATTGCTTTTTTTTAGTGCAAACTTTGTTTGATGGTCTTTTTTTTATGTTGTACTTGAGAGATGTTTCACGTTCCAGGATAAAAGTTTGTTAACTTTGTGTTAATCAAAAGCCACGATTTATGTGGTGCGATTTAGCGATGAAGTTTAGTTTAGCGCTGAAGGGTAATCTAAAATTAAGACATTTGGGAAGTGCATCAAACGTCAAGCCTGGTTTGTGACATTTGAAAGAGAGCATTTGTGGCCATTCGGCCAATGTGTGAGCGGTTTTGACCAATGACAGAGGGGAGTGGAGGCGTGAGTCGTATGTGAGCTATGCTCTAATGGTTCATCCTCACACCATTCGGCCAATGTGTGAGCGGCTTTGACGAATGACTAAGGGGAGTGGAGGCGTGAGTCGTATGTGAGCTATGCCCTAACATGGAAGAACGACCAGTCCCGGAGGAACCTTTTCCGATCAAGTTGTAAGCTGCAGCTCAGCTGCAGACTGACAGGTCGTGGGTTCGATACCTCGCGCCGTCATCTGGGGCTGGCAGGTGCGCTCACTTGCCGAGTCATTCCTGTGGGGTCAGCCCTGTAGGGTCATTCCTGTGGGGTCAGCCCTGTGGGGTCATTCGTGTGGGGTCAGCCACCTGGGTTAGCCCTGTGGGGTCAGCCCTGTGGGGGTCAGCCGTGTGTGGTCATCTCTGTGGGTTTTTTTCCTGTGGGGTCATTCCTGTGGAAGGGGTGTTTAAGTGAACGATGTTTAAGGGGCACACACCTGTAGGTTAATATGATTTTAAGGAGAAGGGATAAATCAATCAAACGGAACAGATGTCTAGTGTCTGGACACAACTTTACACCCAACAAGACTTACTTTTTGGTCGGCTCCCTAGACTACAAAGTCAACGACTTGTCAACGGGTGTCACACGTTGGTTCCAAGGATGTAAAATGGTGTAACAAATGATCCAACAGGAGTGAAGTGATCCGTGTTTTGTCGGGTCAGTCATTCACTTCAAAGACTACATTATTGACTGAATGGACTTTATGTTTACGTTGTTCGCCTAGATGCCTAGATACTCCCTACTGTAATAAAACTCTTGAGCTCACGACAAAGGAATTGCTTATTTCGCTAATTTTACTGGTTTACATTTCCGACTACAAGTAGCCGTTGTGTAAACCAAATGTAGGTCCTATGCCATGTGGCGTATTTCACGTACATAGTTTAGCCGGCTACAGGGCTCAGTCAGCTAACATTCATTTATATGGCAACTTGAACTGCGTTCGTAAAATCCGCCACTGTGCCGTGAGGACTAACCAAGGCTATTTCTAAAGCACCAAATACATTTTACGGTTTCAGATTTTTCTTTTGTGCCGATATAATGGGTGCATTTCTTTGGGCCAGGACGGGTATACCGCCCGATATATCCAATTTGTGACAATGCTCTTCTGGGCGTTCAATTTCATACTCCTGATTAATGAAAAAGGACTCCAGCGTGGGCGGGGCTTAGCTCGGAGTGTGGAACAGTGTATTGTATTTGCATCTAGTGAGCCATATGATCACGATATTACAGCGATGCGACGAAACTATGCTAAAAAATACCAGTCATAATTGTTTACAGCAACCGATTCCATAAATACTACCACTGGGTCGCTGTCTTTGGTTCCAACAAGAATATACGTATTACGGCTATTTGGTTGATAAAAATGTTGATGAAATCTTAATCGATTCGTTATAAAATATCAAAAAACGTATTTCTCTGTCTGTAAATTACCTTTTGGCATATATGTTTTCCAGTGTAAAATAATGCATGTATGTTGAAATTTATCTGTATGAAAAGATTTATATATGCGATACACAGAAGTAAATGAAGGCATACGAGAAGCACAGCGTCTTCATGGAAACTTTGCTTCTTCCAAAGATAAATACATTGCGATACAGCCTCAGTTGCTGTGGCTGTAATGGCAACACATTGAGAACCAGGTTCCGATAACATATAGCATTTGCCTAGATTACACACATGGCACTACAAAAGGTCGTCTTGACACCCCAGCGTTTTAAAGACTGGATACTTTGAACACCTTCCACAAGCGCTGAGTACCGGAAGTAACGTTCCATAACGCCGCGACGGATACCCCGATGTAACGTTCTATAACGCCGCGGCGGAGTACCCGGATGTTACGTTCCATAACGCCGCGGCGGAGTACCCGGATGTAACATTCTATAACGCCGCGGCGGAGTACCCGGATGTTAGGTTCCATAACGCCGCGGCAGATTACCCGGATGTAACGTTCTATAACGCCGCGGCGGAGTACCCGGATGTTACGTTCCATAACGCCGCGGCAGAGTACCCGGATGTAACGTTCCATAACGCCGCGGCAGAGTACTTGTATGTAACGTTCCATAACGCCGCGCGGAGTACCCGGATGTAACGTTTTATAACGCCGCGGCGGAGTACCCGGATGTAACGTTCCATAACGCCGCGGCGGGGTACCTGGATGTAATATCTCATAACGACGCGGCGGCTGCGGGCGCGACCTCGGGTTCAAGGTCATTGTCCTCGTGTTGGCGTCTTCTCGATGACGTGTCTTCCGGTACAGACGACTGCAAGTCGTCAGCGCTCAAGTGAAGCCTTTCTGGACATGGAGGACAAAACGAATGGGCCGTCTTGATGAAGGAACCTGAAACAAACAGGTTTCTGTCGTCAGAAATTCCAAACTCCGTTGGATTGCGAGGGGAAAAACAACACTTTACCACTAAAGCATAACACAAATTTGAAAGTACCAGGTGTAGTTTCACCCAAGAAACAATATTGAGAGAAACACTTCCTGATGGATATGTACAAATACGTTTATGGATTATCGTTTATCAATGATAGGATCGTACAAGCCGTTGTCCTGTAGGCGCTGTACACCTGTTGGAGGAGTATTCTTACCCAGAACTTTAGCCACCTTGGCCCTAGGACGGTGAGAGTAGATGGCTTCTAGGTAGGCATGGAAGTTGGCTTGCAATTGTTCAGACGGCATGCTTAACTGAAAAAGATACCAGACCAGATACATAAGTAAAATAAGAACATTTACTTGTGTGTCATTTAACAGTTTATGTGACCATTCATCCATAAGTGTAGTACTGTACATAAGTGTTATACTGTACATAAGTGTTCTACTGCACATAAGTGTATTAATGTACATAAGTGTATTAATGTACATAAGTGTAGTACTGTACATAAGTGTATTAATGTACATAAGTGTAGTACTGTACATAAGTGTAGTACTGTACATAAGTGTATTAATGTACATAAGTGTAGTACTGTACATAAGTGTAGTACTGTACATAAGTGTAGTACTGTACATAAGTGTAGTAATGTACATAAGTGTAGTAATGTACATAAGTGTAGTACTGTACATAAGTGTAGTACTGTACATAAGTGTAGTACTGTACATAAGTGTATTAATGTACATAAGTGTAGTACTGTACATAAGTGTAGTACTGTACATAAGTGTAGTACTGTACATAAGTGTAGTACTGTACATAAGTGTAGTACTGTACATAAGTGTATTACTATACATAAGTGTAGTAATGTACATAAGTGTATTACTATACATAAGTGTAGTACTATACATAAGTGTAGTACTGTACATAAGTGTAGTACTGTACATAAGTGTATTAATGTACATAAGTGTAGTAATGTACATAAGTGTAGTAATGTACATAAGTGTAGTACTGTACATAAGTGTATTAATGTACATAAGTGTAGTACTGTACATAAGTGTAGTACTGTACATAAGTGTAGTACTGTACATAAGTGTATTACTATACATGAGTGTAGTAATGTACATAAGTGTATTACTATACATAAGTGTAGTACTATACATAAGTGTAGTACTGTACATAAGTGTAGTACTGTACATAAGTGTAGTACTGTACATAAGTGTAGTAATGTACATAAGTGTAGTAATGTACATAAGTGTATTACTATACATAAGTGTAGTACTGTACATAAGTGTAGTACTGTACATAAGTGTAGTAATGTACATAAGTGTAGTACTGTACATAAGTGTAGTACTATACATAAGTGTAGTACTGTACATAAGTGTAGTACTGTACATAAGTGTAGTACTGTACATAAGTGTAGTACTGTACATAAGTGTAGTAATGTACATAAGTGTATTACTATACATAAGTGTAGTACTATACATAAGTGTAGTACTGTACATAAGTGTAGTACTGTACATAAGTGTATTACTATACATAAGTGTAGTACTATACATAAGTGTAGTACTGTACATAAGTGTAGTACTGTACATAAGTGTAGTAATGTACATAAGTGTAGTACTGTACATAAGTGTAGTACTGTACATAAGTGTAGTACTGTACATAAGTGTAGTACTGTACATAAGTGTAGTACTGTACATAAGTGTAGTAATGTACATAAGTGTAGTACTGTACA
Source organism: Arenicola marina (assembly GCA_964019135.1). Lineage (NCBI taxonomy): Eukaryota > Metazoa > Annelida > Polychaeta > Arenicolidae > Arenicola > Arenicola marina. Next base: position 545,163 of record OZ025251.1, read on the forward strand.
TAAGTGTAGTACTGTACATAAGTGTAGTACTGTACATAAGTGTAGTACTGTACATAAGTGTAGTACTGTACATAAGTGTAGTAATGTACATAAGTGTAGTACTGTACATAAGTGTAGTACTATACATAAGTGTAGTACTGTACATAAGTGTAGTACTGTACATAAGTGTAGTACTGTACATAAGTGTAGTACTGTACATAAGTGTATTAATGTACATAAGTGTATTACTATACATAAGTGTAGTACTGTACATAAGTGTAGTACTGTACATAAGTGTAGTAATGTACATAAGTGTAGTACTGTACATAAGTGTAGTACTATACATAAGTGTAGTACTGTACATAAGTGTAGTACTGTACATAAGTGTAGTACTGTACATAAGTGTAGTACTGTACATAAGTGTAGTACTATACATAAGTGTAGTACTGTACATAAGTGTAGTAATGTACATAAGTGTAGTACTATACATAAGTGTAGTACTATACATAAGTGTAGTACTGTACATAAGTGTAGTACTGTACATAAGTGTAGTAATGTACATAAGTGTATTACTATACATAAGTGTAGTACTGTACATAAGTGTAGTACTGTACATAAGTGTAGTAATGTACATAAGTGTATTACTATACATAAGTGTAGTACTGTACATAAGTGTAGTACTGTACATAAGTGTAGTACTGTACATAAGTGTAGTAATGTACATAAGTGTATTACTATACATAAGTGTAGTACTATACATAAGTGTAGTACTGTACATAAGTGTAGTACTGTACATAAGTGTAGTACTGTACATAAGTGTAGTACTGTACATAAGTGTAGTACTGTACATAAGTGTAGTACTGTACATAAGTGTAGTACTGTACATAAGTGTAGTACTGTACATAAGTGTAGTACTGTACATAAGTGTAGTAATGTACATAAGTGTAGTAATGTACATAAGTGTATTACTATACATAAGTGTAGTACTATACATAAGTGTAGTACTGTACATAAGTGTAGTACTGTACATAAGTGTAGTACTGTACATAAGTGTAGTAATGTACATAAGTGTATTACTATACATAAGTGTAGTACTATACATAAGTGTAGTACTGTACATAAGTGTAGTACTGTACATAAGTGTAGTACTGTACATAAGTGTATTAATGTACATAAGTGTAGTACTGTACATAAGTGTAGTACTGTACATAAGTGTAGTACTGTACATAAGTGTAGTACTGTACATAAGTGTAGTACTGTACATAAGTGTAGTAATGTACATAAGTGTAGTACTGTACATAAGTGTAGTAATGTACATAAGTGTAGTACTGTACATAAGTGTAGTACTATACATAAGTGTAGTACTGTACATAAGTGTAGTACTGTACATAAGTGTAGTACTGTACATAAGTGTAGTACTGTACATAAGTGTAGTAATGTACATAAGTGTAGTACTGTACATACGTGTATTACTGAACATAAGTGTAGTACTGAACATAAGTGTAGTACTGTACATAAGTGTAATACTGTACATAAGTGTAATACTGTACATAAGTGTAGTACTGTACATAAGTGTATTAATGTACATAAGTGTAGTACTGTACATAAGTGTAGTACTGTACATAAGTGTAGTACTGTACATAAGTGTAGTACTGTACATAAGTGTAGTACTGTACATAAGTGTAGTACTGTACATAAGTGTAGTACTGTACATAAGTGTAGTAATGTACATAAGTGTAGTACTGTACATAAGTGTAGTACTGTACATAAGTGTAGTAATGTACATAAGTGTAGTACTGTACATAAGTGTAGTACTGTACATAAGTGTAGTACTGTACATAAGTGTAGTACTGTACATAAGTGTATTACTATACATAAGTGTAGTACTGTACATAAGTGTAGTAATGTACATAAGTGTAGTACTGTACATAAGCCCCCAGAGCAGCAGAGCGTAAAACTAAGTAAGCAGAACCATATATACATTGCCTAAGTTAGTACATGGTGTGGGTTTCTAACTTTAGTTGATTTCTAACTCAAGAGGATTTCTAAGTCTAGAGGTTTTCTTACTTACCCGGCCGACGTTGACAGTGATTGTGGCCTCCTCGTCACTTGTCTTTTCGACTTCGTACTTCTTTCCGAAGCGAAACCGTCTCATCATGGTCACGATGTCCTCATCGACGGATCCTGTCAAACAGAGAAGGGGCGAAAACCGAAAGGCTAACATTAATGGACAAACACATGTAATTGTAACATCTGCACTCACAGCGGTAATTAATGTTACCAAACTAATGACTAAAAACATATAATGGTAACGTCTGCACTTCAGCGGTTATTAAAGATATCAGAGTCAGCTGTAAGGCAGACTATCTGTAAAAGCTCACGTAAAAGTAACTCAAGTGTATAATAGGAGAACAAATTACAAGCTATCGACGTTCTACTGCTGACATATCTGCCATGAAATGTGTCAAAATGCATCTACAATTATGACCGTCTCATTCATCTTGAAACGAAACGCAATACATAAAAAATTAATAATCTACCTGCTCTTCTGCTGGGAAATTTGTCTCGCATGTATTTGCGTGCTTTGGTGGCGTCCTCAAAGCAGTCGACCGTAGACACAGCGTAGTCAAACATGTAGGACTTAATGTCCCCCTTCTCCATCTACAGAACCAGGACGCAGTGAAAACAATATACACTTAAATGATCTCATTATCGGCATTATAGGATAGTATACATGCATCCAAGCCGTCAGGCATCACAATGTTTGTATATGAAAAATACATAATATTATTTAAACGATATAGCCAAGTTTAGTGTAGTTACTTTTGAGACTCAGATTTTGTTAGATTTTGTCTTTTAAAAAGAAACGCATTTATCATATATATACATTTGGTATATATTTTTGTCCAGATTATACTTTGCTTACTAGTTTTATCATTTCGACGCCACCAGCAAACACCGCGCCTTGCTCCATCGCCAACGCATGATCTTCCTTGGACTGCACATAGGGACACAGTGACATTCACCTTCCAGATTACATTCGACACATAACTCTACTTAAAGTTGCTCATACAGCAATTTTCACCAATATCAGAAAATATTTGTTAAAACGTACTACACATATTGGTGGATATTATACCGTAAACTGCCTTTTTGAGGCCGCGGCTACTGTTAGGAAGTTGCATGATGCATTTTCCGGGTTTGATCAGAAAGTCGCGGTGCGACTTGAAATACGGCATTTTGCCGATTTCAAGTGAGCATGGCGAGGGGGCGAGGTGCATTTGATAGGGGTGGGGGGGATGGATACAGAAATTCACGGTGTCACCTAAATAATTGATTGCATCATAACGTTATCCGTGTAACATGATACGGCTGCCATCCTCACACGAAGTGTAATAGGTTACTGGTTTGCTAGGTTAGGCTAGACAGAAACGTACTGGGTAGGCGCGACAGTGATTCATGAATATGCAGAACATGCCAGAAGAGGCCGCCACTTGTGTGACACTTGATAAGAGGTGTGATGGCAGAGGGATAGGTGAATTTTTTGTCGTCGCGACTGTTGTATAAACAATCCTAATTGAGGCCGAAGCAATTGGCTGGGTTCGCCGGATGGAATAATGATAAGCAGGGACACAGGAAAGGGCATTGAGTAGCAGGAAGGGGAGATGGCAGCTGAGAGGGGGGGGGGGGGGGGAGTCGACAGAGGCCGAAGTCCAGGTGCGGCTTATAACACGTAGTTTTGCAGAAATGGCTCTGGGCGCATGCCGACTCGGTTTGGAGGCCAAAGTCGGGGTGCAGCTTCAAAAAGGCAGTTTACGGGTAAGTACCAACTCTTAAAGAAATGTTTGCATCTTCAGCTGTATCTTTACGTTACGGGCAGAATATGGCAGTCATGCGCAACTCTTGATGACGTAGTGCCCTTTTCTTCACAATTCTTCCAAAAAAAAGCCCTTACATCATGCCGTTTTATTTATGGCAAATTACGTATTTGAATTAGTGCAAGAACGATCTAAATATGCCATTTTCATCAAATGAAAACTTTGTTTAAGTAACTTTTATGTCACGATAAATCCATAATTATAAAGTAAGGAAGTCAAGAGAAATTCACCATCATCAATTTCATTAATATTTTAGATTAACACACTTAGTTCCATAGATGCTCACCTTGCAGAAGACCAAGACTTTGTTGTCTGTACCATCATCAAAGTTGTATGGCAACTCAATCTGACCGCTAAACTCTCCGATAAACTTTGTCTGTAAGTATAAATACAGTGCAATGGGAAGCTGATATTGTTAATCTCCAATGTCAAGGTGATGGATTCAAATACAAAAATGTACAAAATTTACAAGTACAAAATAAAACCCGTAGCCTTGTACATCTACAAAAACTAACATGTGTTTCTGCTTAGATATATAACTAGTGATTGGATAGAGCATCCATGTGTTTGGTTTAAAGTAGGACGCTTTGACCTCTGGGGTCATATCGCGACAATAGGAAAGATCAAGGTAGAGAGGAGCCATGTCGCATAACTCCCTACTCTTTGCGAAGAAAGATCATTATAATACACAAACACACATAGATATTTGCACAAGTGGGGTTCGAACCACGTACCGGTCGTACTGCCATGGGTGACCCCCTCGAGTACCAATATCTACATGTTCACATATTTTTACATAATGCATCCTTTACTTTCATTAATTTACCTTCTTAGAAGTTCGCATATCAAGTGTTGCTTGGAAATACATGAACCCATCCATATTGTCAAGCATTTCAGGGCAGGCAATTTCCCTGTGCATTTCTATGTTGGTCGCAAGGGGTTGAGGCTGTGGAGGGTAATGCATGCGGAACCAGACATCATCCTGTGGAACTCTAGTCATAAACTTTTCTTCCCAGTTGTTGGGAATCGTCTTCTGTCGCAGCTTCAACAGTTGTCTGTTGGAAGTGTAAAGAGCAACTAGTAAAATTTATATAATGCATAGCATACAAGATGTATAAGAAGAGATGCTAGAGAAAATAATTCACAACTTTACATTTCTGATTAAATTCTTGGCTAATGACCTCAGGATAAGTGTGCCAGTTAACAAAGCTACATATTGTTTGCAAATTATGTACTTATTTATAGAGATAAAATAATGTCTTACTCATAAAATGAAATGTGACGTGCCAATGTTATTTTGTACTTAAATATTTAATAATTGAGTCTAAGAACCAGAGAACTGAGAAGGTTTTCCTACCTGGCTGCTTTTGATACCCATTTGTCTTTTTCGGAAGCCACATTTGGTGCTTTCTTTTGCATATAGCGAACATGTTGAAGTTGTAAAGCTGTACATGTACGTTGTGCAGTCCATCTCCACAAACCAGAACACACAACTGAAATAACAAGGTATATAATGAAACAAATATCAAATGTCCAGGCCTGGTTAAGGTGTTATTATTATCATATGCATGTACATGTAGTTTTTATATATACAGTGATCCCTGCATTATACTCCCTCCGTTATCTGGTCTTTTCACTGTGCACAGAACACTTTTACATGTTAAAGCCCCTTTATTATGTGAGTCCCTCATTAACGCGACTTATGACTGACATTTCAGCTCATTATATGACTGGCACACAATTTAATCCCTTTGTTAACTCATGGTGCGGCGTGGCAGTCAACCCAATTGGCTCTGAACAAACAATACATTGCTCTAATCTGACTGGTTGTTAAGAAGCAGACGTTTAAGTGCACATCATTGTTATTCACATCTTTTGTATACATATACACAATGGCTGGAAGACGCAAGTAACATATTTTAACTTTGGAGTAGCGTGTCAATGCAACTTTATGGCACAGAGCTGAAAATCATCACAGCAGCTTGGTTAGACTGAATGCTGATTCTATCATGGATAAGTGGGAAAGAGGAGCCAGAGCTGCATCAAAGACTCTGAAGCTTAGGAAAATATTGTTCGATGAGATTTACAGACTGATTTTTAACTTCTTCAGCACATCACAGTCCAAGAACATTCCTCTGACGGGAAAGCTCTTATATATTGATCTTCTCACTGGACCTAGGCTTAAATGATTCCTCCACTTCCAATGGGTGGCTGTACAGCTTTCAGCAACGCTACAATCTACAATCACCAGTACTGAATGAAGAGTCAGCTTAAATTAATCCAGGAATGGTTGCTGAACTGGGAATGAGGCAAATAGTTATTCGTGAACTGGAAATGAGGCATTAACCAACCATTGTGATACAGGATTCTCTTTAATCGTAAACTGGGAATTTTAATAATATAATTAATATGGATAGGTGATATCCAAACTGAATGCGAACGTATATATATTAATTCAACTATTCTGATATATCAGCTTACCATAATGTACCTTGGGCTAGATGACGTAAACCATGCACATGCTTGCAGCATACTATTCCGTTGTTTAGGAACTTCCATTGTGACATTATTTGTATAACATTTTGACGTCGCCACTACTCTGTGATTATAGCAGCGACAAAGTCTCAAATTCTGTTTTAAAACATCAAATTCTTTTTATTAATAACTAGAATATAAAACGAGAGCCTATTTTTGTTGAAATCAGCAAGCTTCGTTCATATATACATATATATCTTACAGACAGTAATCAATCAATCCTCAACGAAAAAAAACCCCTATGCATGCATACATAAAATGCGCCCTCTTGAGCAAGTTGAGGCTCTTCCATTGGCATTGCATGCAGAGAGTTCTGCTTTTAATCCATCGTGACCTGGGAATAAACAAATGTAAATGCTGAGCCCGGGTACGCGAACTGAAATCTATGTCTCTTATTGATTCTCTACAGTATGTCAGCACCGTAAATATTGGTACTTTTGCTAATATCAACGGAATAAATATTCACCTTTTCGGCCAATACTGGGCGCAGCCATCTTGCTATTCTAACTAAACACCGAAACCATGATGTGTAACCGAACGAAAGAGTCACTAATTACCGTGATGAACCATAAATGAGGCAATACGTAATTTCATGAAGTGGCGCTTTTAAGGACGCTTTTGCGCACACAAGGGCTAAAAAAAGGTGTCGGACCCGGATGCGAACTAAGGGGCGAATCTAGGAAGAGGCGGAGAGGGAGCTGAAAATGAACGCTGGTGTCCACCATTTTTTTTTTAAACCGGAAAGGTGGGGCGGGGTCTCTCTACACCTCAGATGGCCCTGATTTTGCGGGGAAAACGGACTTGAACACATTTCTTAACATGCCATTTCTTGATGGGAGGTAGTTGAATCACTCCTCCACCCCCCACCCACACCCCTTGGATCGATCAGCCACTGGGTTGCATCTACAAAATGTCACTTTGCTATTATTTCGTCGGCATTTTTAAAGCCAGACATTCACAGTGTCTGCTCAAGTTCCCGATCAGGACCTATTGATCTACGGTCCAGTGAGTTCTATTCACTTGAGAGCCTAACGGCTCGTGGATCGGTGGTTCGCGCCCCGCTGTGCATGTCTGTGTGGTCGCAAGATAAGATCTCATGCCATAATTTATTCGCAAAGAGTAGGGGGTTAACGCCGGGGACATGGCTCCACTCTGTTCCTTCTCCCATTGACGCGATATGACCCTGAATATACAACTAATCAATCTAGTGAGCTATTAACACACCGTCCAGGGAGGCCCGCCTGGTAGATGCTGTACAGCACGTTGATCTAAGCTGCGAAACCGGCGGGTGCCTTAATTTGATGCCTAAGAGAATGAAAAAGATACCCCTATATAGAGCGGATATTTATGGTGAAAAAGATACCCCTATATAGAGCGGATATTTATGGTGAAAAAAATACCCCTATATGGAGCGGATATTTATGGGGAAAAGGTATCCTCAAAGAGCCGATATTTAAAAAAATTGCGACCGGCGGCCCTAAAAATGTGTGTTCATAGAGCGGGTTACCGCGAAAAAAATGCCCCTTCCGAGCGGATTTTGGCGGTAAAACGCCCCGACCGAGCGGATTTGGGTGGTAAAACGCGGGGAGTGGGGGGGGGGCTTTACCGCGGATCTCCCCCATACCCGACAATGTATTAAGTATCCCCACCCTATCCGTGACAATTGTTAGGTATACAACGTCGCTGATAGTTTCAGACCATCCGGTAGGTATAGCATTTTGAAATATGAGAAATAAAGTATATCTGCCTGCATGATCGAAGGTTTAACGTAGTGGATGCATATAAACATTCGTTACTTCGCGAATATAGATCTACAAATATGTAATTGTTTTGAAACGCTGAGCCTCAAGAGTTAAGGTGAGGGGATAGAGTCTGGTCGCACCGTACCCGGTTCAATTTGCATCCTCCCCCCCCCCCCTCCCCCCGCCACCCCCCTTTCCACCCGATCGTTCTTCACAGGGCCATTGGCCAACGAATGGTTTCAGTTTACCTTGTTTTGTGCGAGGTAGAGTAACTAAAGTGTATATGGGGCACCCTCTATCAGGAAATCGTGACATCGCTTGCATTGTGAAGGCCGGCGTTCCCTCAAGGAAAACGGCAGAGGACGAGGTCATAGCGCACTCATGAAAGATCTAAGATCGCAAGGTTGTGCGGGACAACTGTGACTTAAGCGAGGGGGAAGGGGAGGCAATAAATGTGGATCATCTTTCAAATACTCTTCTGCGGATGCTTATGTTTGTATAAGGAAGATAAATGACTAGACACCGATCCGTATAATATCAATAAATATATTTATTTATCTTCGGAAAATCAGGGAATTTCACTTTGTTCATTGTCTTGAGCAATATTTTAGTATATGTATATGTGCCATATACTCATCAAATATTTTTTGACTGCAGCAAAATATATTACAGCTGGTACCCTAGCTTAATTATAACCTGGTACGCCATTGATAGATGTTATACATCAAGTACATGCAGTCAACAGTCAAGCATCAATTAATGTAAGTATATATGTGATGATCTGCATGGCGATCGATGAACAAAAGGCAAAGAAATGTAAATCGTATAAAAATATCACTTTATCTAATGCTTGCTTAAATATGTAAACTTATAAAGCCAACAAAGTAGTAAATTATCCTTGCAAACTTGTAAACCTTGTAATTTTGGCTCTGCATGGTTAAGAATAACTATATTGGCTGGCATGCCAGCCAATGTATGTATACATCACAACACGCAATTCGGAGTGACTTTTGTGATCATTTATAATATCATGCATAGATACATTAGTAAGCACAGATGTACATGCTATGATCCACCGCTAGCAATCAAACAATAGTTAGAACTTAAATACAAGACCCACAGAATACAAAAGTATTGCAGAATTGCCATGAAATATAAAATATGATGATATAAGAGCACTGAAAAATATTTGTACTACTATGTAGTGCACATTTGATGCACCTACTGTCTACATTTGATGCACAAACTGGGCACATTTTATACACATACTCTATACATTTTATGTACATTGCATGCAAATACTGTACATTTCATGCACATAATGTGTATATTTCATGCACATAATATGTACATTTCATGCACATAATGTGTACATTTCATGCACATAATGTGTACATTTCATGAACATAATGTGTACATTTCATGCACATATTGTGTACATTTCATGCACATATTGTGTACATTTCATGTAGCTGTTCGAATATAAAATGATGTGTTGGGATACATCAATTATTGTGAGGTGTAGACACTAGCAAAATAAATGAAATCTAGAAGATCAAATTAATGTCATATGGTCTAAAGGACATAGATATACCGGTAACTCATATTTGCTTGCACTTTAACCCAGGCCAACAACTCTTCCTTGCCTACGGATAATATCTTCCCAGTACTTCATGAATGTGGTAGGGTCAGATTCATTTCTCCTCAGCATCTCCTGAATTGCCTGTGCTTTGTCCAAACCATTCCAGTAGTCATCAATCCAAATCTGCATCCTTAGTCTGCATAATAAAATATAATATAGCAAGATATAGTCATGTAAGGTAAACATTACCAGTCTGGTATTTTTTTGTATAGTTTTGTTACAGTTTGCATAAGTTAAATATCCATATATATGTAGAATGGGACATATATTCCATTTTCAACATGTCCAATGCTACAGTTTTAAGCTGCTACATTTCCACAATTAGTGTTTCTTTCACATTTACAGAAATTTATATGTTTTAACATAGATGTCACAAAGAAAAAAATATAAAAATACCCTCCAACAAGGGGCTCATTATCTCTAATACCTAGTTTTTCACATGACTGTCTTATGTGAAAATTGAAGTGAATATGAAAGTCACTAAGACTTACTTGTCATCTCCAACAAGGTCACTCATATCCCCAATGGATGTATAAGGCTGTGGACAGTGAAGGTGCTTAGGTTTGGCCATCTTCACTGGATAATCCTTGTCAGGATACTTCGTTTCCAACATTTTCTTTTCAGTAATCTTGTCACAAATGTAGCACTCAAAGCCTGTTAATGAATCAGGCTTATTCCAATCGTTATTTCCCCATTCTCTGGTTTGTAGGTGCAATGAAAGATCTTGGTTTTGAATTCCATTTTTTTTATAAACCAAGTACTTTTTATATTCATCATCATGGCTGTCAAGATACTTGATAAATGTTGCTAAAGCTTTAGGAGATTCAAAGTCATCTACATGGATAAAAGAGTGGTTATCAGGCATCCAGTCCTTTGCTGATGGAGATCCCCGATGGATAGGAACAGATCCAACATGTAATGGCCGAAATAACTTCTCTGTTATATAGTCTTCACATAGTGCATTTTCAAATGCTAGATGAAATTTGTAATTAGCCAAAACATCATGAAATGCATCTGCATCCATTGACTTAACTGGGTCTGAGAGGTCATCAGATAAATCCTTGTTATGGATACAAGAACCAAGAGAATCAATTTCTATATATTTCATCAGCTCTTGTACATATGCATCTCTGTCAGAAGCTACATCACAATGAGACTGAACATAGACAACAGGAGCAAGCCCTTGTTGCCTTTTCTTATTCTTTATCTTAAGCTCTACTGGTTGCCTTCTTAATAAGTAATCAGCAGATATAATTGATTGTGAAGTCAGTGGATAATCAGATTCCCTTCTAAATGTAGCTGTAAAGTTGAAGAGCATTAGCATTGTATAGTGTATGAGCATGTAATTGTTCATTGGAGACTCCTCGTGGTACAGAGCCCAGGTGTGATCTTTGCCTCTAGGTAGTGGAAGATCTTCAGGATCCAAATCAGTGCCGTAGAAATACACACTCTTTAACCTTGGATCTCTCAGGTACTGTCTGTCACCAGTGCTGTAGCAAAGGGAATTGGGGCACCTCAAGATGGTTAAGTTATCGCCAAGAAATAATCTTCCACTCCACCACAGAATGATGGGGATATCCCCCTGGAGATCTTCGGGGTTTGTGGCAGGTGAGTGTCTGTAGAACGGAAAGTGAGATATCACCGGCGTCGACGTGGTGAACGAAATGTCACCTCCATCTCTGTCAAACTTGTTTACGTCCGAAAACCTCGTTCCCGAAGACAAAGTGACACAGTCTCCAAAGTACAGAGACACTACTAGCCATACGACCGCTTTGGGTGACATAATTGTGCGCGTGTCACCGCCTGGAAGCACAATATGAAGCGTTACGGGTCGCTTATAGCACCATAATCAATTTTTTAATCAGGAAGTCGTCTGCAATGTTGACATCGTCGTCTTGCCAGCTCGGTGAAATCGTTCCCACTATGCATCTGGTTTCCGCCAACGTGGCATCACTGCGCATGCGTGAACTCCGGTCCACGAAGGTTTCGAGACGTGGCAGAAAGTATTAAGCTTTTGTCAGATGTTCTGTATAAATACGTGAAATTGCAGATTAAGTTTACTTGGCTTCAGCGGCTTGTTGGCATTTAAGGTAGGGGTGGTCTGTTTTGTTCATTTTTTGTTCACAAACTGAGAGTTTGAGCGTGGAGTCTCCGGTCGTCACCAACCGGGTTGTTGTTTCCGTTTTATGCCAACCCGCTGGCGACAGCGTTATACTTGACAGCCCAACCCTTACGGCTTACCAAGCCAAGGCCCAAGGGTGCAGCAGCAGCGACATTAACGTCAAATCAGGCCGCTCCCCGGCCGACCTGTTATTGACTTGGGTATAGAGATTAGTGCCACATATTGCAAATTAGTTTTTTTTTTTTTTGCACATTTGGAAATAAACCTATTTGTACATCTATAATTATATAGCCCTGAAGAACCCAGGCTTCGCTACCGCTCGGCCAGGGTCCTGAAGTGCAGCCTGCAAATCCTCAGCGATTTGAAACCCCTCCACTTAATCTGACTAGTGTCACTTTGTGGGTGAATACCATGTCCAATCCTTATTATATTTGAATTCTACGTACCTTAAACTATCTATTTATGTATAGTTTGTTTCTTTGAAGAACTGTTGATGTCCACAATACCGGCGATATTCCGCATTTCATTCGTAAAATGCGAGCAGCCATTCGAAGTGACAAGCGGCAAATATATCAACAGATGGCGTTACAGGGCGGAAGCGGCAAATTCCCCGGTTTTACTGGTTTACCTCATACAATTTTGCTAGGCGTTCGCGCTCGACCCAAGACGTGGTCATGCATCTCCACAATAAAAAAATGAGTGTCTTCTGGATGTGGAAATCGCGACATAATGATGACACTAAGATTAAATGAAGCCTTGCATTATACTGTGCAATCTTTGTGTCTTCGTTATGTCGCGATTTCCACATCCGGAAGACACCTATTTTATTTTCTTGTAGATATGCGCGAAAACGTCTTGGGATCGAGCGCGAGTGCCCAGTAAAATTGTACGAGGTAAAACTGGTAAAACCGGGGAATTTGCCGCTTCCACCCTGTAGCTCTATCTGTTGACAAAGTTGCCGCTTGTCACTTCGAATGGCTGCGCGCATGTTACGAATGAAATGCGGAATATCGCCGGTATTGTGGATATCAACAGTTCTTTAAAGAAACAAATTATACGTAAATAGATAGTTTAAGGTATGTGGAATTCAAATATAACAAGGATTGGACGTGGTATTCACCCACAAGGTGACACTAGTCAGATTAAAGTGGAGGGGTTTCAAATCGCTGAGGATTTGCAGGCTGCACTTCAGGACCCTTCAGGGCTAATAATTATATAGACTACCTGCAGGAGTTTAGTTTTTACAACATTTTGCCATATTTGGACTTGGGCCTGGCTGTGTTTACTTTAATGTTTATGGCAGCTGTCAAAATTATGTCGGGATGTCCTTTATTTATGTCATGATATATGGTAATGCTTAGCCCTGTAACATGGCCCATCGGCCGCAGGGCGGACCGGAGGGCCATGGATTACCAATTACGGCCTGTCATCCGAAAGCAGGGGGTGGTGACAAAGATTTCTGGATTCCACAAAAATGTGATGGAGACGGCACATATCGTTTACATATTCATGTCCAGTATACATTTATGAAGCCTTAGGCACAAAGATTGAAGACCCCACGCGCTACGCGCAAATTCATCAGTCCCCCAAATTTCAACCAAAACAAACCTTCTGCCACTCGCCGCCAATTCAAAAATATGGCTTGTTCCTGGACTCACCAAAAACAAGGCTAGTGCCACTGAACGCTTACTCTCACGCCAGAGGGCGCTCAACCTTGTGTCACTAAAGCCATACAAGCAGCTGAGTGCCCATTGCTGTGAGAGTGGAACCAACCTTGTTTTTGAGGAGTCCGGGAACGAGCGTTTTTTTCAAATGGCGGTGAGCGGCAGAAGGTTAGTTTTAGTTGAAATTTGGGGGACTGATGAATTCGCGCGTAGCGCGTGGGGTCTTCAATCTTTGTGCCTAAGGCTTCATAAATGTATACTGGACATGAATATGTGAACGATATGTGCCGTCTCCATCACATTTTTGTGGAATCCAGAAATCTTTGTCACCACCCTCTGGTTTCGGACGACAGGCCGTGATCGGTAATCCATGGCCCTCCGGTCCGCCCTGCGGCCGGTGGGCCATGTTACAGGGCTATGGTAATGCTCAATCAAATATTAAATCATATAAATATCTATGATTCAATCTATAGTAAATTTAATGATTTTTAATTCTTTCCGATTTAATACAATTATTAATTATAGCATTGTACAGATAGTGGTTTACTCTATATTTAACAATTATTCATCTCATAAGAATTTAAATTTTTTAGTAATTTATTAGATCATTTTATAGAATATTGCTGTGATTAAAGTATAAAATCAAGTTATATCTCATTATATATTTTATTAATTCTTATAAAGTATTTTTTATTCTTTATATTTCAGTTAGTGTCAAACATATGTCGGAATAAATGCAAGAATGAATCCACAATATATAAATCAGCAACCACCAGGACAGATAAATCAAGGATCCTATCAACCTCCTATTTCTCAAAATTACAACTATGGTTCACAACCAAATTCTGGAATGCAAGGGCCTCCAGGTCAACCAATGCAGCCTGGAGTGGGAACTCCACTCAACAATGTGTACAATGGCATGGGGAACATGTCTGGGCCTCCAAGACCAGGTAAGCAGACGGATAGAGCTGTTCAGTACCCAGGGCTCTATATTACCATAATTTCTGTTATATAAGTCACAGCAGAAGGATGCGACTTATACACTAGTGCAAATTATATATGAACCTAGTCCAAGCTTGTCTTGGGCACCTCCCCCCAACCCCTCCCTACCTACCGTAAACTGCCTATTTGAAGCCGCGGCTTATATTAGGAAATTGGAGGTGCCACTTTACAGGTTTGAGTCGCAAGTCAGGTTGCAGCTCAGCGTGGCGAGACAAGGCGGGGGGGGTTATACAAAAATTAAATAATGTATTGCATCATAACGTCATACAAGTCAGGAGATAATTCAACTTGAAAGCTGCGTCGTAAGATTTTCTTTTCCCAGGCATTGTATTACCGTGGCAATCAAGACTGACAATGATCAACTTACGGTTGTGTTATTTATTACTACTGCCACGCGACTCCACCCACACCTATTGTAGGCCAATAATCAGAGGCCAGGTTTCAGATGGTGTAAATTGATATGGCCGCCGCCGGCCTCGCACCAAATGCAATAAGTTAATTGTGCCAGACAGAAACTTGATACTGGGTAGGTACGACAGTGATTCATAAACATGCAGTAAGAGCCGGGAGAGCGAGCCACTGGTGTGACACCTGAAAAGAGGTGCGATCGGAGAGGGAGAGGGGAATGTTGTTAGTAGTCGTGACTGCTTGTATAAACAATTAATTGGTTTTGTTGGCGGGACTGGATGAAGCAGGGATACAGTGGGGGGGGGGGGGGGCGGGGGTCGAGAGGCCAAAGTCTGGGTGCGGCTTATAATATGTAGTTTTCCAGAAATGGTTCTGGGTGCCTGCCAACCCGGTTTTGAGGCCAAAGTTGGGATGCGGCTTCTAATATGTATGCAGCTTCAAATAGGCAGTTTACGGTACTTGACCGGCCAGGAGATCGGGAGTCGTTCTTCCACTGTCCCCGCCTATCATAATCCCATCTGCCGAATGAAGCCAATTACTTTAGCGCCAATTGTAGAACCACTGTCTTGTCGCGCCTACACAGTATCAGGTTTCTGTCTGCCTTAGTAGTAGCCAGACTACATATACTGATGCCTGCCGCAACACATTTCAAAAACTGAGCAAGAAGGGCAGTAAGCTTATATGTTTGTAAGATGTACAAATATTATATAATTAATCACAATAATAAACGTGAATTACAATGCCTCATATGTTATCTGCATTCATAAATCAATCTTTTCGGTAACAATCGCGCTGAAGATACAACTTATACACCAGTGTGACTTATATATGGCTCAAGTCGAAATATTGCTCAAAATATGTGGGTGGGACTTCTACACTGGTGCGACCTATATCCCAGAAATTACGATAATGTTTGTCTGGGACGAGGTAAACACTTTTCTGTGCTTGTATGACAGGACAAATGCTTGTCAGACAAGTGCTTGTTGGACAAGTATAGCATTTTCAGATAAGTGGGACGGTAGTGCTCCCTGAAGATGTCTAACATCGTTCATTTTTGTTTAAAAAAGAGCTGCATTGTATTTAATTTAATTGTAAGATCTTTATCTTCCATATGCATTGGGCAATCAGATATTGTTTCTGCCATGGCACAAACACTTGAGCATAACATTTTGGGGGTGGGGGGGGGGTTAACAATGTTTGAAATTACTGATATCTGTATATTGTATATGTTTTATTGATGCAGGTTTGCCTGATGCTGGCTTAAAGGGGAGTGGTCCTCCTCCCCAATCAATGCAGAATGGTCCACAGAATGGCAGAGGGCAGTTTGCTAACCGGTACATAATTGATTCAAATTTTAATTTAACATCAGAAATTCATTGAAAAAGGTTATGCGAAGTATTGGATTAGATGGAAAAGGGCACAGAGCAAGAAGTGCTCAGCACCAACTTGACTTGATAGCCTTGTTTTATTCATGAAAAATTGCCATATATATATATGTATGCTGGGCTCGCGTTAGCATTCGCCAATAGCCATTTGGCGAGAAAATTCGGGATTTGGCGATAAGAACTTCCTGGACACTCGCCAAAATGGCGAATATAAAATTTCAACTACAAACACATTTGTATTCATGTTTTTTTCAACAAATGGAACCAGAAAATCCTCGGAAGAAATATTTGGCTAATTTTGGCTAATGTTTTTCCACTGAATTAGCCAAATTGGCTAATGAAAAAAATATCCTAGCGCGAGCCCAGGTATGTATCAGATACAGCTGTTTATAATTTGTGATGATGCTCCCACTGCAGAACCATGCCATATTATTAGATTGCAAAAAAAATCAACAGAATTTCCATATGCATTACTGAGTTTAAACTGATTAGGCTGTGTTATAGAGAAGGTAAATTATATATTACTTTGTCATAGGCCTCCAGTGCCAGGAGGTCAATGGTCCACTGATGGCCAAAGTGGGCCTCCAGGACCACCACACCCTACAATGTCGCCCCGTAGAGGGGTGTCGCCAGCTCACCCAAATCAGGTAAATATGATGTAACTTGAGATCGTACTTTGACATAGCTGTGAAAATCATACCTTTTGATACTTGTTCTGTAGTACAGATTGTGAACGACTGGCTAATATTTTCGAAGCCTGTATCATACCGCAAGTGAGAGTCTCATAGCAGTTGTGATGCTATGTTTCAGAAGCTGGGTTCAGTATTTGTTGCATGTTACATTTCATGTTCTTATTGTTAATTCAGTTGGCGAACCAGGTGGGCTCCATGCACATATCAAATCAGGGACCTCCCAGACTAGTGAGTACATGTTATAATAAGCAAGTATGTAAAGCAGATTATGAGGATAGTTCAAGTATAGCTATTAACAAGTTAGATGGTAGTGAACTTCTGACTATAAGGGATTTCTACTAATTGACTGAAGGGTTGCTCTTTGCCCAGGAAGTGGACTTAAACAGTTGAATTGTTACCATCCAATTATGTTTTTGTTAAAATAAATCTTTTAACTTTTATTTTTTAACTTTTATCATGACTTTATGATGATTCGCAGGGTCCGACTGGTGGAATGAGCGGCCCGCCTGCACCCAACTACACAGGGGGTCCTCCCCCTCGACCTGGCATGCAGCCTGGATTGGGAGGCATGCCTCCCCCCACATCCCAAGGGAGTATGCCCCCTAGGCCAGGAGCCGGTGTGCCACCTCGTCCAGGCCCCATGGGTGAAGCCCCGGGGCCCAGGATGGCATCCGGTGGACCCCCTCCCATGTCCATGGGGGGTATGCCACCAGCGTCGACAGCAGCACCCCCTCATCCCATGTCGATGGGGGGTATGCCACCAGCGTCAGCGGCAGCACCCCCCCCTCTCATGTCGATGGGGGGTATGCCCCCGCCTCCAGCGTCGGCGGGGATGGCCCCTCTACGGCCTCCCATAGGGGGGGGCGGCGCCCCCCCGCCGCCCACAGGAGGGGGCGCTCCACCCCCGGTGTCCATGTACGGCGGCATGCCGCCACAACAACAGCACCAGCAGCAGGGTTTCCCCCCGCCATCCATGCCGCCGCACCCTTCAGCGCCGGGCCCCATCATGAACGCTGGACCCCCGTCTTACGGCGGTAACATGTCGGGACCTTACCCCGGGGGCCAGGGGCCGCCGGGACCCATACCGCCCACCAGTGGCTTCCCGGGCATTGGGATGCCCCCCAGCTCCGGGGCTGCGCAGTATGGCGGCACCCCGCCCCCCGCAGGGCCACACATGGGGATGCAGCAGCCGCCCCCCAGCCCCGGAGCGTACCCAGGGGCTGGGGCGGCACAGCCCGGCTATGGTGGACCGAGAGGGCCTGTCCCCATGGCCAGCCAGCCCGCCGCGCCTCGCCGTCTTGACCCCGACCAAATGCCTAGTCCAGTGAGTATTCCAAGCCGCTGAGTGTAATGCATGCTGATTCTTATGAAAAAAGTGTATAATATATATATAAATATTAAAAACATCGAAATGGCAACAGCTGTGCCGCAGACCGTGGGTTCGAATCCTGGCACCTGCATCTAGGGACTGTTTCCTCGAACCCCATTTGGCTGTCCTAGCATCCGGTCGTACTGTAGGGTTAAGTCATGGACAGAAGAGTGCATATAATTATATGCTTACAACAATAAATGAACGATATAAGAACCGACTTACAAATTACAGTGCAACTTGAATGCCTCATAAATGCACGCAGCGACATTTCTAACAATCGTAGTATTTCTACTTTTAATAAGTTGCTGACAGTCAAATTTCGACAGATTTTTTGGTTGCCCCGGGAGGTTTTGTGGCCCTTGTTATTCTGTTGTTTGCTGATTTACTAGTTATCTTCATCTATTTCAGATCCAAGTGATAGAAGATGACAAGAAGAACAGGAGTGGTGTCTTCCAGACCGGCCAGAGAGGCGTCGTGCCTCCGCTGGTCACAACAGACTTTGTGACTGAAGACACAGGTCAGCATGATAGATATTATTCCATGTTTAAACAACATGTTTACTATGGCTTGTGCGTATCCTATTTTATTATTTTAGGCCAAATAACTTATCTTCAGTAGTACTGTCTGACGGTATCGTAGGTCATGCAACCCGTCAGGTGCCAGAATTTGTAAGAGTTCCACAACATTCTGGTCACCTATTTTTGCGCAGGTCATAACCGAAATATAACGGGTGTATAACTATATATAGATCAACGTGAAGAGCTGTGAAATGCCAACAAATTTATATATTTTGTACTTTTATTCGTGTCTTAACGCTTGCTTTTTTTCATCTACTCACGAGTAGGTAACTGCAGTCCGAGTTTCATGCGTTCGACCATGTACAACATCCCATGCACATCTGACATGATGAAACAATGCCATGTCCCCTTCGCTATTAATATCACACCATTCGCCCGGTTAAAGCAAGGCGAGGTAAGTGTCAAATCCAGCTCTGATTGATATGTGTAGGATGCTTTTAAATTCTATAGGTCATATCGCGACAATGGGAAGGGTCAAGGTAGAGAGACGAGCCAGGTCTTCGGGAACCCTGATCTTCGATAATAAAGGCATGAGATGTTATCCCGCACAAGTATAGACGTTTGCACAGCCGCTTGGGTTGGTCTCACAGAGCACACTCGAACATGCTACCTTCCAGGCCACGGGGTAACCCCATGAGAGCATAGAATGTTCATTATGATCTCTAGAAAGCAACAGATTCGTGATTATTTCGTGGGGTGACCAACAGACAACAGGTCATGGGTTCGAACCCTGGCGCCTGCTGCACATGGCACATGTTTTCTCCAAACCCCATTTCAAAGCTCAGTTTAGCCTTTATGTACCCAAAGCTGGTGTAAAACTGCCAACATTTTGTAATTATGCCATACAGGTACAGGGAAATGTATATTTATATCTGAAATTGAACTATATATCTGGGACTATTGAGACCGTTGTCTTGCAAGGACTGTACAGTAGTACTGTGCGAACTTGGTAACCTTGTGTCCCAGAACTGGTAGAGCATTATAAATGATTGGGTTCTGGAAATAATTGTTCTCCTTGTCATGCACCCTTCATAGCCAAAATATTTATATTTACCTATAATATGTAACAATAATACTCCTACGATCGAACACTTTGTATGACGACTAAGTACACTACTGGTATATGCTCAGATTAAGTGATCAAGAACGCATAGAAACCCCTGCATAAATTTGATCCAAACGCTGTTACAAACGTTTGCCCGCAGAAATGCCTGCTGCTTTCAAATTTCCCTGTAGCTCAGGTTTTTTGCGGGGATGAGTTTTAAAATTGTCGTGTTTGTTTCTTTCCAGAGTGCCATGCCGCTTGTTGACCTTGGTGAGCTGGGACCCATCCGTTGTAACCGGTGTAAAGGCTACATGTGTCCCTACATGCTGTTTGTGGACGGGGGGCGACGCTTCCAGTGCAATTTCTGTGGCTGCAATACGGAAGGTAAGTGTGGCTATGTCGGTGCGTGTATTATTGATCTGTCTCCCCAATATAGCGTTCCACACTCCGAGCTGATAGTAGGTACAAGTATAAAGTACTTATGTCTGAAAGTGACAAGAAAGTGACACGTTGCTTTGTTTGTCCGACTTGTTTGTCGGACAGAACGCGCGCGGAAGACCTTTTTTGTTTGAATACTAGCCTAGCGTTCGTCTAGCGTTCGTAGTAATTAGCGCAAGAAATAACAGTATAACAGTATTTTGTTTTATACGTCAAATAGTAGCAGGCAGAAGGTAGACATTGGGCAGAAATAATATCGATAATTATACTGACATAAATTGAGACCGGGAGCTACGGAATAACGGGACATAAATGTTAAGAATATTTAAATCCTGTGCATGTATTGTGCATCCAGTACATAATACTCAAATTGCGGCTAAAGCACGATAATAAACGAATATCAGTCCAGTAAAACTAAGGCCCAAGCTCATACATTGATTGAGTAAAAAAAAAGGGTTGATTGAGTTTAAAAGGGGGCTGTTTCCCGTCCGTTGTTCGTCATTTAACGTAGTACTACTACCTTCAGTGGATAAAATCTGCCTGACGTCCTGGTTGATCTATAGAATTGACGTGTAGACCGCTTAACTATACTGTAAAATTGGATCAAAGATCAAAAAGATAAAATCAATTCAAATAGGCAAGGTCCCCCGGGCAGAGTTCGTTCTCTTGCTACTGATGGGAAGTTGTGGGCGCGAGACAGTACGGGATTTGTTTGCTTTGATGACGGTTCGGCGATAAGGCGTTGGGAGAAATTTATTACTGTTGGCACCAAGCCAAGTAGCCCGCCGCAGACATGGTCATCATGCGGGATAATCACCCGAAAGCGATATTATGCGCGGGATAAGGTGATAAGCACCGAGCGGTAGTGTTGACACATGCGATAGCGTTGACATGTAAGAGCGACAATGTTGATACATCCAAGGCGGACCAAGCAGTGCATCCAGTGGTTCGGTTGGATATAGGTTCAAGGCGGCTGCTGGTGCCAATGGGCTCTTGCATGCCGCGGCATAGTGGGACAGACAGCTTCATTTTATTAGTATAGAAAAGCAACAGTGACGTCGGATGAATGATTGACAACCTGGACCGGTCTATTTTCACTATGCGAAGAACAGAGAGCGTTCTTTGTCATGAATTCACAATGGATAGTTCTTATTTTAATATGGAACACAAGTTATAGATGTAACAGGCCATAGGTTCTACACCATTGTCAATATGTAATTTGCGATTGCGTGTTACATGCAAGGATTAATCTGTACTTGAAAAATAGTAGGCTACAATGGTGAATTATGCCATAAAAGGGTGTATTTGTTTGGTTATGTCAGCACACTGCTGGTGAAACCTTCGACATGACCTCCCTGACCTCTGTTTAAAGCACATCTGATTATTAATAGGATTTAGCGCGAAACGCCAAAGATTTTCATCCGCCTCGCTGGGCTGGGATGGACGTTTCCCAAGCTGTGTCTCGTAACCCGGTATGGGCTGTGTGTATGTAGAGTTGTGTGTCTGTCCTTTCAGTTCCCCCGGAGTACTTTGCTCACCTGGACCACACGGGTCGCCGAGTGGACGCCTACGACAGGCCGGAGCTGTGCCTCGGTGCTTACGAATTCAAAGCCACGGCAGATTATTGCAAGGTGAGTTGGCTGGTTGGTTGGTTCATATCACGTCACGCAATGGGTAGGATCAGCGGTAGAGCGGAGCCATGTTTTTCTTGGGGCTCGGAGGGGGGTGGGGGTGCCTCTATTCGTGTCCAGGAAGTACATGGGATGTTTATCCTGCACGAACATAAGCAATTGTACAGCGGAGTGCCTACTCACGAACTCAGGCACGATGGCTGGTTGGGTAGCGGGATCTGCCGTCCGCAGTCTCTTTCATCTGTGTGTTTGTATGCTGAAATGAAGACCCCAGTGAGGATGTTATTCTAACGGACTCACTCCCTTCGGATCATATATAAACCAGGTGCATTGTTGGAGAATACGGTACCGGGCTTCTCTATGATGTGTTCTAGATTTTGTTTGGAAGGAATTAAGTGTACCTTATAGTAACTTACTTTAAGTAACTTTGACGGTATTTATGTTTGTCTATTCAGAACAACGTACTTCCCAAGCCGCCGGCCTATATCTTTATGATAGATGTGTCTTACAATGCCGTCAAGAGTGGGCTCGTCAACTTGTTGTGTAGTCGCCTAAAGGAAGAAGTGCTGCTCCACTTGCCCAAGTAAGTAGTCAGCTTGTATTAGTAAGTGATAAGTCTACCTAAGTAGTCTGCCTACTTAATTAAATAGTCAACTTATTTGAATAAATGGTCAGTCTACAAAAGTTAACCAGTCAACGTATCGATAATTAGTGAAAGTATGGAAAATGATCAATGTTCCCTATGTATATGGCAAGCCATTATGGACATAATTCTTAATTGGTATACAAATTGCGTTGTTGACCTGTGAAGAGCGACACAAGTCATGCATAGCTCAGGACATTATCTTTAGTATCCTACAAAGCTTATTTAAACTTCTTTAACGTTCCATGTTGCGTGATTTGTTGTAGTTGATGGCTTGGTTTATCTAGCACAAGCTGCACAGTCTTGTCCCGTTAGGCTCTCAACTGGCCAGAGGGAGCGCTCTAACCCACTGAGGTATTCAGACGGATATATGGCATCATACGTCTCATTGTAACACTGTCTTCCAGGGAGGCCTTTGATGAAGAGTCTGAAGTTAGAGTCGGCTTTGTCACCTATGCGAAGGAACTACATTTTTACAACTTGAAGGTAAGGTCCGATTATGGCCTCTTCTGTTATATATTAAGTCATTTGTCACTAAGAACTTGTCGTACCACCGATGCGTTGCTATTTTTGTTTGTGGCTTGTTGAATGCGACGCCTGAGCAGTCTCCTGTGATAAAGACCAGATTCATATTCGTGTTACTTACATGTAGGAATTTCTCAATTAACGGCGTGTCCCCATGTTCCAGGCTAACTTGGCGCAGCCCCAGATGTTGGTGGTGTCAGACGTGCAGGATGTGTTTGTACCTCTTCTCGACGGCTTCCTGGTGAAGGTCTCCGAGTCTGAAGCTCTCATTGACAGGTCAGTAGCGGGATTACTATACCAGAATCCCGACAGAGCAACAGGGGAAGCAGGAACAAATGAGCGAATGATAGCGGCCATAGAATAAAAATAAATGTTGGTGTTTCTTAGATGGCATTTGTGCCCCTGAAGGCTAATATTTCGAACCAGGGAACTATAGATCTGCAATCGAGTGTTCTACCACTCGGCAACGGAAGCTCCTTTGATTTAATATGGAAACAGAGGGAAAGTGTGTACCAATAGTCAATGCAAATGTCCTCAAAAGGGAAAAACCTGGAAAATAAGCATAATAATAAGTTTATTGTACTAGCAGGCCTCTGGCCCGTGGTACGGAACATATATACAAACAAATAAGCACGTTTATGGCAAAACAGAACCCGTTTGAATAAACGGTCTCTTTAATGTCATGCAATTTCATATACAGCCTCTTTAAATAGTCCTCTTATGACTACTCTTTGCTGTTTGTAGCTTGCTGGTGCAGATCTCGGAGACGTTTGCGGAGAGTCGGGAGACTGAGCTGGTGCTCGGGCCGGTGATCCAGGCGGGGCTCGACGCCCTGAAGGCCGCCGAGTGCTCCGGGAAGCTCATCATCCTACACACGTCCCTGCCCGTCGCCGAGGCTCCCGGCAAGCTGAAGAACCGGGACGACCGCAAGCTGCTGGGCACCGAGAAAGAAAAGGTAGGGGCGCCACCTTACGGCAGAGCCGCTGGTCGCGGAGAGTGAATGGCGGTATCAATCTCTCGCGACTGGAGAGGGATACCAACCGTGACGGGTTTTAACCCCATCCGTGTGTGTCATCGTCTCATCCGTTGATCTCCTTAATTCTGGGGTTCTGTTTCCCCGTTCAAACCATATAGGCACAAGGGTGGCATATCACACCGATCCGTCCATCCTATCATCCAGTACTTAATCATTACATACATACTTTACTGTACCTAAAGCATTATATCTTCCCCGTATTACCCATGTTACTGACTTGATATGTTATTTTTTAAGGTTTTAATATGTGCCTATGCGCTATCAGCCTCGTTAAATAAATAAACTTTTATATACATGTATATGCAAACAATGTTGATCCAGTTTTCTCTGTGCTGCAGACAATATTGACTCCCCAGGGGACGTTCTATACTAAGCTGGGCCAGGAGTGTGTGGCTGCGGGCTGCAGTGTCGACCTGTTCCTCTTCCCCAACGCCTACATCGACGTGGCAACCATCAGTGAGGTGCCCAGGCTGACGGGCGGCAACGTCTTCAAGTACTCCTACTTCCAGGTAAGGCAACATAGGGACAAGACTGTGTGGCGGACTCTATATAGAGAAAGGCTCTCCCCAATGGTGGGGGCCTCCCTGATGTAGTGGTTAGCCGAGCAACTAATGTTAAGCATGTGTCATCCATTCATCCTCCATGGATCTTCGTTAGATGTGTACAGTTTTATTGTCCGCGAGTGATCAGTATACGGATTTGGGAAAGCCGCCGCCCGCCACACCCGCGATCGTTGGTGACCGACTGGTCTGTTCTATCTGTAGGCTGACATCGATGGCAATCGTCTGATGGAGGACCTGGCAGAACACGTCAGCAAACCCATCGCCTTTGACGTCATCATGAGGGTGCGCACCAGCACAGGTGTGTGAGTCCCACCGGCCTTCCTGGCCCGTCCCCCTACCCCTCCCACTCCCCATCTCCCTTTCCCTCACACTCCTCCTCACCCTGCCCCTCTCCCTCCCACTCCCACTCCCCCTCCTCCTCCTCCTACCCCCTTTCCCCCCGCATCCCCCTCCCCATCCCCTACACCCGACCTCCACCTATGAGTAACATTAAAATATTAATAGTACCATCAAAATATTAAGAGTAATGTAAATATAGTAATAGTAATTTGAATATATTCAGAATAATATGAATATATCAGGTGTAATGTGAATATATTAAGAGTAATTTGAATATATTAAGAGTAATTTGAATATATTAAGAGTAATTTGAACATATTATGAATAATATGAATATATAAAGTGTAATATAAATATATCAAGCGTATTTTGAATATACTTAGCATATGAATATGTCTTACCCAATTATTAAAATAATATTAAAATATTTAAAGTAAATATTCAAATATTAAGAGTAATATCTCCTCTCAAATGTTAAGAGTAATATCTCCTCTCAAATGTTAAGAGTAATATCAAGACTGAAACTCCTGTAAAGGTGGAATAATATTGGGCGGCATATTCCATTTCGTGCTCTAACGGATTAAGCCTAGACTCTGGCACTTTTGACGTTATGCTCTGGTGTCAGGTATTCGGCCGGTCGACTTCCTGGGTAACTTCTACATGGCCAACACGACGGACGTGGAACTGGCCAACATGGACTGCGACAAGGCCGTCACGATAGAGGTGAAGCACGACGACAAACTGTCCGAGGCCGACGGCGCCTTCGTCCAGGCGGCCGTCCTCTACACCAGCGTCAGCGGCCAGCGCCGGCTGCGGGTCCTCAACCTGGCCTTCCACTGCTGCGCCCAGATGGCCGACCTGTTCCGCAACTGCGAGCTCGACACGCTCGTCAACTTCATGGCCAAGAGCGGTGAGCCTCCGTCACGGCGTCTTCGCCATGAGATGGTGATATATAATAGGATAAAGTTGTATTCGTCGTCGGTATTTGAAAGTCAAGGTTATACATTACCACATGCTATTGACCGACAGGGGCCTCTCTGGTGTAGTGGTTAGCGCACTAGAACGCTGATCAATAGGTCCTGGGGGCCTCCCTGTTTGTAGTGGTTAGCGCACTAGACCGCAGATCAATAGGTGCCGTGACCTCCGTGAGGTTCCTTGGCCTAGTTCAGCCCTAGCGGTCTCAAACGCCCAACATTTCTATAGGCCGACAGTAACGCAGTATTAAACGTGAATATACCTTGAATTTGTCCAAAAAATATAGCTTTATTCGAAATAGTAATTTATCATCAAAGATGAGTCTGCATTATGTGAAGGACAGTTTGTTAGTGAATTTATGTCACATGAGATTTATTGAGCAATGTCTGGGGCTACGGCGCCCCTTAAAATGCTAGTCGTGCACAAAAATATGAGCAGCATTTTATGATTACTGCCTGTTTGTAGTATGTCGCGTATCCTTTAAAGCGCTGTTACGTTGTTATGCGTAGCGGAAGGCCGACCGCCTGAGTACCTGAACGTTGTAATGCCAGTGTGTACTGAAGCGTCTCTATATTATATAGCCTAACGTCAGTCCTACACATGCACACCGCATAAACACGCAACGGCGGTTTTAGGGTAGTCGTATGGCTGACCTCTCGGGGCCTGCAACTGCGCACCGTATAAACACACAACAATGGTTCTACGGTGGTCTACGTCTGGCGGTTTAAAGGATATATATGACCGAGAGGTTTAAAGCGTCCTACTGAAACAGCGCTGAACTACAAACGATGCTGTTTCGTTTTGTACAAAATGTGTTCCTTTCTGCTCCTCGTACAGCGATCCGCGAGAGTATGAACAGTAACCCGAAGCAGGTGCGCGAGACTTTGATGACGCGCTGCGCCCACATCCTGGCCTGCTACCGCAAGAACTGCGCCAGCCCCTCGTCGGCCGGTCAGCTCATCCTGCCCGAGTGCATGAAGCTCCTGCCACTCTACAGCAACTGTATCATCAAGAACCAGGTCTTCCAAGGCGGTAAGCAGGTCACGGCGTAAAAGGGCGGTGTTATTTGTTAGTGATTGCGCTTGGATAGCGATGAGCAGGAAGCCAGCCAGCCACTTTTGTTAATGAAGCATTTATCTTGACAGAATTGTCTGGGGGTGATGTCGCTTGGATAATATGAACGGAATCCCAGGCACTTTCGTTCTTGACAGATTCATTCCGGGTATTGCTGTAGCTGGCATCTACGATCAGCTATTTTGTTAAGATACTTATGATGTATTCATCGCCGTCCGTGTGTGTCTGTGATGATGCGTGCTGTCAAATGTAAGGGATAGCAATCCACTGGAACTCTGTATTGTTGGCAATAATGAGGTGTACATGTAATGGGACATTTAATGGATGGCAACAATAGTCTTCTAGGAAATGGTATTGTTGGCAATAATGAGGTGTACTCTAAACGTAAAGGCTGGATGGTAATGATATTATTCTGGGAAATGGTATTGTTGGCAATAATGATGTGTACTCTAAACGTAAAGGCTGGATGGTAATGATATTATTCTGGGAAATGGTATTGTTGGCAATAATGAGGTGTACTCTAAACGTAAAGGCTGGATGGTAATGATATTATTCTGGGAAATGGTATTGTTGGCAATAATGAGGTGTACTCTAAACGTAAAGGCTGGATGGTAATGATATTATTCTGGGAATGGTATTGTTGGCAATAATGATGTGTACTCTAAACGTAAAGGCTGGATGGTAATGATATTATTCTGGGAAATGGTATTGTTGGCAATAATGATGTGTACTCTAAACGTAAAGGCTGGATGGTAATGATATTATTCTGGGAAATGGTATTGTTGGCAATAATGAGGTGTACTCTAAACGTAAAGGCTGGATGGTAATGATATTATTCTGGGAATGGTATTGTTGGCAATAATGATGTGTACTCTAAACGTAAAGGCTGGATGGTAATGATATTATTCTGGGAAATGGTATTGTTGGCAATAATGATGTGTACTCTAAACGTAAAGGCTGGATGGTAATGATATTATTCTGGGAAATGGTATTGTTGGCAATAATGAGGTGTACTCTAAACGTAAAGGCTGGATGGTAATGATATTATTCTGGGAATGGTATTGTTGGCAATAATGATGTGTACTCTAAACGTAAAGGCTGGATGGTAATGATATTATTCTGGGAAATGATATTGTTGGCAATACTGATGTGTACTCTAAACGTAAAGGCTGGATGGTAATGATATTATTCTGGGAAATGGTATTGTTGGCAATAATGATGTATACTCTAAACATAAAGGCTGGATGGTAATGATATTATTCTGGGAAATGGTATTGTTGGCAATAATGATGTGTACTCTAAACGTAAAGGCTGGATGGTAATGATAGTATTCTGGGAAATGGTATTGTTGGCAATAATGAGGTGTACTCTAAACGTAAAGGCTGGATGGTAATGATATTATTCTGGGAATGGTATTGTTGGCAATAATGATGTGTACTCTAAACGTAAAGGCTGGATGGTAATGATATTATTCTGGGAAATGGTATTGTTGGCAATAATGATGTGTACTCTAAACGTAAAGGCTGGATGGTAATGATATTATTCTGGGAAATGGTATTGTTGGCAATAATGATGTGTACTCTAAATGTAATGGCTGGATGGTAATGATATTATTCTGGGAAATGGTATTGTTGGCAATAATGATGTGTACTCTAAATGTAATGGCTGGATGGTAATGATAGTATTCTGGGAATGGTATTGTTGGCAATAATGATGTGTACTTGGAAATATAAGAGATGGCAGTGAAGGTGTACTGGGAAAGGTGAAGACTATTAGGACATTAATGCGACGTTCTTCCATGTAAGGGCGAACCATTGTTTCAACATAGCTCACGTATCACTTACGCCTAACGTTTACTACAATAATACATTTCGTGGGTTCTAACATGGCAGATGGACACATTAATGAAGGCAATAATGGGAAACTGTTCGCAATAATGTAAAACATCGGGAAATGTTATTGTTAGCGGGGACTGTAGTGCATGAAATTTTGGGCCTAAATTTATATCTTGGTGTTTGGCATACAACGAATCTGAAATGAAGAAATTGATAGTGTTCCCGTGACCTATTCCTACTTAATGACTAGTTTTTGTTTGCGATGCAGCCTCTGAGGTGAGCACGGACGACCGGAGCTACCTGATCCACACCCTCAACGGAATGGCCGTGAAGGACAGTCACACCTTCTTCTACCCGCTTCTCCTGCCCCTGGTCAGTACCTCTCACTAAGAGATGTCAAGATGGCGTCTTCGCATGACAACGTATTCTCTAGACAATTACACATACGAGTTTGTCATCTTTATAAAAGAAAAGCTTTGTAACCTGAAAATGTAATCTTCATCTCCGTAGAAAAATCAAGATAACACCTGAATATTTCCCAGAACTTATTGCGCCCGTCACGCTTTTTCCAAGATGGCGTATGATTGCCAAGTCGTGTATGTGAATGTGAATCCTTACTCTACAGCACGAGATGGACCTGAACACGACAGCCATGCCCACGCCCATCCGCTGTTCATACGAACGCCTCAAGGACAGCGGCGTGTATCTCATAGGTAACGTAGCTCAGTGGGGTAGAGTGCTCGCCTTGAGTGGTCTGGCCATCCGAGAGCCTAACGGCTTAGCTCAGTGTGGTAGATCGCTCGCTTTGAGTGTTCTGGCCACCTAAGAGCCTGGATCAATGGTTCCCTCCCCGCTGTGGCCATGTCTGTTTGGTCGCAGGGTAAATATCCCATGTCCTTCTTCGCAAAGACTAGGGGGTTACTCCAGGGACATGGCTCAACTCTCTCTTCCTTCTCTCATTGACGCGACATGACCAAAAGTGGTTAAGCGTTCTGAATATACAACCAGCCTCATAGGTATCCACCAGTGTCTTGTATCATCCGTGTCCTTTCAATAGTCGGATAGTTTATGTGTCTTAACCATTTGTTGTGTTGGAAAATGCCTAGTTAGAAGAAAATGTGAACAAAAATGTAGCGTTCAATTCATGTTTTAAGACAAGTGTTGTACAAGATTAACTGTTGGACATGATAGATACAACGGTTTATGCAGCGTTGGCAATATAGTTTTAACCAGCTAACTTTAATTGCACTGTATAAGCATCATTGTAATGCCTAATGTATTCTATTTTCCTTTCCTTTAGTTTGTGGCTAATGGCTTTAGTCAATGTTTCAACAGTATAATGCCTGTACAATCTGGTAATAGTGTATATCATTGTCTGTGTTCAGAGAACGGGCTGACGATGTTGCTGTGGATCGGTATGAACGTCAACCCGGAATGGGTCTTCGCTCTATTCGGTGTTCAGTCGGCGGCCCAAATAGACATTGACAAGGTACAGTGCCTCACCGTCCTTCCACTAAGGTTAACGGGGGTCGTGGTGCAATATACATTGTTAACATGGGTCATGGTGCGTCCTAGCACTGTTAACGTGGGTCAGGGTGCGCACAGGCTTGAAAAGTGCTTGAATTTTGACTGATGCTAGGAAAAGGTCATAAAGACAGAAATGGGCCTTGAGGTCGATCCAATGTACTTGAATTTGCTTGAAAATAGGGCAGTTACAATAAAAAGTGATTGATTTCAAACTGGACCGGGCACTGGCAAAGACCCACCAAAACCAAAGCTGGCTGAATTGAAGAAGTAGGAATTAATAAAAGTAGTGATTAACTCCAATTATTCCGGTTGTTGGTAACGTGGACACTGCCTTCTTGTTGTCATTCCTTATTTCCGCATACCAAAGATTGTATGCATAACATTTAGTCCCAAGTTTTGCAATTTGTATGCATGAAATAGACCGGAGAAGGTAAAAAAATTTCTTGGAAAGTCCTTGAATTTTTCTAGTGCTTGCCTTAAAAAGGCTTGCATTTGATGGAACCTTGCCTGTATGAACCCTGGTGGGTCATGGTGCGTCCTAGCACTGTTAACGTAGGTCGTGGTGCGTCATAGCACTGTTAACGTGGGTCGTGTTGCGTCATAGCACTGTTAACGTGGGTCGTGGTGCGTCATAGCACTGTTAACGTGGGTCGTGGTGCGTCATAGCACTGTTAACGTGGGTCGTGTTGCGTCATAGCACAGTTAACGTGGGTCGTGGTGCGTCATATCACTTAACGTGGGCCATGGTGCGTCCTAGTACTGTTAACGTGGGTTGTGGTGCGTCCTAGCATTGTTAACGTGGGTCGTGGGGCGTCCTAGCACTGTTAACGTGGGCTGTGGTGCGTCCTAGCACTTAACGTGGGTGGGCCATGGTGCGTCCTAGCACTGTTAACGTGGGTCGTGGTGCGACATGGCACGGTTAACGTGGGCTGTGGTGCGTCCTAGCACTGTTAACGTGGGTTGTGGTGCATCATAGCACTGTTAACGTGGGTTCTGGTGCGTCCTAGCACTTAACGTGGGCCTTGGTGCGTCCTAGCACTGTAGACGTGGCTTGTCATGCACTGTTAACGTGGGCCATGGTGCGCCCTAGTACTGTTAACGTGGGCTGTGGTGCGTCATAGCACTGTTAACGTTGGTCGGCGTGCGTCCTAGCACGTTAACGTGGGCTGTGGTGCGTCATAGCACTGTTAACGTGGACGGCGGTGCGTCCTAACACTGTTAACTTGGGTCGTGGTACGTCCTAGCACTGTTAACGTAGGCTGTGGTGCGTCCTAGCACGTTAATGTGGGCTGTGGTGCATCATACCACTGTTAACGTTGGTCGGGGTGCGTCCTAGCACGTTAACGTGGGCTGTGTTGCGTCCTTGCAATGTTTACGTGGCTTGTCATGCACTGTTAACGTGAGCTGTGGTGCGTCCTAGCACTTAACGTGGGTTGTAGTGCGTCCTATCACTTAACGTGGGCTGTGGTGCGTCCTAGCACAGTTAACGTGGGCTGCGGTGCGTCCTAACACCGTTAACTTGGGTCGTGGTGCGTCATAGCACTGTTAACGTGGGGTGTGGTGCGTCATAGCACTGTTAACGTGGGCTGCGGTGCGTCCTAGCACTTAACGTGGGCTGTGGTGCGTCCTAGCACTGTTAACGTGGGTCATGGTGCGTCCTAGCAATGTTAACATGGCTTGTCATGCACTGTTAACGTGGGCCGTGGTTCGTCCTAGCACTGTAAACGTGGGCTGTGGTGCGTCCTAGCAGTTAACGTGGGCTGTGGTGCGTCCTAGCACTGTTAACGTGGGTCCTGGTGCGTCATAGCACTGGTAACGTGGGCTGTGGTGCGTCATAGCACTGTTAACGTTGGTCGGGGTGCGTCGTAGGACTGTTAACGTGGGCTGTGGTGCGTCCTAGCACTGTTAACGTGGGCTGCGGTGCGTCATAGCACTGTTGACGTGGGCTGTGGTGCATCCTAGCGCTGTTAACGTGGGCTGTGGTGCATCCTAGCACTGTTAACGTGGGGTGTGGTGCGTCCTATCACTTAACGTGAGCTGTGGTGCGTCCTAGCACTATTAACGTGGGTCGTGGTGCGTCA
Organism: Arenicola marina; assembly: GCA_964019135.1. Classification (NCBI taxonomy): domain Eukaryota; kingdom Metazoa; phylum Annelida; class Polychaeta; family Arenicolidae; genus Arenicola; species Arenicola marina. Next base: position 577,874 of record OZ025251.1, read on the forward strand.
TAGTACTGTTAACGTGGGTGGTGGTGCGTCCTAGCACTGTTAACGTGGGCTGTTGTGCGTCCTAGCACGTTAACGTGGGCTGTGGTGCGTCCAAGCACTGTTAACGTGCTTCGTGGTGCGTCATAGCACTGTTAACGTGGGATGTGTTGCGTCCTAGCACTGTTAACGTGGGCTATGGTGTGTCATAGCACTGTTAACGTGGGCTGTGGTGCATCCTAGCACTGTTAACGTGGGCCGTGGGCGTCCTAGCATTTAACGTGAGATGTGGTGCGTCCTAACACTGCATGGGGGCCACCTCGATAGCCCAGCGGGTCAGAGCGCTCGCCTTAAGTGTTCTGGCCACCTGAGAGCCCAACGGCACGTGGATAGATGGTTCGCCCCCCACTGTGGCCATGTCTGTGTGGTCGCAGGATATAGATCCCATGTCCTTCTTCGCAAAGAGTAGGGGGTTACCCCAGGGACATGGCTCCACTCTCCCTGCCTCCTTCTATTGACGCGATATGACCAAATGTGGTTAAAGCGTCGTGAAAATACAACCAACCGTCTGGCGGCTCGCCGCTCTATCTCGTGACGACGATGCTGTAGTTACATGGTCTGCTAACACTCGCCTCTCTCTCTCTGACAGACGAAGCTTCAGGATCTGGACAACCCTATATCCAGAAGAGTTCGGGATGCAATCCGAGACATTCAGGAGTCGCGTCACAGACACTTAAAGGTAAATACTCGCCATGCCTGCCATGTTAGGGTGAACCACGGTAAGATTTACTATAGCTCACGTATCACTCACGCCTGCCATTTAGTACTGTAATCCATTTCGTTTGCTCTAACATGCGGTTAACCTCAACCCTGACGGATGTCTGTGTCGGATCGCCCTGTAGTTATCGAGTGTTACATGCTGTTGGCCTTACCCTGTATAGTATCTAACGGCCCTGGACTGCTGCTTTCAGTTGACGGTGGTACGACAGAGGGACAAGCTGGAGCCTGTCTTCCAGCAACACTTGGTGGAGGACCGCAGCGCGTCGGGCAGCGCCTCCTACGTCGACTTCCTATGCCATATACACAAGGAGATCCGCACCCTCCTCAGCTAGAGCCAGAGCCCGCGAGCCGCACCCTCCTCAGCTAGAGCCAGAGCCCGCGAGCCGCACCCTCCTCAGCTAGAGCCAGAGCCCGCGAGCCGCACCCTCCTCAGCTAGAGCCAGAGCCCGCGAGCCGCACCCTCCACAGCTAGAGCCAGAGCCCGCGAGCCGCACCCTCCTCAGCTAGAGCCAGAGCCCGCGAGCCGCACCCTCCTCAGCTAGAGCCAGAGCCCGCGAGCCGCACCCTCCTCAGCTAGAGCCAGAGCCCGCGAGCCGCACCCTCCTCAGCTAGAGCCAGAGCCCGCGAGCCGCACCCTCCTCAGCTAGAGCCAGAGCCCGCGAGCCGCACCCTCCTCAGCTAGAGCCAGAGCCCGCGAGCCGCACCCTCCTCAGCTAGAGCCAGAGCCCGCGAGCCGCACCCTCCTCAGCTGGAGCCAGAGCCCGCGAGCCGCACCCTCCTCAGCTAGAGCCAGAGCCCGCGAGCCGCACCCTCCTCAGCTATAGCCAGAGCCCGCGAGCCGCACCCTCCACAGCTAGAGCCAGAGCCCGCGAGCCGCACCCTCCTCAGCTAGAGCCAGAGCCCGCGAGCCGCACCCTCCTCAGCTAGAGCCAGAGCCCGCGAGCCGCACCCTCCTCAGCTAGAGCCAGAGCCCGCGAGCCGCACCCTCCTCAGTTAGAGCCAGAGCCCGCGAGCCGCACCCTCCTCAGCTAGAGCCAGAGCCCGCGAGCCGCACCCTCCTCAGCTAGAGCCAGAGCCCGCGAGCCGCACCCTCCTCAGCTAGAGCCAGAGCCCGCGAGCCGCACCCTCCTCAGCTAGAGCCAGAGCCCGCGAGCCGCACCCTCCACAGCTAGAGCCAGAGCCCGCGAGCCGCACCCTCCTCAGCTAGAGCCAGAGCCCGCGAGCCGCACCCTCCTCAGCTAGAGCCAGAGCCCGCGAGCCGCACCCTCCTCAGCTAGAGCCAGAGCCCGCGAGCCGCACCCTCCACAGCTAGAGCCAGAGCCCGCGAGCCGCACCCTCCTCAGCTAGAGCCAGAGCCCGCGAGCCGCACCCTCCACAGCTAGCCGCACCCTCCACAGCTAGCCGCACCCTCCACAGCTAGCCGCACCCTCCACAGCTAGCCGCACCCTCCTCAGCTAGAGCCAGAGCCCGCGAGCCGCACCCTCCTCAGCTAGAGCCAGAGCCCGCGAGCCGCACCCTCCTCAGCTAGAGCCAGAGCCCGCGGGCCGCACCCTCCACAGCTAGAGCCAGAGCCCGCGAGCCGCACCCTCCACAGCTAGCCGCACCCTCCTCAGCTAGAGCCAGAGCCCGCGAGCCGCACCCTCCACAGCTAGAGCCAGAGCCCGCGAGCCGCACCCTCCACAGCTAGCCGCACCCTCCACAGCTAGCCGCACCCTCCACAGCTAGCCGCACCCTCCACAGCTAGCCGCACCCTCCTCAGCTAGAGCCGGAGCCCGCGAGCCGCACCCTCCACAGCTAGCCGCACCCTCCTCAGCTAGAGCCGGAGCCCGCGAGCCGCACCCTCCTCAGCTAGAGCCAGAGCCCGCGAGCCGCACCCTCCTCAGCTAGAGCCAGAGCCCGCGAGCCGCACCCTCCTCAGCTAGAGCCAGAGCCCGCGAGCCGCACCCTCCACAGCTAGAGCCAGAGCCCGCGAGCCGCACCCTCCTCAGCTAGAGCCAGAGCCCGCGAGCCGCACCCTCCTCAGCTAGAGCCAGAGCCCGCGAGCCGCACCCTCCTCAGCTAGAGCCAGAGCCCGCGAGCCGCACCCTCCTCAGCTAGAGCCAGAGCCCGCGAGCCGCACCCTCCTCAGCTAGAGCCAGAGCCCGCGAGCCACACCCTCCTCAGCTAGAGCCAGAGCCCGCGAGCCGCACCCTCCTCAGCTAGAGCCAGAGCCCGCGAGCCGCACCCTCCACAGCTAGAGCCAGAGCCCGCGAGCCGCACCCTCCTCAGCTAGAGCCAGAGCCCGCGAGCCGCACCCTCCACAGCTAGCCGCACCCTCCTCAGCTAGAGCCAGAGCCCGCGAGCCGCACCCTCCACAGCTAGCCGCACCCTCCTCAGCTAGAGCCGGAGCCCGCGAGCCGCACCCTCCACAGCTAGCCGCACCTTCCTCAGCTAGAGCCAGAGCCCGCGAGCCGCACCCTCCTCAGCTAGAGCCAGAGCCCGCGAGCCGCACCCTCCTCAGCTAGAGCCAGAGCCCGCGAGCCGCACCCTCCTCAGCTAGAGCCAGAGCCCGCGAGCCGCACCCTCCTCAGCTAGAGCCAGAGCCCGCGAGCCGCACCCTCCTCAGCTAGAGCCAGAGCCCGCGAGCCGCACCCTCCTCAGCTAGAGCCAGAGCCCGCGAGCCGCACCCTCCTCAGCTAGAGCCAGAGCCCGCGAGCCGCACCCTCCTCAGCTAGAGCCAGAGCCCGCGAGTCGCACCCTCCACAGCTAGAGCCAGAGCCCGCGAGCCGCACCCTCCTCAGCTAGAGCCAGAGCCCGCGAGCCGCACCCTCCTCAGCTAGAGCCAGAGCCCGCGAGCCGCACCCTCCACAGCTAGCCGCACCCTCCTCAGCTAGAGCCAGAGCCCGTTTAAATGGGGTACATAGATCCGCACCTTCAGATGGGGTACAGAGATTTCCACCTTCTGCTAGAATCGGCAGCTTCAGTGAGAGTGCATGAATCGGCACCTTCAGCGAGAGCGCATGAATCGGCACCTTCAGCGAGAGAGGTGCGGCATCTTTAATTGGGACGCACGAAGACACATCCTTCCTCCATAAGTCCGCACTTTCACCTAGAGCACAGACATCGATGCCCTTAGCTTGACTTTGGGCTCTTGTTGTAGAACCTAAAGATGGATGCCTCCAGCATAATATAAATTAGACACCCGCTATGGATAAACACAAGATATGTTCCTGCGTAGCACGTGTGAATCAAGCAGGTACAAGAAGCTACTCCGCATTGAAGCCCCCTCCAAGCCCCATCCCCTTTCACATGGTGAAGTCTTGGCTGGGAGTGGAAGGTACACCGCAACCATGTGCGACTACCGTTCGTGCGTCGCTCGTGCGATTTAAAGCTAGATTCCGAATTAAAATCAAAACCATAATAGGGTGCAGTGGTAGAAATGGTTGGGTGTAGTATTTATGTGACATTGACTGGGAAAGAAGAAACTTGCTTGATTAGAATTAAGTGAAATTGTCCAGACTTGTGCAAGGATTGAGAGAAAACGATGCTCCGTGTGGGAATTTATGAAAAGAAGCCTCGATGTACGCCATGAAGGTTGTGTTTCTAATTACATTGTACCTTTCAATTTATTACGTAGTCAGTTAAGTAATAATTTTCTCGGTTGGTTCCGGTCTTATCTTCAAATATCAGTTAAATTTGATTGATTCTAAGCGAGCTGAGATATGCTGTCACTGGTTGACACATTTGCGCTTCTTTTTCGCACTGTTCCTTTCAATATTCGCAGTCAAAGGCCTAAGCTTTCAGTTGGTTGTGTTCACGACTCAACCAACTTTTGTGTCCTTGGGAAATTGTCTTGTCGCTGTGTGTAAAATCTGTCTACTTTCCCTTGATCAGTATTCTCTTCACTTCTGCGGGGGAAAAAAAAAAAAGTACGATTAAATGAGGGAAGCCTCGACGCAGAAGCCACAGGGCTGAACCAGGGGCTGGCTGCCAAGGGTCCTGGAGCAACGCCCAACATTACAGATACTCTTACTGTGCTGTTCTCCCCCATGCTACACTGCCCTGATTTCTTGTTCGACACGCGGTTGCATTGATATATTCGATGGTCACAGAATTATTCGACGTGTTATGTAGTACCACTTTGTGATACGTATTAGTAATCAAAACGCTTGGGTGGTGTGTGCTATTAGCAATCTTATACCTTCGCATGTTCTGACTTTCGAGAGCTTCGGCCTGTATGGTTGGAGAATCTTCCGTTCTGGTTGTCTGTCCTAGTCTTTGTGTCGCAGGATTCCTAATCACAGGAAACTTCACTGCAGCGGTTTGCCGCTGTAGTTTAAATGGATTTTGAGTAGGTGCATGGCTTTGCCGAAATGTTGCTCACCAAACGAATCAAATGGCTGAGTCAAAAATCTGATGCCATATAACTATAGGTCCCTGAAATAATGTTATGTAGCTGCTACCCTACAAGGATATTGGGTTTTGTCGATGTAATTTAATGCTTAACATTATTTGAAACATTGTGAAAATGCGCTCTGTTGTTTTTTGAACGGTTTTCTCTTGTTTCGTTCTCTGCTCTCTTTCTTTGCTCGTGTTTACAGTGTAAATAGTTTCGTGTGCTATCGTAAGCTGCGAATGAATTATAGAAAAAGGTCTAGCTTGATGATAATTATTTTACTTTAACAGTAGGATATTTAGTTTTACTGGTGATATTGGTCGAAGGCATTGCAATATGTTGAGGTCTCGTCGACCATCTTACGTACGCACTGTACAGTAGCGGCGCGCTACGCAGTACCACTTCCACTTGTATATGACCCCTGACAACACACTTAAAACTGTGTTACATACACTCTTGCCCCACTTTGGCGATGTAAGGCTATCTGTATTTGTATATTAACGTACCCTACACGCGCTATATGCACGCTTGTATAAATATATATAAAGTGTACTCTACAGCTTGACCGCAAGGTCTGTATAAAGATATAGATCATAGTAACAGCTTGTGTACTCCAGGATGGAAAACATAGGGTCCTATCACTACCCAGTCGTTCTGGAAACGCGTTTTCTTCGTTAATATATATATATATATACATATATACATTAAGAGACCTTTGAGAATTGTCACGTGCTTCTCCGGCGCCATTGATGTGTGATCAGTTCATTGACAAAATGCTATTGAAAGTAGTTGCCTATGGCAACCGTCGACCCCTAGCAGTGCACAAGATGGTGACGTGTACAATGTTTGTGATTATGACGTCACCAAAGCCAGTTTATGTGAACCCTGAGAAGCGACCTTCACCTTGTAACAATTATTTTAATACACACGAGATGTGTAATAAAAACGATGATTAAAACGAATTCTACCATTTCGAGTTTACTCAATTATCGCCCAGACTCCATTTACGCGTAAGAACACAAGCCAAAGGAAATCCACTCCGAAAAAAAATGTTTTAGCGTGAAGAATGGTGCTTGATACATCTACCTGTGAAGTGCCCTTCCATATCATATTCCTACCTCTATTATCCTGTCTTAAAAAATTGGAGTGGATTTTCTAAAGTATTCAATTCCTTTCCCGCGTTTGCATTGTGAAGACGGGTCAAATCTCATACAGCAAATGAACTTTAAGCAAATCAAAATTGAAGTAAGAATCTGTCTCCATCTTAAACCAGGCTCTTACAAAAGTACCTCAATTGCAAACCTCTGTAATAACAATGATTGCGTGTCTCTGTTCAATATAAACTGGTTAACTTACAGACCATCGGCAGATCAGTGGAACAAATGCCTTTGTAAACGACAAGATAATTTTCAAAATCGGAATAAACATGACAATATATAAAATGAAATACACTTTAATGATAAAATTCACTTTGCATATATTTAATTTCTTATGTATAAAGACTAAATCAATTTGGAGCCGCTTACAAAAGAAAAAGAACACGATTAATTCATGTTCACAAAGGTGATGTTGTGACTTCGCAAAACTGAACCAGGTTTGCTGAACATGCTAAATGGCTACACTGAAAAATGATTAGATTCAACTAAGACATCTGAGCAGTTTACAAGGTAGTGCAATGGTAATGACATATATATATGCATACTTTTCTAGTAGTTCCAATGCTTACAGAATATCAAGGCATCACTAGTTAACAATCAGTTGTATGCACTGTTTTTGGAGGGGGAGGTGGGGGGGGGCTTTCCGTGCCGTTAGGAGCGCTCTATATAAGAGCTCTTTAGTATAGTTTAGTATAAGTATAATCGGTACATTCAACTGTTGTCAGCACGCAAATTAAATGGCTTGGAAAGTCTTTTTGTAGTCTGCGAAAGTGAAATCCTCTGAGGCAACAGCGGTTGCCTGACGGGTCACCTGCGGTGGGGGTGTCTGGGTAACATCAAGCATGGTGACCAAGGAAGATGGGGGCTGCTGACCACCCCCGTACCGGGGTAGGGTAACCGGGGGCGACAGGGCGGTGTCACTGTAGAACGCGATATTCGACTGCGAAATAAGTCTTTCGATGGGAGCCAGATCCGAGTGCGACCCTGAGTGGTCGGGGCTGGCGGGATAAGCCAGTGGTTCTTCCTGGCTGTGTGGGCAGCAGAGGCAGTGCCAGTGGCAACAGCGACAGCAGCAGTGATGGTGGTGGCAGTTTGTCTGGTATGTGAAATCCTGTATCGTCGTGGTGGAGGGGTGGGCGTGAGAGATGGAGAGGGCAGGGGGTCTGTAGGTGTGAGTGGTGCCATACTCGTAGTCATAGTCATGTTCGTTACTCCACCACTCAGCTAGGCGACCATCGGCGTCCCCCGTTGCCATGACGACATGAGGTCCGTTCTCGAAATCTGCCTCTTTGGCGCCTGCCAGACAATATTTGTCGATTTCGCTTTGGATACTCGGAGTGTCTGTGGATATGGAAGTAAGCGGGTCTAACGAATGCCCTCTTCCTCTGCCAGCCCCGCGCCCCCTGCCCCTGCCCCTTCCCCTGCCCCTGCCGCACCCACGTCCGCGGCCCCTGCCCCTCCCCCTTCTTCTACCCCTCAGGCTGAAAGTGCCATCCAGCCTGGTGGAGTGAAGTGGTGACGACGGGTCATCGCAAGAGGAATCATCATCGAAGAAATGACGAGACGATATTCTCCGAGACCGAGTCCCGCCGAGTGAAAACGATCGGCGCCGAGTGCGGATTTTATCCAGCAAATCCGGTTTGTCTCGGACGAAGAACGGGTGACGAAACTCCATGACTCCGTGGTCAACGAATTCCCAGTCAAAGCCGTACCAACGCATTTGCCGTCTCAGATTGGCGAAGGTGGGAATTTGAACCAAGTCTGGATGGCGTTTCATGACGAGCGTTTCAAAAGTGTCCTCCCTCACCGTGATGGCGGTACCGTCAGGAGTCCATCGTATCAGACTGTTACGGCTGTTGACAACCTCCCACAGCTTGCAGGGAAAAATCACTCTACCTTCTCGGGCTTCTAATTTCGGTCCCGTTTGGTCTCCGTCACCGATATTGCTGGACATTTTAGCGGGCAGAGCCATCATGCGTTCCATGTGATAAGTCATTTTGCTCATTGGTACAAGGGGCTCTGCTGGAAATTGTTCAAACCTGGAGAGAACTTCTGCAAAAGCGTAGATTCTGGCTTGTCACCAATATTTATGGCCGTGTATGGACATCTTTTGAGCTACGAAGCTTGGTTACCGTAGATATACGAAGAAAGACACAGCGCGGACAGTTTGCCTCGTGCGTTTGATCGAAGCACGCGCGAGATGACGTGCATGATACGTCACAATCACCACTGCGGGCTATTTCCTTCCGCACAGCCCAGCTTGACCAAATGGGTTACAATTTAACAAAAATGGACAGAAATTAGATATACCCGCGGTGTTTTCGTTTTGTTTGCTGACGTTCTAGTGGTATCGTTATTGTACCAGTCAATTTATAAGCGTGCGTGACGCATAGTTTGTTATAATATAACGTTGCATTAGATTTAAAACGAAACGCGACGTCCTAATTTTAATAAGCTTATAAGACTTAAATCTATAGTGTGAAGACGCTATCCCAAAAGTCCTTATTATAACTATAAACATCTAGATATTAATAACTTAGTTATAAGGCTAAGCATACAACAACAAAAAAGTTCAGTTTCTCCTATGACGTCTTGTACGAATTTAGAATTTACCATGTAGGCCTCAGTTATTTATCATATGTTCAGATGTAGGTCTAGATTCTATGGTCTTCTAGTTTAAGTTAGAATTAACCTCTATAAATTAATTTGCTTTACAAAGAAACAACAAATAGCGCATTCGGCTACGTCGGTAGTCCAGAATGTTTGTTAGATAGGCCTACATAAATTAACGACTTTCAGAATTTGTGGAAATAAAACCGCATGAAAACTGAAAATATTAATTGGTAAATGTAAGATATTGTCTTTATCAAGGCGCTTCGTACGAATTCATTAGTTTACTTTAATACATATAAAATGAATGACATATATTAACAGTGTAGACTGTGTAGCGAGCGTTGATGTAAATATATTGGTAAATACAGGTAAAACGCAACCTTGAAATACTTAATACAGCACGTACAAAAAAGGCGGCTTTATAAAACTGCAACGACACCGTTTATTCAGTAAAATGGTTCAAACTTGCAATGTTGTATTCCAGTAGTCTAATTTATTCAACATATCTACACGTGTTATTTTTACGTTTTCAATTCACGTCTTCAAAATTGTAAATTTTAACTCCTTATTAAAAGGTGGTTAGTATTTCTAATAACGCAATTTGTAATTTAAGGATTAGCTAATTATCATAATGTCAACATACAAGACGAAGAAAGCGAGTAGCGCCTACTTGTAGGGGGGGGGGGGGGGTGGCGGGGGGGTACCCCCTTAGAATCGCAAATCCCCAAGAATTAGTGATAACTATACGTGATCGGTATTTATTTTATGCGTCATTCTCCAAGAATTCCTGGATACCAATCGCAGAGATACCCCCCACCCACCTCCCATTGTAAATAGACATCTTGCTTGCATTTTCTACTATTTTCATATTGGCGTAGATCACAAAACAAGATAATATATGGCAGTGCAAACCTGGATTTTGTCTTTATTTGGGGACCAAAATGATGCAGCGTCATATATGCGCCGACTGACCAGAAACATACAAGTTTGTCGGCGATATTGGTCCGGATTACAGTCACAGGAGATTTGATTAAAGAATAGAAATGACGTCATTCTATTTTATTTTTATGTCCGTTATTTGCAGCAAATTCACCGCCAATGTGAGTTGTTTTTATTGTACTGGACATCGCACTTATTTTTTTCGTGAATACGTACACTACGGGTCCATGTTTTATCTAATTATACACCTATAGGGACTGGAAAAGTACTTATTCAAATGCATATAGCACCTGAGAAGTCAGTCAAGCCAAGATGTCAACCCAATTTGCATATGATTTAGTGACCTTCATATAACCCCAAGTTGTCATATATATATATATATATATAGGCCCTATATACGTACATGATTTGATAAGCACACCTCGTCAATGATAAACGACCAAACTAGGTTGACCGTCGCACCGGCCAGAAGATTGCTATCACGCCACACGAGGAGAATGTCCATATAAGGCTGTGCCGTGGGGCCATCACCATGTATTTATTAATAGCCCATGATGCGCTCTGTACAGCATTGGCTGGGCTGGGTCGCAAATTGGGCCTGGTTTTTGCATGCACACTGTCTATGGCGCTCTCCTACTCCCATCTTCGCACTGAAAGTTTACGATGCTCTCCCCGTGCTGTATAGACTGAGGCGTATGGAAATTACCGTGAACACATGAAGACCATATAAGGACATGTGTAGAAGGTTCCTTGTGTCAAAAGCCCTTAAAAGTTGAAGACGGAGAGTGAAGTGGACCGCCTTGTTGGCTTGACCCGAACCGTGGTGGGGGAGGGGAGAGAGGGGTGGGCCTACCTCTACCCTCCCACATATACTAACTGGGCCTCGAGTGTAGGCGCATTAAATTGCCCGGGGCTAAATCACTAAAAACATTCAAACCCATAACCATTAATTCACATCTGCAACATAAAAAGCCCCAGTTTTCCACGAATGACAGCGCTGAGCAGGCCCGTTATATACAGATAAACTTGGTGGACCATCCATTAAGTTTATGTAGCCTACGCGGAAGGTACACCGTTTTCTGACGTAGGCTTATGTACGTAAAAATAAGGCGGAATGTTCCACTGCGTACATGGCATTTGGTTTTGCTCACATCTGAAATTAGTGTATTGACCTACATGTACATATTTAGGCGACGGATGTAAGCTATTTGATTGGCGTGGTTACTCCTCTTATAAAAGGCTGACATTAATAGCACGCAGCAAGTTTGCAGGCAGGCAATAACTTTTTTAAAAATAACTTTAAATTTATATAACTGAACCTTCCGCGTGTCACTTTTCTACCTGCAGTGGTCGCATTGCACGATGTTTTTCTCTCTCCCGGATAGTGGAGATAGGGATAAAACAGGACCTGGAACTCCTTTAGCCAATGCATGACCAATATGCATCTGCAGACATGACTCCTACTTCACGGAAGATGTTTTACCCTTAGCGTAGTAAGAAAGAGCCATCCTCGAGCACGACTATCCGCCGGCGTCTAATACTTGATCTATATTATTATATCGGTGCTCGTAACTACTTGCCTCTTACGTCTTTACCAGTCAAGTGACTCTTATCCATTCATGAAGGGATGGTCACAATGAAGTACCATTGGTGACGGCCCAGGTTACCGACACCAGACGGTGAACGTACTATTATCCATGTTATCTGATTATGACAACTTGAACCACTGTCACGATCTTAGGAGGGGTCCATTGGAAACGTGCGACCACGGGAGGGGGGGGGGGGGTGGATGGGATCCACGTCTCAGATAGCATAAATTTTGCATGGAAAACCAGCATGCTTCCATCCGTTTGACGTCCAGTGTTATTACGAGAAACTCATGGAAGAAAACAATTTCAGGACGTCTGTTAACACAACATATAGAAACGCCATAAACAGGTTTAATCGATATTACACTGAATACATTAGATTTTACATTATAAGTTATTTAATTTTTCTGTTTATACACCAGAATTATCATTTAAATAAAAGTAGCAGATCATAATATCTATCATACTCCCATACATCTGAGCCTTCCGATTCTATAGCTGTTATCATCTAGTGTGCCATGTTGACATCGATAAATTTCATTGTCGTATTTGTTGCCAAACAAACTTTTATGATGTTTATTATAGTGACGTATGATACAATACCAAGTAAGCGACAAAGAAAATCAAAATATTAATAATGGTTTCCAGCCCTTCTTGGCGTTGTCATTTTAATAACGAATAGAAATATACTTTAATACGCGACCGGACAAATGAATAACAGAATTCTGATGAACAGAATTTCCAATATCTGTACTTGACATTATGGTGCTACGATTCAGTGGATAGATAGCGATCGGTGCAGACGTTGGGGGAGGAGGCAGGGGAGGGTGTAGGGTCGGGTGGGGCGTTGGGAGGAGCGTTGGGGTAGGGGCAGGTGTGGGCGTTGGGAGGGGTGTTGATGTAGGGACGGGTGGGGCGTCGAGAGGGGTGTTATTGCAGGAACCGGTGTGGGCGTTGGGAAGGGTGTTGGTGCAGGGGCGGGTGTGGGCATTGGGAAGGGTGTCGGTGTAGGGGCGTTGGGAGGGGCGTTGGGGTAGGAACGGGTGTGGGCGTTGAGAGGGGTGTTGGTGAAGGGGCGGGCGTGGGCCCAACGTAAAGAGGTGAACGCCTGATTCTTGTGAGAGGTACTCGTTGTCTTTTGCCTTTTTGAACGGCATAATTAATTAATTAACTAATGATAATAGGCTCATAATAAGAGACAGCACTTTGGTTTTGAAATGGGGTGATCGGACCAAGCATTTGTCTTTCCAAAGACATAATTCGAGACAGCAGTGCCAAACGTGCACTATATCGATTCATTACATTGGCTTATTCTAAAGTACGCCAGCGATATTGGTGCTAAAGATCATTTACCCCAAGGGGTTTTGCCATTCCAGTTACATCGTGTCAGCACAGTTGGGTTGACTAAACTGATACTTGTCGTGACTTGACTGGCTCGTGTCTTTAGTAGATGGTGTAAAATAATTAACAAAGTAGCTAGGTCAGCTCGATTTTATGTCGGAAACGAAAGCAGCGGGATTGGAGGGTTTTTTTTTAGACGGGGGACGGAAATTACGTCACCTGGCTGCGCACGAACGTCCTCTCTGTCTACGTCCACACCGTGACCATGGTGAGAGGTGCTTCTGGCTGGCTGGGTCTGCATGCTCGGCACCAGCCCCATGCACCCTGTCCTGTTAAGGCAATGGCAAGAGGTGGGGTGACATTTCACGACCCGGGTTTATTACTGAGATTCGCGACCACTCCTACCCACCGACCCACATACAAATTATGTTAGTGCCCCACTGTTAGGCAAATATATAAAGGTATTGATTGGATAGTTAGTCACCGCCCTCTCCAAGTCGTTGACCTTTCACCTGCTGCTCACTTCTGCGCTCGGTTGGATCCTATACGCCCCCTGAGCCCCTTACCCCCCCACCCCCCTCCCCCACACACACACCTCCAACCCCGATCACCCCATCCTCATTCTACGCGACCGTGCATCGATCAGCAGTCCCCGTCACACGGAAGTTGAAAATAAGTGCCCCCCACCCGCTTCGCCGACCCAAAAGGAAATTACACTTTTCCACACAAAGTTTTGAAATATACATGTTTCTGATATTTATCGATTTATTAGAAAACACTCTTGTAGACTAGCAGGTGTTCGCACTGTCCCAGAGCTACAAATAATGATATTGATACCCGTTGATGAAAATCTGAACCATAAATGGTATAAACAACAGAGGCAGATTCAGATTATAGGTCTCTCTACGACTTGCGGCCTACATGAGGGAGGGAAGATGGGGTGGGGAGCAAACTGATGGGATCCATAAAAGGAACGCTTGGGAAGGGGGGGGGGGGAGGGGTGTAAGGTAGTAAGGTAGGGACACTAGGCCATAACACTATGGATAATTTGGCTAGATAGCAACGTAGGCATACATGTGTAAGAATGCCTTGTGCTTGAAGACTGCGGCAACCATGCTACGGGGTCTCTGTTATATACGCTATTTGCGATATACAGGATTTTAACCGGCCTAGGCAATCAGTTACGTTTGCATTCCTAAACTGCGTAGACATTGGTTTAGAAGAGATTCGAACCTGCGACTCATGGCTTTAAGTCTGCACCAACATAGACATTGGAACATGTGGGACTCGAACCTGCGACTCCTGGTCTTAAAAGGCTGCACCAACATAGACATTGGAACACGTGGGACTCGAAACTCACGGTTCGCTGCCTCTAGGTTGCACCACCATTGCCATTGGTAGAGGCGAGATTCGAACCCACGACTTTAGACATCGGTACAGGCGGGACTCAAACCTGCGACTCCGCCCTGCAGACTGCCCCAACCTGAAGACTGCCCCAACATAGATATCCGTGTAGGTTGGACTCGAAACGCATGGCCTGAAGGCTGCCCCAACATAGTCATCGGCACAGGTGGGACTCGAAACCCATGGCCTGATGGCTGCCCCAACAGACATCGGTACAGGGCGGACTCGAAACCCATGGTCTGAAGGCTGCCCCAACAGACATCGGCACAGGGCGGACTCGAAACCCATGGCCTGAAGGCTGCCCCAACATAGACATCGGCACAGGGCGGACTCGAAACCCATGGCCTGAAGGCTGCCCCAACATAGACATCGGCACAGGGCGGACTCGAAACCCATGGCCCGAAGGCTGCCCCAACAGACATCGGCACAGGTGGGACTCAAAACTCATGGCCTGAAGGCTGCACCGACATAGGCGGCATTTTTTGCATCCTTGACTCTGACACACAGACATTGTATGGCAACCTTTGCATGCAACCCATGCTTTAGCTCATGTGATTCACCCAGCGGGGGTGTCTGTATCGACATCAAGTGGGCTCCAATACTCTCAGACGTGGGCCGGCCGTGGCGGCCCGACCAATATACATGCATCGCAGCAGATCGAACCCCCGACCAATTCCTGCACCACGTACAGGACCTCGAAACCTCTCGCTCGCGGCGGGCTTCCTCGTGGCTGTGTCTCTTCCGTGAACACTAGTGTTAACAGTCCTGATAGACACGTGTGTGGCCGGTTTGTGAGACACGCAGAGTGATGTTATGTGCAGCAGTCACTCCGGGAGAATAGTGACCATAGATACAACTGCGCGGCCTGAGGAGGTTACGTCTCGTGGGGAGTGGCGATACATCAGCGCATCACATATATCCGCAGCAGCAGCAGCAGCAACAACAGCAGCGCCAGTGGCGGCAGCTCGTGGCTCCAGAGACCACCACGTGGATCAGACACTCGGACCAGACGGGTTGCGTACAAGTCTGGATCGAACTCACGACACACCAGCTGCGCCCCCGCCGAGCTAGTCAGGCGAAGTCTCTCTCCCCCTCTCTCTCTCACTTTCTCTCTGCATCTCTCTCTCTCTATCTTGTCCCTTGGCGTATCTTTCGCCTATCCACACCCCCCCCCTCCCGTTTTCCTTGGAGCAACGTCTGGTCATATATGAGGCTGGCTGAGAGAAATATTTAGTTGTTAGAAGTAAAGTGAGTGTGCCTGTGGCTGGGGTAGTGGCTGGGGGAGGGATGGAGATGGGGGGGGGGGGGGGGTAGTCCGTGGGCGGAGGGACTGGTGGCCGGGGGTGGGGAGGGTCATGAACTCTTAGCCTTTACGTAACCATCGCGGGGTGGTGGCCAGGGGCAGGAATGGGGAGGGGAGGGGGGGGGGGGCGTGTCCGTGGGCGGAGGGGATGGGGGCCGGGGGGTAGGCGGGGGCATGAACTCTTAGCTTTGACGTAACCATCGTCCCCGTAAGCTAGATGGCTACGACATGCCAGATACCAACCAAAGCAGCTGACTCAGCAGTTTGATAGTTTTAATGGTGCGGGACTCAGTTTGCCTTAAGAGAATTGGCAATTCAGCTCGTTATAATTCATTTATGCTACTATCTTATCCATATTATCCACGTATCTATATATTAATCGTTTGCCCGGAAAACAATTAAGTCTCAACCAGCAACTTATTAAAAAAAAGAGGTTATTAATATGATTAAAACCATGTCAGTAATTTTAGTATACTGCCCAACTGAGTTTCAGGGGAGCCTATAGCTACGTGGCCAATTGGTGAACAGTCGAACGCTCATCAATAGATCCCTGGTTCAAAACCCGGTCTGGGCGATCTAGGGGCTGGGGCATTGGTTTCATTGGCCTAGTTTAGCCCTAGCGCGCACAAAAAGGCCCCAAAAAACGATAATTTAATTTCATTGCATTGGAATTTTAAGCTCAGAAGCAAATTGGGGGCGGTCTTTTGATACTTCCCTATACAACTGCCCTATATATGCCCGTGTTTTTTTTAACCAAACGAATGAATAAGGTTAAGTTCTTGGTATCAGAGAAACCCGGAACTTCTCCAGTGGAGAAGTGAATCAAGGTGTCCACATTACGAGACGACGTCATCATGCGATAGGCCCCCTGATTCAACCTCAACCCACCCAGCCGTTACCCGTCAGCCATCGTCAGACATATTTTGCCCGTATATGGCCATTACCTACCGCCAGGTAGCAACTCCCAACGACCCATACTACCCTCCACCCTCGCCTAGGCGCCTCACCTGGGTATACCTGGGTGTGCCTCTCACCCCTCCAGTGTACTCCGCACCTCCTCTCCCTCTAGTGTACACCTCCAACCCCCCCCCCCCCTCCACTGTACCCACCGGTCTCAGTCCCGTCACTTGTCGGCGGGTGAAGGGGCCTCTCGTGTACGTCCGTCTTGCCAGAAACCAGGCACACGTCACGATTGACTTTCGGCAAATTCCGGAACCGTTCGGAGAAGACCCAACGGCCAGACCGCGTGGCAACACTGCATCATACCCTTATATGGTCATGCCGGCGAGGCTGGCGACGGGCTGTGGCGCTTGGCCGGCCGGGGCCCTCGGCGCTATCCAACCTCCCTCCCACCCTGCCCGCCTAGCGAGCGCCGGGCTGCTCGAGACGGCCAGACCCGGGTAGTCGACCCCGGGGTCTATATAATCCAGGCCTGACCAGGGAGCTGTACCCACTTCCATCGGAGCCACTACCCGACAACAGCAACCAACGTTCCTCTCTCGTCAGAAAATCCAACCAACCACAGGTAAGGCAGATGAGAAACCGCACTGTCTGGATCGCACGACTACATCTTCATCTGTAACAATAACATCGCAAACCGCAATTTAAATATCTCTTTAATTATCCTTGCGGCGGGCGAAATAGCGCGTCTGTCGATCACGTAAAATGGTGCTTTTCGTCGGTGGCCGGCCGGCCGGCGCGCGCCACCACCCCCGGGTTCTGCACCCACGCGCCACCCACAGCGGCGCTCCCTCCCAACGACCCTTTTCGCATCTGTGAAAGCCAAGCCCAGAATATCGATCGCACGATACCGGCTTCCATATATACTATTCTAATCGATTTTTCCACTGTGGGCCTAAAATATCATCGATCCCGTTTTTCCTGGATAAATTTGCCTGGATATTTCATGTGCCTGGATTTATAATCGCGAAAATGTTCATAGAGGATTTTAGCTGGTCCGGACTTCTAAAATGGTCCTGATTTAATATGGGCCCACTATGCTGATTTAAGTATTGGCTATTTCATTAAAACGATTTAAATTATGTTTAGTTATGTAGCGCACCGGCAATGTATCCGCAGAAATAGCTAATACATTGATTGTCTGTATACATGTTCAGATAAATAATTTTCGCTTTTTGTTTTTCTAGCCATGGATGATGAAGTAGCTGCCCTCGTAATTGACAATGGCTCCGGCATGTGCAAAGCCGGGTTTGCCGGAGATGACGCCCCCAGGGCTGTCTTCCCCTCCATCGTCGGACGCCCCAGGCATCAGGTAAAACAAACTTCATTGTGACTCTATCTCCTGTTAATTACCATGTTTTGCAAATTATTGATGCATTATGTGACTTTATGCCACTTAATTTTTAGGAATTTTTTAGATCTTTTTTTTACTAATTAATTATCAGACATAATAATATTTCGATCTCGGATATCGTTTATTTTGCATATTTCTTGTTTTTGTTCGACATATTACTAATGACTTGGTTACCATGGTGTTTATACCTCTCACGTCTTTGTGTTCCAGGGTGTCATGGTCGGTATGGGACAGAAGGACAGCTACGTCGGCGATGAGGCCCAGAGCAAGAGAGGTATCCTCACCCTGAAGTACCCCATCGAGCACGGCATCGTCACCAACTGGGACGACATGGAGAAGATCTGGCATCACACCTTCTACAACGAGCTGCGTGTGGCCCCCGAGGAGCACCCCGTCCTGCTGACTGAGGCCCCCCTCAACCCCAAGGCCAACAGGGAGAAGATGACCCAGGTAAATTAACATTCTATGATTTGTATCGTAACTTAATCGCAGTTTGCACTCCTATTTCCGGTATAATATACTTTGAAGTTATTGGTTGCTATGGTTACGACACCACGTGGTCAACCTGAGCTGGCAGAGGCGGCTGGGTATGGGTGTGGGGTGGGGCGGGGATTTACATTTTATAATAATTCGGGTACACGAAAAGTTCAATTAATTTCAAATGTACGACAAATAAGATAAAGTTTCCTTTTTTTATCCTTGCAGATCATGTTCGAGACCTTCAACTCGCCCGCCATGTACGTGGCCATCCAGGCTGTCCTGTCCCTGTACGCTTCCGGTCGTACCACCGGCATTGTGCTGGACTCCGGAGACGGTGTGACCCACACCGTGCCCATCTATGAGGGTTACGCCCTGCCCCACGCCATCCTCCGTCTGGATCTGGCCGGCAGAGACTTGACCGACTACCTGATGAAGATCCTGACCGAGCGCGGCTACAGCTTCACCACCACCGCCGAGCGCGAGATTGTCCGTGACATCAAGGAGAAGCTCTGCTACGTCGCCCTGGACTTCGAGCAGGAGATGTCCACCGCCGCCGCCTCCTCCTCCCTCGAGAAGAGCTACGAGCTTCCCGACGGCCAGGTCATCACCATCGGCAACGAGCGATTCCGCTGCCCCGAGGCCCTCTTCCAGCCTTCCTTCCTGGGAATGGAGTCCTGTGGTATCCATGAGACCACCTACAACAGCATCATGAAGTGCGACGTTGACATTAGGAAGGACCTGTACGCCAACACCGTCCTGTCCGGAGGCAGCACCATGTACCCCGGTATTGCTGACCGCATGCAGAAGGAGATCACTGCCCTGGCTCCCAGCACCATGAAGATCAAGATCATTGCTCCCCCCGAGCGCAAGTACTCCGTATGGATCGGTGGATCCATCCTGGCTTCCCTGTCCACCTTCCAGCAGATGTGGATCAGCAAGCAGGAGTACGACGAGTCCGGCCCCTCCATCGTCCACAGGAAGTGCTTCTAAACTCTCAAACCTCTCCCTTAAAGACTAACCAACTGAAGACATATCCAGAGAGCTGTGGTCAATCTAAGTCAATTCTTTCCCTTATTTCTCAAGCCTGCCCAACAAGAAGATGACATATACCAGGATGCTTTTTTACCTCCGCATTACCTAACCTTTTTCTCTCTCCTTTTTGTTAATGCATCTTCTGACCTCACGAGCGGGCATAGATGGTCTTGCTGTGTCACTACTTTTTAAGTTTCTAAGAAATAAAGGAAAATGGTGGCCAAACAACACTCCGACGTTACACCCGAGCCGTTGTCTTTCACTGCCAACTAGGGGGTTGACATCTTTCTCTATAATTTCCATTTCGCAATTTATGGAAACTTGTCCTTTATCCCCCATTTCGCTAAAGCTAATTCCAAGTCCATATGAGATTGGGGTGCTCGATCTGGACCTTGCGAGTTAACCATCGACAGCAAGGAACCTCATTTCGTTTTGTCGTCTTGGGCTCCCCCGAGCCGCTTGTGATACTACGTGTTAATTGTTTGTGTTGTCAGTATTCGGTCGCATTACCTTTCCAGGTATTTTGTACATTTTGTATAAATAAACCCACCAAGCGCTAAATTGTCTATCCCAGTTATTTTGTCTGCGATATGCATCTTAAGAGATGCTAGCTACTAAGAAGCCAAACGATTCATTCCGTTTTGTTTTCCAAAAACTTAGCCAATTCCGGGCTGTAGTCGTTGTCGCGTCTTGCACAAACTGCACACTTTTGCCCGTGACAGAACCGCGTTTTCCGCAAACTGTTTCCGCTGTCTGGGTAACCGTGCCCAACACAAACCAACCCGCCGCCATGCTTGCCAAAGTGCATGTTCATGCCGAAGTACCGCCCGTCGTCCGAGAATACCGCATCGAAAACCTGCCTAGCCACCGCCCTGTATCCGAGGGGCCCGCTTCCTTGGAATACGAAAGCAACGACCACCGTTCGCCACGTCGCTAGTTTCACGCCTTCTACATATTGGAGATCATGTTATATAGGTCACAAGGGTCGGTACTGGGATTTTAATTCAGATAAGACTAAACACACAGCCGGTTCTGCGACAACATGACAAACTGCAGGCATATGTAACTTGGTAACGGGCTTAGGAGGTAAATTTTTTCTGATAATCATTATGCGCCCCAATGACTAAGGTGCGCCAGGGGAAAGAGATAAAAGTATCTCACCTGCACCCTTCAGCTACAGGTGCAGCTGGCACATTGAAAACGAATCATTAAAAAACCGCCGATTCTGCAGTCGTGTGAGACCCTTCACTCATGTTTAACCGGGTAAATTGTTTAAACCTGTAAGCGTATTTAGTTGATAGAGATCGTCATAAGGCACCCAAGTGCAAGTGCGCTCCGATTAAAAACTAAACACCCTAACTGATTCCATCAGGAATCGGTGCAGTTTGCCTAATTGGGTACAAGAAGTCGCCTATTCGGCAATGGCGTGACAAACTACACCCTTATTAGGTAACGAAATGACGGAAATGTGATCATCATAATGCGCCAATGTGCGCCCCGGGAATTGATGGCACATTCCACCTGGAACTCACTAGGTAAGCTTGCAGTTTGCAGAATATGATAGAAACAAAGCATGGCTACAGGTTTCTAACCACGTGCGCACTGGGCCCAATGCCTTTGGGAATCACTTGCACGCTAGTTCACACAAAGTGAGAAGCCCACCAACGCGTCACTATCGGACTGCATGTGCCGGTAATCTTGGCCACAGGAGCCAAGCTCCCCGCACGGTGGCGCTACGCAAGCTCCGCTTTTACCGCTGCTGTCGGCCGGGGGCAAATTTCAAGATTCTTGAAAAACGGTCAAATCAGCTGTAATTTCTTGCGACATTATAGTTTTCAAGAATCAAGCATAAAAATATGAGTTTTCTGTATTTAATACAGCAAAAAACATTTTGTACCCTTTCGAAAAAGTTATAATTGTGACAGAACTCTTTTTTTTCATCACCTGATTTCATGTGTTATTAGGCTTAGGCTAGGTCCCAGCACTAATTTGTAGAAATGCGCGACGCATTTTTCCTATCAAGATGCGCAGCGCCGCCCTGGCGAGTGAGTGTGAAAAGGCATTGAGGACGTAGGCGACAACAGAGATATAATGGAGCCCTAGCGGAGTGAGTCGAAGGCAGAGAGGAGCCTGTAGCTTTCAGGTGCAGAGATGTGATTTGATTTGATTTGATTGGGGCTTAACGGCACTTTCAGCCTGGAAGGCTATATCGTGCCATATTGGTCAATATTAGTCAATATTAAAACCCTGAAAATCAATACATGTGATATGAATAAAACCATGAATGCAGTCATTGTGGAATCGATTAATAGTTTAATAAAACCCTGAAGATATCAAGTAAAATGATCAATAAAACCCTGAGGATATCAAATAATATCATTGATCAGTTCGTCATAAAACCATGAAAGTGAAGAATGGTGAAACGATCAAGACAACAAATTGTCAGAATATAAAACCATGAGTTGGTTTTTAAAACCAAGCTTTTGAGATTATTAATTACAGCAAAATGCACTGTTTGGCAGTAAACGTTGAATATATCATATGCATTTGACTAGATTTATTGTAGATAAATGATCTAAAATCGTTTGCACGGTTTGGCTGTAAACGTTGACTAGATATATCATATGCACTTGACTAGATTTATTGCAGATAAATAATCTAAAATCTTTTGCTGTGGTATATTATTAAATAGTTCTTTCATAGTTTCTGCTCTGTAATATTGATCCCTTGTTTGTTGAAAGTCAACACACCTCAACAGAATGTGCTCCACAGTCAGGGGTTCCTGACAGGGCACACATTCGGGAGGTGGTTCTCCTTTGAGGAGATAGCAATGGGTAAGGTGCGTATGTCCAATTCGGAGTCTCTGAATGACAACGTCTGTGAGAGCCCAAAACGTCCGACTACCCAAAACGGGCCAGGACCATGCTTTTCGCACATAGAAAATAATGTACAGTTAGATACCGATTTGTGTCCAAGCACAACGCGAAGCACTCTGCCGGCAGAGGGAGCTCGTTCCTCACATCCCCTCTGCCCCACGTCACCGCCCACCTCACAGTTGACCCCAACGGTCCTGGGGTCATGAATAGTTTTAGAGGGTTTTTTTAGATTGAATATTGAATTTTCGATGCAGGATTTGAAAAATATATACAATTCGTTGTCGAATGATCCCAATGGAAGAGTTAAGTGAAAAAATTCTTCAAAATAGCACGGGGTCAAAGTTCAAAACGCTTCAGGCCTTTGACCTCGTCCACACTCGAAAATATAGTTCGAAAGTAACACGGCTTTAAATTAATCAAACTCAAATGCATTCGTCCGGTATGGTACCAGTGACACAGCAAACGCTAAACAGTGGTGTATTTTATGCCAAACTACGAATTTATCTTCGATTAGATTCATTTCAAGTTTCGCGTATGAAGGATAATTCTGATGGTTAAATTTGACATGGGGAGGGACTATGGCGTAAGCGTAACGCCCTCTGGCGGGAGATCGAACGCGAAGACGTGACAAAACACTTGCACTGCAGTTCTACTGAAAAATGGTGAGTGTGCCGTTCACTTCTGTAATATTTAGATTAGATCCATGACATGTAACAGTTGTCTAAATAGTAAGCCTAAGGAGTATTCTTATTGGAGGGCAATGTTGAATGGCCTGTCATAACTTATTGCTATTGTTCATAGCAAAACCAAAACTACAAAAGTACAAGGCTTAACTTATAATTAGCCAGTTCGGAAGTGGTTGAGGTTACAGGCGCCCTGCATCTATAGAGGGGGTGGTTGGGGGGGGGGGGCACTCCATATATATCATGTGTGGTAACCCGCCTCCACCCCCTCTATCTGTAGATGTGGAGCGCTTGTGGTTGAGGCAGCCTGGTGGGTGGGGGGGGGGCGTGTTGAAGGTAGCGACAGGCGCTCAGATAGTTGATACGATGCCTGCCTGCTACATGTAAGTAAATAAACCTGTTCAGGTTATACACCCTATATATTTTTCTTGTTTCTTCAGGGCCGAGGTTATACATGTGATCCTCTGAACGAAGAAGAATACGAAGTCATTAGTCAAATTCTCACGGGACATGGCATTCCTTTGAAGCAGCGTGGAACCAAGGAAAATACTATTTATAAAAAAATCAGACGACATGGTCTCATGATTAAAGAAGTTTTCAACCCTGTGAGTAAAAAAGCTTTATCTCGGATAGTGATTGGAGACCGCATAGTTGCCAAGAAGTGCGAGGTGTCAGATATTATTAAACATTATATCCATGACACGAAAGGAGATGGCCAGAGGAAATTGGAGGCGGATATCCGTTGTATATTTACAGGTATGTGATAGAGATGGCTATAAATTTGTCGTTGTGTACTATACTGCAACTGACATTTTCAACCATTTGATATCATTTTACCTGTGGAAAGACAATACAATTGTAGTACAATACAATCATTTTATGTATTTGCTGCAATGACATTGCATTTATATCAATATTTTTTGTTCCTTTAATATTATCTAGGAGTATCAAGAACAGCTATTAAGCATGTTTTGGGACAAGACAAGAATGTACAGGAGCACCGACCTCTGTTTAAGAACAAAGCACCCCTCATACCGATCTCGGCAAGAGAACCATTGGAAAGGCTGCAAGCGGATTTAGTTGACTTGTCCGGCTTAAGCGCTGAGCAAAATTTTCGTTATGTCTTGGTAGTGCTGGATGTATTTTCTCGCTTCATGTGGTTGGAACCTCTGCTGAAGAAATCGGCAAAAGAAGTTTCAGAGAAGCTTGAAGCGCTTTGGTTTGTGTTTGGTTCACCTCGTTTCTTGCAAACTGACAATGGTGGCGAGTTCAGGGGTGAAGTTGTTTCATTGTGCAAGAGATGGAATGTCAAAAAGATATGTTCAAGGGCACACCATCCACAATCGCAAGGAAAGGTTAGTTGTTATTACTGGGTGTCATTGTGCCTAACCGTATTGATCCTTGATAATGATATTGGTTTGTTGGTAAATGTGGGCTAACGTATATAAATACATGAAAATGCTCTTCTATTTGTGAAAGAGTTCATAATAACCCTTTGTATGCGTCTGACAAAAAAATTAATGCGGGCGGAAACTTTGAGCAGCTTTGAACCACACATGTATATCGGTGTACAGCTTTAAGCCGTTATATCAGTAATAGATCAGTGCAGTATGGATTGTTCTGTTGGTGACATATGACAATTTCATGATCCGCAGGTCGAGCGAGGAAACCAATCATGGAAGGGAAAGTTGAAGTACCATTTCCACGAATGCGAACAGAAGGGAGAGAAGTTGGATTGGGTTAAGCACCTAAGACTCTATGCCAAGATATACAACCAAGGCATCCACAAAGGCATTGGTGAGACCTTTTGCGTGAAGAATAATTCTGCCCCGATTAAAATTTAATATTAATTCCACACTGTATTTTCTTCTGATAACTCATCCTCCCAACATTAGAAGTGCACGCGAAAACGACCAAAACGTCCTACCACCCACCAAGTCATGTCGGTCCACGACCAAAACGTCCTACCACCCACCAAGTCATGTCGGACCACGACCAAAACGTCCCACCACCTACCAAGTCATGTCGGTCCACGACCAAAACGTCCTACCACCCACCCAGTCATGTCGGACCACGACCAAAACGTCCTACCACCCATCCAGTCATGTCGGACCACGACCAAAACGTCCTACCACCCACCAAGTCATGTCGGACCACGACCAAAACGTCCTACCACCCACCAAGTCATGTCGGACCACGACCAAAACGTCCTACCACCCACCAAGTCATGTCGGACCACGACCAAAAGTCCTACCACCCACCAAGTCATGTCGGACCACGACCAAAACGTCCTACCACCCACCAAGTCATGTCGGTCCTGTGACCAAAACGTCCTACCACCCACCAAGTCATGTCGGTCCTGTGACCAAAACGTCCTACCACCCACCAAGTCATGTCGGTCCTGTGACCAAAACGTCCTACCACCCACCAAGTCATGTCGGTCCTGTGACCAAAACGTCCTACCACCCACCAAGTCATGTCGGTCCTGTGAGCAAAACGTCCTACGACCCACCAAGTCATGTCGGTCCTGCAACCAAAACGTCCTACCACCCACCAAGTCATGTCGGTCCTGTGACCAAAACGTCCTACCACCCACCAAGTCATGTCGGTCTTGTGACCAAAACGTCCTACCACCCACCAAGTCATGTCGGTCCTGTGACCAAAACGTCCTACCACCCACCAAGTCATGTCGGTCCTGTGACCAAAACGTCCTACGACCCACCAAGTCATGTCGGTCCTGCGACCAAAACGTCCTACCACCCACCAAGTCATGTCGGTCCTGTGACCAAAACGTCCTACCACCCACCAAGTCATGTCGGTCCTGTGACCAAAACGTCCTACCACCCACCAAGTCATGTCGGTCCTGTGACCAAAACGTCCTACCACCCACCAAGTCATGTCGGTCCTGTGACCAAAACGTCCTACCACCCACCAAATCATGTCGGTCCTGTGACCAAAACGTCCTACCACCCACCAAGTTCTGTCGATCCTGTGACCATAACGTTCTAAATGAGTGACATTTTTAATGTATATGCTCTTCTCTGTAGGGGATAAAATGCCATTCGAAGCATTTTTCGGACGAGTGCCAACGTCGAAGAAGCCCAGTGTGGTTCGTGAAGATGATGTCCCAGCTCTGGACCTTGAGTGTGAAGATATAGCGGTGCGATTACATGTTTGGAGGACTTTACTTGCTGTATCTGGACGGGTGAATAACTAAAAAATATTAAGCGATGGAACAAGACACATTTACGGGCATCGGCATAACATTGAATTCGTCTGTGCAACTGTCACACAGTTTTTCGTAAAACGATGCATTGCAATATCTGCACCTTAAATCTGTGATGTTATTTATCCTTACATGTCTGTGCAATATGTAACAGGACGACCCGGAAGCCAGTCAAGACCATTCCTCTGCTGTGCAAGATGTGAGGGCGAAAGTGACCTCTGCCAATGCGTCAGTTTCGGCCAAGATGGTTCAGAGGCACTTGACAAAAAATCCTCCTTCGACATACACGGTTGGAGAGGAAGTGTTGGTCAAAGTGAAAGCAAAGGATTCGCGACTGCGGCGAGGTGGCCTAGGTGTAAAACGACACCTTGCTGACAGGGCAACAATCGTGGAGGCACATCCGGACACGTACAAATACAGAGTGGAACTTGTGACTGGCGAAATTAAATGGGTTTCGGTGGCCGAAGTAACATCCAGACTACGGGTACGACAGGAAAAGAAAGAAAGGGAAGCACTCAAGAAGACTGAAGGGGGCGGAGAAAGAGGAGGAACACCAACAGAGGAATCCTTTGACCTACAACAGAAGGCCGGCGCAAAACGTAGGAGGACGCCAAAGAAAGCTTGCAAGAAAACACCGAAAAAGAAGACAGTCAGTGTCCTGGTATCAGATGAAGGTAACATTCACACAAATTCGACGTTTCTTATATCCGGTACTGTAAATTCAATTTCTTGGAGTACTGTAAAGCGTGTTATTTATTGTGCACATGTACGACCTTGAGGCTTTGGAAGCTTAGCCGCTAAATTGATGTCGTTAGTGTAATACTTAGTACATGGTGTCTGTGGTAGCCTTCTATTTGCTTCCTTTCCAATTCCTGCCTCACACATGCTTTAGCTACACTGCTAACATTGGTTCTTGCTGGTCGTTTGTCTCTTGAGGACTATTACATCTACGTTTTAAGACGTCTCTTATATATGAGGCGGCAAGCTGGATGTTTTACTCGGCTCAACGGAAATGACTGAAACTGAGTTTGTCCTTTTTATGTCATTAAAAGTATAAATTATGAAACAAGAGCCGTAATAATCCTTGTATCACATATTTTCTTTTCTTCGGTGATGGATCATAATCGCTTCTCAGGTGTGGGACAAGCTATGTCTATGCTATCTAGTCAAGACGCAATAAAGGGGTCTGTGCGTGGTGGTGGAGGTCTTCAAAGACTGCAAGAACTGTCCAAGCGCCATGGACTCGATGTAGTGGACGTCCCTGGAGACGGCAACTGCCTGTTTCATGCAGTTGCAGATCAACTACAGAGGCTGGGTTATAAGACCAACCACAAAAGCGTTCGCATCGAGACGATGAGATATTTAAAGGAGAACCCTGTAGCTGTGAGACAATTACGCTTTGGACTTCTCAATGCATTGTTCGCTTCTAATATGTTCCCTATGTGAAATCCTAATACCGTTCCTTTCTTGCGTGTTCCCTGAAGTAAATCACACGCACTGTGCGTTTTGTTACTTTTTCCTTAAATTAAATCATACGCACTGTTCGCTTCTTGTGTATGCCATAGATTAAATTATACGCTTCCTGTTGATTATCTTTTGGCTTTGTATAGTTTGGCTTTTATGCAAGGTTTGTGTCATGGGTTTCAAGTGTGCTTGCTTGAATTCTTTTCTTTGCATCGCTACTCAATGTCATGTCCTGCATTCATGATCCTCCTGCTGCCACCACATGTAATCTGTCAAAACTAATTTTATCTTTTGTTTACTTATCCTATGTTCTTACGCCTTCCAGCCAGATGGACTGCCATGGGAAGAGCATCTCCCAGGGGGTGTTAAGGGGTACACGGAGAGAATGGAGAAGGATGGCACTTGGGGTGATGCTAGTGCTGTTATCTTAGCATCGCTGGCATACAGGATACCCATTATGGTGCTGTGTCACTCGTCAGTTGATCCATTCTTCATCACCAACGAAGCTGACCAGGTGTTGAACGAGGAAAACATCTTGAAGATAGGGAACATCTGTAACCAGCATTATGTCAGCCTTGTACCTCTGGTCATCCGCAGCACTGTACGTTCATGTACACGTCTCTCTTCCCCTTTGATTTGTGCGCATATGTACTTACCTATGTATTTATTCAGTACAACTTAGGTCATGGGCCCATGGTAGAACACATTTACAAATTATTTGCTAAAATTGGATAGCCCATAATCTGAAAACCGTTATACGTATATGCTGCTAGGTAACGTAGGTGGATCATAACATTGATGACAATATGCTAAGATATTTTAGATATTAATGGGGAGCAATCCTCATCCCGCCAATCACCTGTTTTGTGTTTGGCAACCCCGCGTTGGATAAGCTAGCAGCTGCATTAGTTTACATCGTCGTGATCTAAAGCTGAGTCGGTATCTCTCAGAACATAAGTAGTGCATTGATCACTTAATGTTTATATGTACTCATTCATTCCAGATGGACCCTAGCGATAACGTGATAGCATGTTTTGATTATCAAGGGGTGCGCATGCGATAATTTGTATTTATTAGGAGGGGAATCATCTCTGTATCATGCTGTGCATTAATATCTTCCACCTAGACAAAAAGAAGATTGGTTGTACGATCGCCGGGTGATCTCCAGACTGACCCTAACGATGACACCATGCCTCTGGAGAACCTTTGGGTAGTCTTTTATATGGCTCTAAAAACGACTGACAGTGCCACAGAAGCCGTTTCATCGAAAACAATTAGAAGCATTAGGGGACATGATTCACGTTTCCCGCCTTATGCGTAATAAAGAGCACGCCACGGTTATTTGATACCGGCTTGGTTTGACTACATATATATATATACACATGAACCAAGCGAGTTCCAACTACTAAATTTAAATTTAATATTTTATTTTAGACCATTGAATCACTGCCGGATGAAGCTCTTCTAAAAGTCTTCGCCTATTCATGCGCATTTTGTGATGCCACATTGGAATCATTGAAATTGGTGTGCAGGCGTTGGAGAGATTTGGTGGAGACTCACCATTTCAAGAAACTTGCCTACGACACGTGGAGGGAAGGTGAGACGACAGAAGTAAAATTGTTAAGGTTAAGTTTTCATTGCAAAGCCCATAAATGAGCATAAATTGGGATTACTGCATGTCACGATTTCGTGCCCTATCGCGTACCTGCTTATGACATCTGCATAAAGAGGTTTCTTATCGATAAGATTTTCGAGCAAATGAGTATGTTCGGTGAAGCTCTGTGAAAGAAGCCGACGAAACCAAAAAATTAAGTCTGTAAATCACTAGTTTACGGGATATTCGGGAACTTGTACTAGCCTGTTTATTTAACAACATACCTACTTTGTTTTTACAGAGGCTTTGCCGAGGAAATTCCATGAGGGCAAGGGCGTCTGGGCAGAATATCTAAATCCGGGCATGGCTAGTTGCAAAGCTTGCGAACGTCAGTACGCCTGCGAGAAAGGCTTTATCAGGGGAAAGGATGGCCACATTATCTTTTATTCTGAGGACTCAGGATTCTGCTCCTTGAGATGCGAAAAGACTCAAGGAGAGCATGCACTGGAGTGACACATCCTATTTGTCCGAACAGTGTGAATGCTTAGGTAAATTACAAGAAGAGGCCTGGGCCTACTGTTGCTGCGTTTTGTCTCCCTGACAAAAGCTTTGACCTAGTGGTGCTGCGGTCTATCTCACTGCTGCACTTCAAACTTGTTGTTTTATGATGTTGAAGGAGTAATTTCGTTTATTCTGTTGTCATGATCTGGATATATATATAAGTGATGAACAGTTTGAAAATGTGTTGTTTGAAATGTGTAAGCTACCATCATTGTCGTAAACCTTGTGTAATTGCATGTTAGACTGAGGAAAAGGTTAGCATAGTTGAGAAAAGGCGCACGGATTATCGGAAAGGCTGTGGTTAGCTACATGTTCAAGGATTATATGCATGGCACATACCGAAATGTATGAGCTACGCCTGGCTGGCTGGAAGGTACAGGCCTATCACTTGAACAATTAGTTTACGTCCATCGTAGAGGTAAGAGCTGTATATCTAAATGTTTGACTCCGGTTTCAGTTTTCCTAAGAGGCAAACTACGGTACAGGACAAGGACTAGCCTTCCTTCATTGTCTCCTTGTGCTCTTGCTTTGTGATTTTGTTATTTTTGTCTTTATTCTTTTTACGCATAATTGTATCTATATTTCATTGTAAAATGAAATAAAGGTTTGTCAATTGGTATTGCAGTTTACACTTTTTCTACTACTTTACAATTAAAAATTGCTTAAAATGAAGTTTACACATTGATCAACGATAACAATGATGGGAGAAATCTGCCAATTTGATTCCTTATTCCACAATAATTTGAAGGTTGTTAATTGGGTGAAATAATCGAACCCACTAAATGGCCATCTATTGCCGTTGGAAAACTATACCACTTCAATTAATGGTACAACATGAAGCAGCCCTGTCAAATGGCATCGAAAATTTAACATTGGTTAGGATTTCATCACTTAACAGGATCGTTGTGATCAGTAGTGAAAGAATAGAACGAGACCGTCACCCACAGTGTGAAGGATGATGACGGAAATGCTGCATACACACGACCACACACAGGGACAGATAGAAAGTAAATCGAGAACCGTCACCCACAAGGTGAATGATGATGAGGGAAATGTTATATTCGGCGACCTACGGAGACACACACACACACCCAGGGTGACCTCTCACATCCATATTTGACCTCTCGGATCTAGGTTGACCCCTTAGATCCAGATGTTGCCCCTTGGATCCATATTAGACCTCCCAGATCCAGATTTACCCATCAGATCCAGATTTGACCTCTCAGATCCAGATTGACCTCTTAGATCCAGATTTGACCTCTCAGATCCAGATTGACCCCTCAGATCCAGATTGACCCCTCAGATCCAGATTGACCCCTCAGATCCAGATTTGACCTCTCGAATCCCGATTGACCCCGCAGATCCAGATTTGGCCCCTTCGATCCAGAATTGACCTCCTAGATCCAGATTGACCCCTCAGATCCAGATTGACCCCTCAGATCCAGATTGACCCCTCAGATCCAGATTGACCCCTCAGATCCAGATTTGACCTCTTGAATCCCGATTGACCCCGCAGATCCAGATTTGGCCTCTTCGATCCAGAATTGACCTCCTAGATCCAGATTGACCCCTCAGATCCAGATTGACCCCTCAGATCCAGATTGACCCCTCAGATCCAGATTGATCCCTCAGATCCAGATTGACCCCTCAGATCCAGAGTTGACCTCTCGAATCCCGATTGACCCCGCAGATACAGATTTGGCCCCTTCGATCCAGAATTGACCTCCTAGATCCAGATTGACTACTCAGATCCAGATTGACCCCTCAGATCCAGAGTTGACCTCTCGAATCCCGATTGACCCCGCAGATCCAGATTTGGCCCCTTCGATCCAGAATTGACCTCCTAGATCCAGATTGACTACTCAGATCCAGATTGACCCCTCAGATCCAGATTTGACCTCTCAGATATAGATTGACCCCTCAGATCCAGATTGACCCCTCAGATCCAGATTTGACCTCTCAGATATAGATTGACCCCTCAGATCCAGATTGACCCCTCAGATCCAGATTGACCCCTCAGATCCAGATTTGACCCCTCATGCAGATCCAGATTTGACCTCTCAGATCCAGATTGACCCCTCAGATCAAGAGTTGACCTCTCGAATCCCGATTGATCCAGATTTGGCCCCTTCGATCCAGAATTGACCTCCTAGATCCAGAATTAACCTCCCAGATCCAGATTGACCCGTTAAATCCAGATTTGACCTCTCAGATCCAGATTGATCCTTTAGATCCAGATTTGACCTCTCAGATCCAGATTGACCCCTCAGATCCAGATTTGACCTCTCGGATCCCGATTGACCCCGCAGATTCAGATGTGGTCCCTTCAATCCAGAACTGACATCCTAGATCCAGAATTAACCTCCCAGATCCAGATTGACCCGTTAAATCCAGATTTGACCTCTCAGATCTAGATTGACCCTTCAGATCCAGATTGACCCTTCAGATATAGATTTGACCCCTCAGATCCAGATTTAGCCCCGTCCATCCCTATTTGACCTACCAGATCCAGATTTGACCCCCCAGATCCAGATTTGACACTTCAGATCCAGATTTTACCTCTCAGATCCAGATTGACATGGATCTGAGAGGGGAGGGGAAATACAGGGAACTTAAAAAATAGTAGCAAATGCAAACATAGACATTGTCAGTCAATTCGTCTGCGGAAGACTTAATTCATTCATGGCAAGATTAGACAATCGGCGGCTATATGCCCACACCTTTTTTGCCCTCTATGCCGACCCGGCTTGGACACAAATGCGGAGGATGTGACATTCACATAAAGATCAACGAGGCCAAGGCGGCTAAGTACTACTACGCTCGTTACGCCCCCCCCCCCCCCCCCCCCCGGTTTCGGCAGATTGTGTAGGATTGAAATGTCAAACGCAACTGTTAGTTTGTCCTTAGCTATGTAGGACGTTTTGGG
This sequence comes from Arenicola marina, assembly GCA_964019135.1. Taxonomy (NCBI): domain Eukaryota; kingdom Metazoa; phylum Annelida; class Polychaeta; family Arenicolidae; genus Arenicola; species Arenicola marina. Next base: position 610,507 of record OZ025251.1, read on the forward strand.
CAGTCGGACGTTTTGGGCTCTCACAAACGTCCCTCCGCCTACCGCGGATTCTTGGCCGTTTGGTACCCACAGTAGGCTGAAGCCGTTGCCATTTGTTGGAGGATTGCTCGTCCCAGGACGACTGCCAATGTCTAGTAATTTCGTTTTGGATGTACGGCTTCAAGTCCGAGTATGGAAACTGGACTGGAAGGACGTCGTCATTTAGAGCTTCTTTGGCGGCAGCGTCTGCTAGACTGTTGCCCTCTATGCCTATATGGCTAGGGATCCAGCAGAACACTACCGCCTTTCCATTGCATATTAAATCATGACATTTTATAAGTATATCTTGTATTAAGGGATTTTCATATTTCCGATATTTTATGGCTTGTATACAAGATAATGAATCTGAGTATATGATAAAGTTGTCATGAAGTGATTGTTCTACATATTCAAGTGCCATCATTAGAGCCACCGCTTCCGCGGTGTATATCGAGCATTGGTCTGGGAGGCGGTTGCTGCACTGGTGTTCACCAGCCACAGCTGCAGCGGCCACCCTGTGGGAGTCTTTTGAGCCATCGGTATATATAGAGAAATGGTTGGGGTGTTGATTGTGAATAGCATGTTTAAGTTCTATAAATTGTGATGGGTCTGTGTCAGATTTGTTGTAAGTTGTTAGTTCTAATAGAACTTTTGGAGATTCCATTTCCCATGGTGGGATTTCTGGGAGGTGCCAGGTTCGTATATCGTTGAAATTTATATTGTATCTTGTCAAAAGGTTATTGACTCGAATTCCAAAGGTGGGTATTGTCTTTGGTTTGTTTTCAAATAGTGTTGTAAACTTTGGATGGAATACGTCTTCAAAGGTAGGATTATTGGGATTCGTTTTGAGCTTAAGTGCGTATTGTAGTGCTAATTTATCTCTACGGTAGTATAGAGATGGCTCAGCTGACTCCACGTACAGGCTTTCCGCAGGAGATGTGCGGAAAGCTCCCAGACATAAACGAAGTGCTTGGTTGTGGACAGGGTCCAGCATCTGCAAATATGATTTGCGTGCTGATCCGTAAATCATCGACCCATAATCCAGCCGTGACCGTATCAGGGCTCTGTAGATATTTAATAATGTCTCTCTTTCTGTTCCCCATTCTGTATTAGATAGCACTTTAATTATATTAAGTGCTTTGGTACATTTCTGTTTTAATTGTTTGATATGGGGTATAAAAGTCAGTTTTTTATCGAATAAAAGGCCGAGAAATTTTGTTTCTGGCACAACTGGTATTTGATCCCCATTCATTTTAAGTTCAGGTTCCGGACGGAGTTTCCGGAGTTGACAGAAGTGCATACACACTGTTTTAGTTTTTGAAAATTTAAATCCGTTCTCATCGCACCATTGTTGTAACTTATTGAGGTTCAATTGTAGTTGCCTTTCTATTGTGTGCATATGTTTGGACCTGAAACAGGCCAAAAAATCATCAACAAATAGAGAAGGATCTATGTTAGTAGTGAGACATTTTATGATGCTGTTGATTTTAATACTAAAAAGGGTTACAGATAGGATACTGCCTTGGGGAACCCCCATCTCCTGATCGTATACTTCGGAGAGGGTAGTTCCGACCCTTGTCTGAAATAGACGTCTGTTTAGGAATTCTTGAATAAAATTTGGCATATGACCTCTGAGTCCCATATCATGGAGGTCTTTTAAAATACCATATTTCCATGTGGTGTCATATGCCTTTTCAAGGTCAAAGAATACTGCCACCACGTGTTCTTTTTTGATGAATGCCTCGCGTATATAGGTCTCCAATCGTATTAAATTATCGGTGGTATTTCTGTTTTGTCGAAAGCCACTCTGGAACTTACTGTTTCCAGAAAATATGTAAGGCGGTTATTTATCATCTTTTCTAGTGTTTTACATATACAACTTGTAAGAGCTATTGGTCGGTAAGAAGAAGGATTGGTGTGATCCTTCCCAGGCTTAGGGATAGGAATGACTATCGCTTTTTTCCACGATGGTGGTATTTGCCCGGTTTGCCAAATGAAGTTGAATATGTGGAGAAGAAGTTCCAAGGATGTATCGGGTAGTTGTTTCAGGAATTGGTATGGGATATTGTCTGGCCCTGGAGAAGTGTTGTTAGTTTTCCTCAGGGCAGACTGGAGTTCCTCTATGGAGAAGAGGCTATTGTAATATTCATCATTTTTGGATTTGAAATTGAGTGTTTTCCTCTCACTAACCGCCTTGTATCTTTGGAATTTAGCCGTGTAATTTTTTGAGGAAGAATTTGTTGCAAAGGCTTTCGACAAGGTATTGGCTATTTGCACTGGTTCGGTGAGGGTTGTGTTTTCATGGATCAGGTGGTTTATGCTGTTGTTTGCTTTTTTCCCACTGATCTTCTGTATGGCTCGCCACGTTTTCTTAGTTGTTGTTTTATTTCCAAGTTTGGAGACATAGTTTCTCCAGGATTCCCTTTTTGTTGTTCGTATTGTGCGGCGGGTCTGTGCTCGCACTTGTTTATATTTGAGGATATTTCCTGGAGTAGGATGTATTTGGAGTTCTCGCTGAGCCTGTTTTCGTTGTTGTACGGCCTCACGGCATTCATCGTTAAACCATGGCTTCTTTTGTATTTTGAGATTGGTCGAGGTTTTGGGAATGGTGTCTTCAGCTATTTTATGAAGTATTTCGCTGAAGAGGGCTATTGGGTCTGGTATACCTTGGAAGTTGGCTGTTGTGAGTTTTTCAAAGCACATTTTTTTAAAAGCAGTCCAGTCAGCCTTATTTAGCTTCCAGTGAGCAATATTTTCATCTGGAGCGGGAAATTGGCTAGTAAGAAGGATAGGGAAGTGGTCACTGCCGTGAAGATCATCTTCCACTTTCCAGTTGAAATCAAGGCATAGACTGGGATGGGCTATAGTTAGGTCTATAGCCGTTTTGGCACCATTCCCAGGGTGTATATAAGTTATTGAGCCATCGTTGAGCAGAACGGTATTGTTTTTTAAGATAAAGTCCTCTAGCAGGCGGCCCTTGGGTTGTATGTCTTTACAACCCCATATCGTATGATGGGCATTGAAATCTCCAAGAAGTATATACGGCGCAGGAAGTTGTTTTATTATATTTTCTAGTTCTAGTCGTGTTGGACGTAAATTAGGTGGAATATAGATAGAGCACAGGGTTATGGTTTTGTGTAATGTTATTCGTATGGCCATAGCTTGTAGGTTGGTCTGCAAGGGTATTTGGCTGTGTGGAGTTTTCTCCTTTATAAGGATACTAACTCCGCCTGTGATTTTATCTCCCGTATTAAGTCCTAGATTATCATATGATGTATATCCACTAATTGTTATATCGCCTTGGTTTTTGATGAATGTTTCTTGGAGACAAAACGCTATGGGGATGTGGTCCTGCTTTAGCAAGAGGATTTCATCACGATTGGCTCTCATACCTCGACAATTCCATTGTATAATGGAAGCCATGGTTTATGATATGGGTGGCGTATCTGCCTTGTGTTTTCTTTTGTCCCTTCCCCTTTCTTGTGGGTCTGTCTCCATTTCCTCATCGTCCTCCTCCTCTAGTTGCGAGTATTTGTTATGTACTTTGATGGGATCCGTTGATCCCTTGGGTGGTCGGTTTAGTTTTGCTGGTTTCGATTTGTTCAGTTTGTGGGTGGTGGGTTTTGGAGTGGATTTTGTAGGAGGTTTCTTTGCAGGTGTCATTGTTTGAATTTATATCATGGGCTCTGTCTGGCTGGATGTTCCTGTCTCCTCTGGGGTTTCTGTTGTAATTGTGAATTCTGCATCTGGTGGCCAAGAATAAACAGTGTTTATCCCTATGGAAACCATGTTTGGTTTTGGTGTTGTTTCATTGGATTTGGTTTGGGTCGAGCCCGTCACTTCAGCGAATGTTTTGTTTCCAGTTACATTTGTAGTTTTACTTTCTATTATTTTTCTCGCTTCGGGATAGGATATGGAGTTTTTAGTTTTTATTGTCTGTACCTCTTTTTCTTTTTGCCACATTGGACACTGTTTTGAGTATGCGTAGTGACTGCCTTTGCAGTTTACGCAGTGACTCGGTTTGCTGCAGGAGGTGTCTTCATGGCCCTCGTCGCCACAGCGAGCACAGGTGACTTGCCTCCTGCAGTTGTTCTTTCCGTGGCCGAAGCGTTGGCATTGGAAACAGCGTAGTGGGTTTGGTATATAGATGTCGACTGGTACACGAAGGTATCCAGCTTTTATTGTTGTAGGAGGGATGTGGGATGCAAATGTGAGAATTATAGTATTTGTTGGAATTCTTTCTCCATTTTTCGTGATTGATATCCGTTTGGCCTCCATGACATGCTGTGAGGCCAACTCGGTAACTATCTCTGTGTCAGAACACATTTGTAGGTCTCTGCACCGGATGACACCTCGGCTATTGTTGAGGGTACGGTGAGGAGTTATTGTAACTGGGATATGGAGGAGGGTCGTGGCTCGGAGGAGGTTGTCAGCATGACTCTTCCGTGTGACCTCGATGAGGAGGTCACCGGAGCGGAGTCGTTTGACATCCTTTGGTTCTCCGGCCAGACTTTGGATGGCCTTATCCAGTGCAAATGGTGACAATTTCGAAAGAGGTAAATCTGGATTTGTGGCGTGTGCCATCAAAAATCTTGAAAAATTGTCGTTTTGTTGATTTGGTTCATGTGTAGGAGAGCTTGTTCGAAGTTTCTTATTGGATCGTTCTTCTCGTGCTTTTGTTTCGGCAGGTGTGGGGTTTTTTTCTTGGGTACTCATGTTGGGTTTAAATATTTCACCGTCCGTGGTCCCCACCCACCTCGGAGCCCTCTCGGGACACTGATTCGGTGCGGTACTCCAGCACCCAGTGCCAAGGATACACAGACGGTATACTCGCATAACAAATACTTATTCTTCTGTTGGAAAAAAAGAGGTATTTGCCACTTGATTAGCCCAAGCCACCGTCCTAACAGGATCTTGTTCAGAGCAACTGAAATATGAGGTGTCTCAAAAGACTCATTGCATACGGTTGTATGAATAATAAGGTGAGAATGTTTTTGCTATGATGTTGTTGAACAAGAATCCTTGGACTTGTCGTGACGAGCCGATTGATCAGACCGGGCCGAATCTGACCTCCCGTCTAGGAGAAATAAGGGTCAAACTGGTATCTTGCAGAAACAGAGTTTCCACTCAACCAGCAGAGTCCCGTCTTCCTCCGACACGGGTTGCGAACCACGGCATACGGTTCGCCTCCATTTAGTCGCCTCTTACGACATGCAGATGTTAAACATGGAGGTGCATCGGGCCTATTCTACTTTCCCCCGAACCCGCAGGGGGCGCAGAGATGTGAAAGCGGATCTAGGGTCTGCCTCGCTCCAACCCGTGCCCCAATCAACATGTAACGCCCCAAGCGCATGTGTCTTCACTTAGTAACGATAACCGTTGCGTCTAAAAAAAAAAAGACATAAAACCTTCAATATTCAGGCAACAAAGTTGTTTATTCATCACAGACAGGTTTACAGGTATACTATAATACCATGCTTCTCAGAACATATACACAGATCATACCATCTCTAAATACCGGCAAGTCTTATCAAGGTGTCCGTCGCGCTCGATTAAAAAATATGAAGACTTCCACAGCAGTAATTAAAGTATCGCTCACATGTCACTCCAATGTCAAGTCGTTAACGGCTCACATGCCAAAAAACAACTGCTACCTAGACATCATTATTACTATGGTCATTATTCTGCGCCAAGAGCCAGGCACCTACTACTAAGGTCTAAGGACAGCACCGCTGGTATATATATCAGAAATAGGTCTGCAGATCTCCCATGCCGTAAAACAGGCTATGCATGACCACTCTCTCTACTATACTAGACATACCCAACAACTTAGGTTAATCGTATCGTTGTGTTTTACCTTGCAGGCCATGATCGTGCCTCAGGTCTCGCATGGGACTGCGCTTTTATTCCTACAATACGTTATATAAACATAAAGCCGTCTTACCTTTTTAACAGCATGTGTGTTTGGTAACATAGTTTTCGAATATGTCCAGTACATCGCTCACTTTCCGGTATCCATATATTTTCCTTGTACCAGCCGACTTGTATCATAGAGCAGTCTATTCCTACGCAATCACCACCATGCCTATTATGCCACACAACGCGCGTACCGAGCGAGACACCGCGACATATACACATATCACATCCCAGTACCATATCACACTTAGCAGTATCTACATTAGATATTGGCGTTACTGGCCACTGAGGTAGACAGAAGGACCCCCCCCCCCCCCATCCCATCCTTTCCTTCCACGCACCAGACTAGAGTTGCAAAGAGGCTATTTAACCAGAGGCTGTGCAGGTCACCTATACCCAGGTGCGCGTGACTTCAGCCACGTGCGCGTTACCTCAGCCACGTGCGCGTTACTTCAGTGACGTGCGCGTTATCTCAGTGACGTGCGCGCCATATCAGTCACGTGCGCGTTACCTCAGTCACGTGCGCGTCACTTCAGTCACGCAAACGTCACTTCAGTCACGTGCGCGTCACGTAAGTCACGTGCACGTGACTGATATATCTGCTTTTCTGGGTCAAACTTTACAGTCAAGACCCACGATATCGATCATCAAAGGAAATGAATCGTGTGAGTAGTACGTGAGGTATGTTTAAACAATATGGGAAGCGTCATGTGTAGACGGGATCACGTCATTCACAGTCACGTGCCCATCGTTAAGAGGTGAGCACGTCATGGAAACAATACGTGATTGCTTGAACTAAACAGCCACCATAACCTTACTGCAATGCAATAATATGATACAAAGTACCTTAACACAAATAGCAACATAGAAAAAAGCCACAAAATCGATGGCGTCAACTGATAAGCTACGTAACAATGGTGGAGGTCGGGAGTCCACCAACACACCATTGCTGCAACTAAATAAGCCCATTAAATACCAGGACAGTTCGCTATTTACACTCCTACAGCTGGATCCGCATAGACACAGCGCACTGTTCTCATATCCATCCACTCCACCATCCGCTCACATACAAACTGTGACTCCGAGGCCCAAACACAGCCCCCAACCCATCACATTACATCAGTCGAGGCCCTGCGCCACATCAGTGCACAGTATGCCGAGAAACACGCCGACAAGATTTAATACTTCAGGCAAAGCCACGTGCTTTAATAGACAGAACGACCAAGCGAGTGTTGCATCACTACCGGCATGACGCGGCATAAAACAAGTAGAAATGTGTTACACACAACAGAATTGGCGTCAGTGGGTATATTGAACAGTACCCTGAGTATGAGAAAGGGGTCGCGAAGCCAATCTCTGCGCAAAAGAGAAGCAGAAATGAGTGTCTCATTACTATCAGCGATACAATCTTGTCTGTTACAGCAGATGAGTTGTTCACGCCTTCATGTTACAAGCGAAGTTTGGGTTGTAAAAAACAAGCTTGAGGTGCAATCCCCTTTAGATTCCACACGGAGAAAACACAATAAGTTGGGTTGTAACATCTGGCAACAAGGGAGAGGTTTAGGGGGGAAATGGTCACTACTTTGGTCGTAAATTGCCTCCACAATGGAAAGTTTGGTTGGGTCGCCGCTTCTCTAGGCTACACAGGATGGTGGGGCTGTAGGTTGGGTTGTAACTTGCCGCTATAAGAAAGTCTGGGCTGTAGAAAAGTTTTGGTAGTAACTTCTCGCTATAAGGGCAGATTGGGTGGAGCACCCCTGTTCACACGTGACATGTGGGCTTCGTACAACATTCCGTTGACTCCGAAGTAATGAGGATTCTCCGATGACGTAAGTTCCGGTTGATACATTGTGCAACAATCTGGGTTACCATGGAGACCGTTTTGGTGGTTCATGCCAGGGGTGGAGCCATTGATGGCCTGGTTCTCGGACAACAGAGAGTGCATCCTTGGCGACCCCTGGAGTCCCTGGATCTGGTGTGGGGCTGCCATGGGCGGCGGGGAGTCCTGTGGTGACGGGGGAGTCCATCCATAGGCAGGGTTACCCGGCGTACCCTGCACTGTCATGTGACTTCCGTCCGCCGAGAAGCCTTGAGCGGAGTTGGTACAGCAAGGCTGCTAAACACCGAAAAAATGTAACAATCCGATAAAAACAGAAAGGCGTATCGCCTTACAGTTATAAATGTCCCCTTTTTAAAAGCTCCAGATTTACATAAAATATGTCTTTAAAAAGCCGCATGCGCAGGATATGTAGATTCAAGGGTCTAGTTACTGTCAACCATGGTGGGTCATATCGTTTCTATGGAAGTGTTAAGGTAGAGAGGAGCCATGTCTTCGAGAACAACCCCCTACTCTTTGCACATTTGAACCACGCACCGGTCGATTGGGCTGGCCTGGCAGAACACACAACAGGAATGATTATTTAACCTGTTATTGGCTAGACTACCAGGAGCAGGACGTACATTGTTGTTGAAGGTGCCGGGTGGGTGCTCGCCATCTCCTTGTCGCCAAGACTCTATGGAATGTCTGCAAAGCAAAGGTGTCTTAGTATAGGCAGGGATTAAGTTGTATTCGAACCATAGCGAGCTAAACTGGCGTGCGCATAAAAGGGTTGGCTGCTTTGGTATTGGCAGCACACTGATGGCGGTTCATGTGAAAGCATTGATAAAAACAAAATTGGCAAAACAAAGCCTGGCACCAGGATAAGGGGACCGGTCGAGAAGGAGGGGGAGGGGGGAGGTGTCACAATCTTAGTGGCTCCATCACCACAGGCGCTTGGCCAGCTGAGAGGAACGGACCTCTCAGCTGAGGACATGGACAGAAGAGAAGTGGAGAAATGTGTGTCACATGGCTAGGCAGGGGTGGGGGGCGGGGGTGGTTGATGGAGGGTGGTGCAGACAGAGCAGTCCAGGCAGCCCAGACATAAACAATGTACGTGAGTCGGGGGGGGGGGGGGGGCGAGAGGGTGGTGCAGGGAGAGGCGGTCAGTCAGGCAGCCCAGACATATATACAATGAACGCGCGGGTACCACTGCGAGTTTTGACTGACATTTGATATGCCCCAAAACGAACACAACTCCTTTACAATATTACCCATTTGAGTAGTTAGAGTGATATTGGATGGTCGGTGAGCTTAGGAACTGATGCCTAAAAGTTGGGAGGGTGCTGGATCGGAAGCTGATATTCCCTTATTCATTAGTGGTAGTATTTTCATTAAGGCTCTCTGACCGAACACGCTACCACTATGACCATGCAGCTAGAGGGTCCCTGACAGCCGACCGTGCTATTGTTACTGCTATGGATCAGATCAATAGGTACGAATCCAGACCCTGACATCTTATCTGGGGTATGTTTCATCTATTCCTACTTCATTGTCCCTTGGCCCAGTTTAACCCTTATGTGCACAGAAGCAACCTAAAACACCAATTGATTGCCTTTCTAGCTATTCCATACCTAATGCTGAGGTTGTTTATTCGCTTTGAAATTGGTAGACATTCATCACACTCATCTGTTCCACTTCGGGACCGCTTCCGACAACTGAAACAGAAGCTAAATATGAGGGAAAATAAAATATCACAACACTTATCAAACAAAAATTAACATCAAAGGCTGGCAAAATGCAATTTGACAATTTCACAATCTTACCTTCGACTTGGTTCAGTTGACATCCCAATATTCTTGGTCCTTTACTCTCCTGGAAGTGATCAAGAATAAAATAAAATAGACCATTTAATTGATAAGGTACTAAAATGCTTTAAAAATAAAAAAAGGTTCTTTCAGATGCAAAAATTAAGGAACATATATCAGCAGGTTTTTATACTGATATATTATGTACCCCTGGTAGCATTGCAAAGGCGACAAATAAGGAAATAGCAAGGAGGATTTGATGCAGCGATACAAGAGATAACAAAGTGCAACTGTGGCAACAGTGTGTCTCCATATTGTAATGCAGTCCGCTCAGATATGGGGCCAATCCAATGCCAATGAAACGTTAGAATGAAAAAATAGTTCATATCATCAATCATCGAACTCTATCAAAAAAAGAGAAACTGCAGTTTAATCATAAATTAAATATAATTAAAATAGTTCTGTAATATATATGCTCTATATTTACACCCGGCCATGAGGACGCCATGGCAACTATAGAGCCTTTCATTGTCTGTGATTTAGTCTATCTGCGACAATGTGTCTGCTGCCAATGGAGTATTACCATGAAGAAATATTATTTGTGTCATAAAAAGGGAAAACATTGCAGTACACACATAAGTTTGGTATCAGTAAAAGTAAAAGTGTATGCCTTCTTCGGCTGTAGGCTTTTTTGACTACGAGACAATTTGACAGCTGTTGGGGTGGAGGGATTAAGCAGAGGCAGAAGGGCGAACCAATGTGTGAAGTATTTATTCTTTTCAGGTATTTTAGGAAAACGATGATGAAACGAAAACGGTACATACAGGGAAACGGACAGTCGGCCCAATGCTATATATTATGATACAATGTGAGTTGTTTACGGCTAAAGCAACTGAGGCGGCGACATCAAAACAAGATGGCTCACTGACGATGATGATATATGGGTGTATAAACTGCTTTTAATAAAGGCTATACGGTATGGGTAAACCATGAAACAGACTCTGTTTCACGAAACTGAGCAAGAATAGGTGAAACAGAGTGGTTGGTGGCCGTTTTGACAGTATTGGTAGTGCTCCATGGCCGTCAAAGGCCCTCTCCACCTCCTTGAATTGCGCACGGAAGAGGTCATGCAAAACCTTGATGAACTCGGTAACTGAGCGGGATGGCGATGGCGCCAATGCAGGTACTTTTTGCTAGATGGAGCCACTGCAGATATTGTTTATACTTGGATTTAGCAACGCCATATGGCGCCACTGCAGATATTGACGAACAAGACGGCAGATGGGTTCGGTGGATGAAAGACATTACGGCTCCGAAATATTTGGGTTTCCCCCTTCTTAAACGATATACCTTATTGGATAACATTGGTTTACAACATCGCATGACCAGAGCCGACAGCTTGTCGAAAGCCAGTGAACTTGAAAGTTGGCATAACATTTACGAAAAGCTTAATTATGTCATGTGTTTGTCCTCTATAGATGAATACCTACCTAACTGAAAACCTTTTATAATTCAAAAATATCTGTCCAATAGTCCCGAGGACTCTTGTAAAAGACTCATAAAAGTGCTCATTTTGTCAGAGCACCCTGTCGCAAGGGTTATTTTCGGCCACCATCGCTGTTGTCCTCTATAGTCCAAAGTGTCCAATGTTAGTGGCCCCACTCCGATTATCACATGCTATCTTCAATTGCCTGCTTTCATTTTTTTATGCCATCAGGAACGTTTCCATACATGCCAACCTATTTTGAATGAAAAGTGGTAGATCTGCGTGCAACGCAGTCGCGCGCGCAGCTAGGGGGTCTGGGGGCATGCCCCCCCAAGAAAATTTTCAAAAATGATGCTAAATGGTGCCTTATCCTGCATTCTGGGGAGTAATTTGACTGCAATAGAATATGATTTTGTAATGCGGTAGGAATAATGTTAAAAGCGGTAGGCGGTAGAAGTCTTCAAAAAGGGGCCAGGATATTTTGTAGGATGTAATTTACTGCAGCGCCGCAGTAATTACATCATACAAAATATCCGGGCCCTTCAAAAAGCGGTAGTCTACCGCGTAAAGCGGTAGGGTTGGCGTGTATATGTTTCACCGGCAAAGAGGCTGGTGTCTGCTGCCACTTTAGTGCAAGCCTGTGAGTGATGAAGTGGCCTGTCATAAGCCTTAGGCCAGAGAACAATAAGTATAACTCTACACTACAGCATTTATGACTTGATTTAAACTTAAGTTTAGAAGCAAAACCCAACAGAGTGGGTCTCCACAGGCTAATTTATACCCTTACACTCAGCAGACTAAATGTTACGACAGGCTGGTAAACTCAGTGACACTGACACTCAGTGACAGTGACAGTGACACTGTGCCTGTGAGTGTGAGGGAGTGTGACAGACAAATTCTGAAACTGGCTGGTTGGGAGAACAAAATGGTTGTGAGAATGAACTACTAACATCGCCACCAAAGACGAATTGCAGGTATAGTGTTGTCAACATTATCGTAAAAACAATATCATAATCAATAAATCGTACCTTAAGCAGTCTTGCTGCACTTTACAGCTTTTAACAGTCCCTCATCTGTTCACATCTGTTTCCGATTCTGCTGTATGTTGTTCTTTGTTCAAGCTTACTCTCATTAGTAAAACTGATCATTCTGTCCTATGTGATATTTCGGTCTGTGTAAAATCCATGTCCATCTATGTAAATTCCGTAATTTATGCGTTCACTGTTCATTAATTTTTCTGTGTTTATTCAGTGCGGGTCTGTGTTAAATTTTGTGTATTTTGTCTGTCAATTCTGTTTGCGTTCCGAGTCTTTCTGTGCAGATTCCGTTCCCAGATCACGAAGAATAAATTTCTTTTTTCGCAGGCTACGATGAATTAAAATCGGAGAAATCCTCGCATACACATTTTTTTGAACGACGGATAAAAACGTATAAATTGGTGATTTCCCGATTCACAGTCATTTCATTAGGAAAATCCTGATCACGGCGATCTGCTAATAACCCGTTCCCACTTCACAAAGACTCATGACTTTCTTCATTCGCAGTTAACGTTGAAGTGAGAAGCTCATTCTCGAGGAACGAACATACCCCTTGGCTCTTACCTCCCAACCATCTCCTCTTACCCCAACCCATCACCCCCTCTTACCTCCCACCCGTCATCCCCTCTTACCTCCCACCCATCATCCCCTCTTTCCTCCCACCCATCATCCCCTATTACCCCCCCCCCCCCCCTCCCGCCCATCATACCATCTTACCTAACACTCATCATCCCCTCTTGCCTCCCACCCATCATCTCCTTTTACCCGCCACCCATATCATCTCCTCTTACATCCCACCCATCATTACCTCTTACCTCCCACCCCTCATCCCCTCTTACATCCCACCCATCATCCCCTCTTACCTTTCACCCATCATCCCCTCTTACATCTCACCCATCATCCCCTCTTACCTTTCACCTATCATCCCCTCTTACCTCCCACCCATCATCCCCTCTTACCTTTCACCCATCACCCACTCTTACATCCCACCCATCATTCCCTCTTACCTCCCAACCATCATCCACTCTTACCTTCTAACAATCACCCCCTCTTATGCATCCCAACCATCATCTCCTCTTACTTCCCACCCATCATCCCCTCTGACCTCTCACCCACCATCCCCTCTTACCTCTCACCCATTATCCCCCCTTACCTCCCATCTATCATCCCCTCTGACCTCCCACCCATCATCCCCTCTAACCTCCCACCCATCATCCCCTGTTACTTCCCACCCATCATCCCCTCTGACCTCTCACCCACCGTCCTCTCTGACCTCTCACCCATCATCCCCTCTTATCTCACACCCATCATCCTCTCTCACCTTCCACCCATCATCGCCTCTTACCTTACGCCCATCTTCACCTTTTGCCTCTCCCCCATCATCCCCTGTTACTTCCCACCCATCATCCCCTCTAACCTCTCACCCACCATCCCCTCTTACCTCTCACCCATTATCCCCCCTTACCTCCCATCTATCATCCCCTCTGACCTCCCACCCATCATCCCTTTTTACCTTCCACCCATCATCCCTTTTACATCCCACCCATTATCACCTCTTACCTTCCACCCATCATCCCCTCTTATCTCACACCCATCAGCCGCTCTCACCTTCCACCCATCATCCCCTTTTACCTCACACCCATCATTCCCTATTACCCCCCCCCCCCTCCCGCCCATCATACCATCGTACCTAACACTCATCATCCCCTCTTGCCTCCCACCCATCATCTCCTTTTACCCGCCACCCATATCATCTCCTCTTACATCCCACCCATCATTACCTCTTACCTCCCACCCCTCATCCCCTCTTACATCCCACCCATCATCCCCTCTTACCTTTCACCCATCATCCCCTCTTACATCTCACCCATCATCCCCTCTTACCTTTCACCTATCATCCCCTCTTACCTCCCACCCATCATCCCCTCTTACCTTTCACCCATCACCCACTCTTACATCCCACCCATCATTCCCTCTTACCTCCCAACCATCATCCACTCTTACCTTCTAACAATCACCCCCTCTTATGCATCCCAACCATCATCTCCTCTTACTTCCCACCCATCATCCCCTCTTACCTCTCACCCATTATCCCCCCTTACCTCCCATCTATCATCCCCTCTGACCTCCCACCCATCATCCCCTCTAACCTCCCACCCATCATCCCCTCTTACTTCCCACCCATCATCCCCTCTGACCTCTCACCCACCGTCTTCTCTGACCTCTCACCCATCATCCCCTCTTATCTCACACCCATCATCCTCTCTCACCTTCCACCCATCATCCCCTCTTACCTTACACCCATCTTCACCTTTTGCCTCTCCCCCATCATCCCCTCTAACCTCTCACCCACCATCCCCTCTTACCTCTCACCCATTATCCCTTTTTACCTTCCACCCATCATCCCTGTTACATCCCACCCATTATCACCTCTTACCTTCCACCCATCATCCCCTCTTATCTCACACCCATCAGCCCCTCTCACCTTCCACCCATCATCCCCTCTTACCACACACCCATCATCACCTTTTGCCTCTCTCCCATCATCCCTCGTACCCCCCACCCATCATCCCCTCTTACCTCCTCCCCATCATCCCCTTCTTACCCCCCACCCATTACCCCCTCTTACCTCTCACACACCATCCCTTCTTACCTCCCACCCGTCTTCCCCTCTTACCTCCCACCCATCATCCCCTCTGACCTCCAACCCATCATCTCCTCTTACCTTCCACCCATCATCCCCTTTTACATCCCACCCATTATCCCCTCTTACCTCCCACCCATCATCCCCTTTTACATCCCACCCATCATCCCCTCTTACCTTCAACCCATCTTCCCCTCTTACCTCACACCCATCATCACCTCTTGCTCCCAACCATCATCCCCTCTGACCTCTCACCCACCATCCCCTCTTACCTCTCACCCATCATCCCCTCTTATCTCACACCCATCATCCCCTCTGACCTTCCACCCGTCATCCCCTCTTCCCTTCCACCCATCATCCCCTCTGACCTCTCACCCAGCATCCCCTCTGACCTTCCACCCGTCATCCCCTCTTCCCTTCCACCCATCATCCCCTCTGACCTCCAACCCATCATCTCCTCTTACCTTCCACCCATCATCCCCTTTTACATCCCACCCATTATCCCCTCTTACCTCCCACCCATCATCCCCTTTTACATCCCACCCATCATCCCCTCTCACCTTCCACCCATCTTCCCCTCTTACCTCACACCCATCATCACCTCTTGCTCCCAACCATCATCCCCTCTGACCTCTCACCCACCATCCCCTCTTACCTCTCACCCATCATCACCTTCCACCCGTCATCCCCTCTTCCCTTCCACCCATCATCCCCTCTGACCTCTCACCCAGCATCCCCTCTGACCTTCCACCCGTCATCCCCTCTTCCCTTCCACCCATCATCCCCTCTGACCTCCCACCCAGCATCCCCTCTGACCATCCACCCGTCATCCCCTCTTCCCTTCCACCCATCATCCCCTCTGACCTCTCACCCAGCATCCCCTCTGACCTTCCACCCGTCATCCCCTCTTCCCTTCCACCCATCATCCCCTCTGACCTCCCACCCAGCATCCCCTCTGACCTTCCACCCGTCATCCCCTCTTCCCTTCCACCCATCATCCCCTCTGACCTCTAACCCAGCATCCCCTCTGACCTTCCACCCGTCATCCCCTCTTCCCTTCCACCCATCATCCCCTCTGACCTCCCACCCAGCATCCCCTCTGACCTTCCACCCGTCATCCCCTCTTCCCTTCCACCCATCATCCCCTCTGACCTCTCACCCAGCATCCCCTCTTACCTTTCACCTATCATCCCCTCTGACTTCTCACCCAGCATCCCCTCTGACCTTCCACCCGTCATCCCCTCTTCCCTTCCACCCATCATCCCCTCTGACCTCTCACCCAGCATCCCCTCTGACCTTCCACCCGTCATCCCCTCTTCCCTTCCACCCATCATCCCCTCTGACCTCCCACCCAGCATCCCCTCTGACCTTCCACCCGTCATCCCCTCTTCCCTTCCACCCATCATCCCCTCTTGCCTCTCTCTTTGATCTCACTATAATATGGGGTTTGAGGCTATAAATGGTAGCACGCGGGACGTCTCTAAGTTATGTAACTGATTGCAATCTCGGTTTAGAATATAGTTATTCACTTTATATGAAGCTGAATGTTTCCTAATTATTGGAGAGGTTTGTTTGTAAGGTTTGACGTGAAGCTGAATACTTCCTGCTTAATGGAAATGGCTGTTTAATAACGTTCACGGTTATGTCTATTTTTCATCATGGCTTATTTATGTGAGCATGGACATTTAAATGACTGTTACCTCGTGTATGAAATAATGTCTAGATCTAATACTTTTGCACAGAGTTTGGGGTAAATTTGACCCTCAGTGTGTTCATTGAAAACTCATGCTCAGTGAACTGTCGACTGAGTGTGGAATATGTAATAATATTGTATTATTCGACTTGTTTTATTGTAAAATAAAACTATCGCTGACCAGCGCAATACACCCATTGGTGTTGTTACTTGCCTATAAGTGCCCGTTAGCCTACACCTGAACCCGTCTTCGTCTGATGTGTGTTCCATACGCCCCCCCCCCCCCCCCCTCTGTGTCAGTCGATTTACTGTGCCTGTGCTTCCAACTAACAGGGACCAAGATGAGTTTCGTATCCCACCTGGCCAGGAAGGCATTCTCCACGTCTGCCATGAAACGAGCAGTGCGTCATGTCACCGTTGTTGGGGGAGGCCTGATGGGAGCTGGCATTGCCCAGGTAAGTCTTATTACATGTATTATAAGTTATATAATGGCACGGTTACCTTGACTTGAAGTTGAGCTTTGGCTCTGCTTTAGATTACGACAGGCCACTTAATTAGTCACTCACAGGCTCTCGCACTCTGGTTTAGGCAAGCTCTGGTTTAGGTAGCTGCTTTACATATATACATGATATATGGAACTATGGTTTAGGCAGAGGACAGAATACAGCCTCTGGCTCTGGCAGTTATACTGTTTTAGTGTTTATGTATGAATTAAAGTTAATATAAGCTTAGTGGCCTAACAAGTTTTTTTTAACCTTTTAATAGTGACCTTTATATATGTCATATCTACTATTTTGCTGCTTACATAGCGTAGCATATCTAATAGAATTGGCAAGTGGAATACTACTGTTTGCGCCTCAGTAGCTAAGCCCTTGAAATTTTCTTCCTATATGCTTAGCCTGAATTTTCAGATGTTACAGACAAAACAGTTAGAAAATAGACTGTTACAGCAAGCCCTATTGGACTATAATAGCTGGCTGTAACATTCAGGCTTAAAAATTCAGGCTAGCCTAAGCTATGTGTACCTGCATGGCGCAAATGCCCCTGGGCAATTAAGTCCCTAAAAATTGGAATATATTAAGTTAATATTTGAAAAAGTTGACCCTGACCAAATTCTGACACTAAGGATCGGAAAAAGCAACATTGACAATGATTTAAAAAAAAACTTCACTGAACTTAGCCAAAAAGTGACATAGAACTTTGTGAAAAATCACTATTAAATGCTGAAAATTTTAAAAAATAAACATTCTACGTTGAGAATTTTAACAACATTGATACTGGACCTCCCATTCCAGACCCCTAAACTTCTTACCTCCCACCTATATTTGCAATAATTGCACCCTGTATCTACAGTAATATACCTATAGATATTTAATTATCAAATAGCAAGTGAGGGAATATACTCATTTAAGTATCAGTGGCTGCCTGAAAAATACAATACATTTGATGATTTTTATTAAACTCTGGATATATATAAGCTTATAGTATATAATAGTCAGGAAGCATTATCTCTTTATGTTAAAATGCAGTAAAATCTAATTTTATAGTCCTTTTGGTAACTTGTAAGGGTGATATTAGAAGCTTCCAACCACATTGTACTTTATCATGCTGTAATAATGTTTTTTCAGGTTGCAGCTCAGACTGGCCACCAGGTAACGATTGTAGATATCAATCAAGAGATTCTTGATGGCTCGGCAAAAAGCATCAAGAAGAGTCTTGCACGTGTGGCCAAGAAGAAGTTCCCAGAGGATAATGATGTAAGTACAATTTTGTAGAATATAACTATTTATTTAAATCTGTATAGTTTTTCCATTGCTTGCCTTCTTTATTATATAGCTTGTGATAAGTTTATTCTAATGAAAGTTTCATCTGTAGATTATCTGTCATTTACATTATTCAAAATAACATTTAGTGATATTGCACATTACTGATAATAAATATAAAGTGAACTTTTGGTGATGTTTTGCTTTCTTTTAAGGCTCAAGCAGGTTTTGTGAGTGACACTTTCAAGCTTGTCAACACCAACACTGATGCCTTGGCTGTGGTCGCTAAAACTGATCTTGTCATTGAAGCCATCAAAGAGAATCTTGAGTTGAAAAGGACTCTCTTCTCATCCCTTGACAAGGCAGCACCAGAGTAAGTGTCTATGTGTACATATTGGGCTTTGTTTTGTAAATACAGCTATTTAATTAGGGCCTGTCTGGAGTAACTTAATGGTACTTGATACTTAATTTAATAATGTAACATTGCCAAAGAAGGGACGCCTTCAATAATGGTTTACCATTTGAGATCTTTTCATGGAAAATGGATATAAAAATTGTAGTTTTGATATATCATATCGAAAATAGATCAAACGTATCATAACATTGTCATCTATTACTGTATGCTTTTGTTAAATTGTTTCTTATAATTTTGAGGACATGTCTTCTTCTAGACACACAATATTCACTAGCAACACCTCCTCACTGCCTATTGGAGCCATTGCCAGCTCTACCCAGCGACTAGATCGCTTTGGCGGCTTACATTTCTTCAATCCAGTGCCTGTAATGAAGTTATTAGAGGTAGGTGCTTACATGTTCTGAACCAGAAATTAGATAGCTAGCGTAAGGATTTTTTACAGATTAAAATGATCTTGATCTATGTTATTACTTCGTATGTTAACTACCTTGTGTACATGATACAAATACATGCATTCCAATAAGAAAAGTCAACATATTACATAAAATTGTCCGGACAAAGTTTGAGAGTTTGCCTGGGACCTGAAAATATAACTGATAATTCTTTTATCTGGAACTTAGGTGATCAGAATCCCGGAGACGAGTGAAGCTACTTTCAACACACTGATGGAGTTCGGACAAGCTATGGGAAAAGCAACTGTGGTCGCCAAGGTACCTTGTACAGTAACCGTGGTCATCATGACACATGGGACAGGCTGTGGGCAAAACTGTGGTCGCCAAGGTACCTTGTACAGTAACCATGATCATCATGTCACATGGGACAGGCTATGGGCAAAACTGTGGTCGCCAAGGTACCTTGTACAGTCCCCATGATCATCATGTCACATGGGACAGGCTATGGGCAAAACTGTGGTCGCCAAGGTACCTTGTACAGTCCCCATGATCATCATGTCACATGGGACAGGCTATGGGCAAAGCAACTGTGGTCGCCAAGGTAACTTGTACAGTAACCATGGTCATCATGTCACATGGGTACCAACGTAATTATGGTGTCATGAAATAAAAGGTATGTAGACAAATACAGACTATAAAGGGGAAAGTATTCTTCCTGGATTAGACAAATAAAGGGGAAAGCCTTGTTGCTGTAGCCAATCAAATGGGTTTTTTTTCAGGATACTCCCGGGTTTATTGTGAACAGACTGCTCGTGCCTTACATGATGGAAGCCGTCAAGATGTTGGAGAGAGGTCAGTTCCATTATATGGATGGTTTGGTGTTTTAGACCAGTATTGTGCCCAGCAGGACTACAAGGTAGCTCACTGGGTTAGAGCGCTCGCCTTGAGTGTTGTGGCCACCCGAGTGCCTAACGGCACGTGGATCGATGGTTCAAGCCCCGCTCTGGCCATGTCTGTGAGGTCGCCGGATGAAGATCCCATGCCCTTCTTCGCAAAGAGTGGGGGGTTACCCTCGGGGGCATGGCTCCACTCCCCCTTCCTTCTCCCATTGACGCGATAGGACCAAAAGTGGTTGAAGCGTCCTTAGTACGCAACCAACCAATCGATATTATAGCCTCCGGTGGTAGTAGTCGTCTAAACCTACTGGTCGCTTCATCGCCGGTGACTTCATCGTCATCAGTGCCCTGAGGCGGGTGGCCATGGCAAGTTGGGTGCTCGTGCAAAAGTGCTTGGATCATTAATGTATGATTAAATAACCTTCTACTCTGTGTAATGTTTAGGTAATTCTCTATAGTTTAACTGGAAATGCACATGAGATGGACCAGGAATACGAACAATGTGTCAAGTGTGCAATGTGTCAAGTGGGCAATATATCTAGTGTGGTATGTGTCTAGTGTTCCTCTCTGAAATTGTTTTTCACCATCACCGTACTTGGGAATGTTACCGCTAAACTTGTACATGGGTGCTACATTTTCTTTTGCCTCCCAGACTTTTCTGTATTTTGTGTGTGCAGAGTACGAACTCTGGTTTCTGCGGACATGCTGCCTGCCCTAAGCTATACCTTACTAAAGATTTAGAGGTTATGACCTTTACAGGGGACGCGTCGTCACGTGACATCGACACGGCCATGAGGCTGGGAGCCGGCTACCCGATGGGACCTCTGGAACTGGCTGACTACGTGGGTCTCGACACGTCCCTCTTCATCGTTCAAGGTGACCTTCCTCTCCTAATGACCTCTGAATAAAATCTAAACATTTCTCGTATTACGAGTGTGTAACATATTGCCTCTCTGACACAGGCAAAGTGAACTAGTGGAAGCAGGGCCCTCAGCTAAGTGTTTATTCTGGCCATGGTGCGTCTATGCCCCGGCTCCTTCCCTCCGTAATTGATCCAGTGCTCTACTCAAAATATTTATGGTAACTTTACACACTATCAAACAACGTATTTGGCCTGGTTTGAAAATAGTGTGTTGCCATGATACTCACGACAGGTTGGCAGGAGCTCTACCCTGACAACCCTGCCTTCACCGTCAGCCCCATGCTGGAAAAGATGGTGGGTGAAGGCAAACTGGGCGTCAAGTCTGGGGAAGGTTTCTACAGCTACAAGAAGTAGTGATCGACCGGCAGGACCTCCCAAGAGGTAGCTACTATATATAAACCGGCTCGCATTTAGTAAAGTTCATGTGTCATATCCGGTGTAAACAGCGCCTTTTGATTGGTTTATATTGGTCAAGGATGGTTCATACCAGTTAGTTATGCATATGTATTAATTTGCCATTGAAAAGTACATAGTTTAAAAATGAAAAAAAATCTGGAAAATTGTTCTGTAACTTCCGCCATTTCTCTCTCATGGCCTTGGCATGATACAACTTGTAGACTTTTTTTACATTAGAATCAAGTTCACATTCGAACTTAAATATTGGAACTGTGTTCACATTTGAACTTTGCCACGCACCACCTGCCACGGTGTTGCAGTGGACCACCTGCAATGTTGCAATAGATTAAAGATTTGTCTTGGTGGAAAACTGCTGTGACTACTTGTCTATTACTTTTATTGGTATCTATGGGTTATTTTTAGGACTGTAAACTTCGATTGGTGATCGAAGCATGGGGATTCTACCAACGCAAGCAGCCGAACAAAGACATGTTATGAAGGCATGGCTACACGAGTAGGAGGGGCTCCCTCATTGGACACAGCGTATTCGTTCCAGAGGTTCAGTTACTTCATATTTGCTCCAATTTTACATGTTTTGTTCACAAATAAATAAATATGAAACTGAATACGGTGTATTGTCTTTCGTTCACCTCACACTATGTAACTCAGCGCTATGACCAGTCATGACGTGTAAAAGAAGTCAGGGCCGCGGAGCTGTAATTAGACTCATTCCTTGTCCGGCAAAAGGAGCCCCGGCGCTACAGCGATGACGTCATAGCGTGCATAGAGGCAAACCCCAAGTGAACTGCACAGTCTGCTTAGTGTGATCGCATTAGAACATTTTAGAAGCTATGAACAGAGGAATCTGAATAGGCATTAACACCATTACGTACGATTAGAACACCTAGCTGGGTCACTTTGTTTTTTTAGAGATGTAAAGAGAACGATCACGAAGAAAAAACAATATTCCAATTTGATCTCATTTATTTCCGCTCCATTTCACTAAGACATAGTCTGCTCTTTCATACCAGATACTCACACACACACTTAGCAAACGTCAACTTAATATCTTCGGGAACCAACCACTATACAGGTTAATCAGTTTCCCGCCCACCCCGCCCTAAATTAATTCCTGGTAAGTGTCTAAGTGTGTTTGAACCTGTCCCTCTTCTCCATCTTGCCCAGCACTCTGTAGATCTTCTTCTTCACTTCTTTGTGCTTCTCTTCCCGCCTCGCCTCCACCTTGCCCATCTGCTTCTGGTGTGTCTCCGCCCGCTGCCGCATGGTGGCGCGCCGCTGCTTCATCTTCTCCTCGTTGAGAGTGCGCATCATCTTCATGAGTTCCGCGATCTGCGCCGACAACAACGGGGACAACATTAATCATGGTTTATACATATATAATGATAATTAGACCCAAATGCGTAGTCGGTATTTTTTTAACACATTTTCTGCTTCCAAGATCCGGTTTACGTTATAGTGCGAATGAGGTCCACTGCTGGGTTGTCGGAACATATAACACAGACACATACGTGGAACAATTATAGAGAACACTGACGAAGTTCAGACCGAAATTTCAAAATGCCGACCGGGCGGCATAGCGACGCGCTTCCGGTACCACCGTCTCACCAGAGCACGTGCGCGGGGTTCTACAGTTCGTGGGACAGATGTGCGCTCCTTGCGGACTACGTCAAAAAAAAAATAGACTGTGTCACCCAGAACCAAGCATGCGCATTG
The DNA here is from genome assembly GCA_964019135.1 of Arenicola marina. Taxonomy (NCBI): domain Eukaryota; kingdom Metazoa; phylum Annelida; class Polychaeta; family Arenicolidae; genus Arenicola; species Arenicola marina. Next base: position 633,443 of record OZ025251.1, read on the forward strand.
GAAGTTCCGCAACGCCTGACGTCACTAAATGATGAGGACTTGTGGCGTCGACACTGGAAAATATACATTACATGGAACTCGAACAACGCAATAAGACAACTCACCTTGCGCTCCTTGGGTTCTCGCACGACCGCCACCCGCTTGGATTGGATAGCGTCGTTGACTTTGCGGGCGACCTTGGGTTTGTGGGCGAAGGGCAGATTTCGCTGGAGGTCCTTGGGGATCAGAAGCGGCCGCGTCACGCGCGTCCTCCGCTCCGGGGCCTGTTAACACCAATACGACGGTTAGTGGTTGGTTGTATAGTCAGGACGCTTTAACCACTTTTGGTCATATCGAGTCAATGTGAGAAGGAAGGGAGAGTGGAGACATCTCCCCAGGGGTTAGAACCCCCTACTCTTTGCGAAGAAGTACATGGGATCTTTATCCTGCGACAACACAGACATGGCCACAGCGGGGCGCGAACCACCGATCCACGTGCCGTTAGGCTCTCAGGCGGCCAGGGCACTCAAGGCGAGCGCTCTAACACACTGAGCCATCGGGCCGGCCCCACACCAGAACGAGGCCGGAGTTAGTCATCAGGGTCATATTCATAATCCTCTCGTAAGTTACGCATTTACGAAAAGTGCATTTTCGTCTTAGCCGGGCCGGGAATGAACTTACTCGGAAAAATAATGATGGAAGTTAGAAAAGAACTAAATGAAGTCACGTCACACGACAAGGAGCCTATCCACACCGCGATGACCGACTCCGCGCCATCGGGGGAGAAACCCCCCCACACCGCAGCGGCTGACTCCGCACCATCGGGTGAGAAACCCTCCCACGCCGCGGTGGCCGACTCCGCGCCACCGGGTGAGAAACCCTCCCACGCCGCGGTGGCCGACTCCGCACCATCGGGTGAGAAACCCTCCCACGCCGCGGTGGCCGACTCCGCGCCATCGGGTGAGAAACCCTCCCACGCCGCGGTGGCCGACTCCGCGCCATCGGGTGAGAAACCCTCCCACGCCGCGGTGGCCGACTCCGCGCCATCGGGTGAGAAACCCTCCCACGCCGCGGTGGCCGACTCCGCGCCATCGGGTGAGAAACCCTCCGACGCCGCGGTGGCCGACTCCGCGCCACCGGGTGAGAAACCCCCCCACACCGCAGCAGCTGACTCCGCACCATCGGGTGAGAAACCCTCCCACGCCGAGGTGGCCGACTCCGCGCCATCGGGTGAGAAACCCCTCGACGCCGATGTGGTCGACCCAGAGACCCAAGAGCGTGGCAGAAAAAAACATCGAGAGTTCACCGCTGCTCGAAGAGCTAACAACATCAACGTAGAGCGCTCTGCGTCAAAACCAACAATCAGCAATGCTGATAAATCTCAAACTGCGATCACCTGCTATCTTCGGCGAGAGCTTAGCCGTCAGAGGTCCGTCTCCAGCAAAAGGAAACTATCTGATAATTCTCCATCCGGAGCAGCCAAGCAAGGCCGAACAGATGAAGAGCCACAAGAGAAAGACTATGGCTAATCCAAATAACAACCTCCGAAGACCTAACGACGACGACCTGGAAGTGTTAATGGACTACGATTACATATTCGTATTAACGAGTGACTGTCACCAATGCGTTTAAAGCATTAATATTATGAGTATATTTTCACCTCGTAAAATGAAACGAAAAATGTCGGAAGCCAATCGTGAGTATGCAAATGTAAAGCTTATACATGTGAAAACTACACGTCAGCATGTGAGAGCTGACAGTTGCAAGCACGGTATCTCAAGACCGCGTGGCTATAAATATCAACAGCTCCTTGCTACAAAGGGACAATGTATTTAAGACCAAACAGTTGTGCGATAATACAATGAGCAAATCTGATAAATTAACGGTAGTTTCTTTAAACTGCAGAGGACTTCGAAACCCGATAAAAAGATCTGCAGTACTACAGTTTCTAAAGGACCAAAACGCCCATATCTCTTTCCTTCAGGAAACTTTTATTACTGATGACATAACTGAGAAATTTAACGCCGACTGGGACGGAGAAGCTTTTCACTGTGTGAGCGACTCAAGTCATAGTAGAGGTGTGTCCATTCTGTTCCATAACAAATATAAGCCAAAAATTAAGTCGTGTCACAGAAGCAATGAAGGGAGAAAGCTCCTGTTAAACATTGAACATGAAAACGATCTATATACCTTGGTTGTAGCTTATGCCCCTGATAAAGGTAGAGCGATATTCCTTAAGAAACTATCGATCTGGATTAAGCGCCATGCTTGTAATCTAGATAATCTAATCATAGGAGCAGACCTGAACACGGTTGACAACACTATTGATAGAACATCAGGTAATCTCGACCAAAGTTCTTCCCAATTTTCTAAATTTAAATCTGCATTAGACTTAAAAGATGTTTGGCGATGTAAGCATCCCAATGACCAAAAATTCACATATGTACATCCGTCGATAAATGGAACGATGTCACGTATTGACTATGTATTAGCTTCCCGCTCAGTAAATGTCAATGTAAGCAAGGCTGAAATCAAGCCGGCACCCGTTCCCGACCACAAAGCCGTTATCTGTACAGCAACCCTAGCTGAAAACAAGCGAAATCGGGGAAAGGGCTACTGGAAATTGAACAATTCATATCTTGAAAAAAAGGAGTACACCAAAAGCGTTTCCGAAATCATATCGGAAACGCTTAATGAATACGAGGATATCGTATCGCATAAGACCCTCTGGGACATCTGCAAAATAAAAATTAAAGAATACTCTATCACGTTTGGAATAAGAGCAAAAAGACAAGCAACCAACGAGATCCAAAATTTAGAGAACAAAATAACCGAAATTGATAACGCGATAGCGAAACATTTCAATACAGATTTACAAGTTGAACGTAAACAGCTGAAATCAAACTTAGACAACATAACGATCACCAAAGCGCAAGGTGCCCAAATTCGCTCTCGAGCTGAATGGGTGGAAAAGGGTGAGCGTAACACAGCTTATTTCATGCGCCTAGAAAAACAACGCCAATCGAAAAACAGAATTGACTGTCTTATTTCAGAAAACGGCAAGTGCCTAACATCCGATAATGAAATATTGTCTGAAACGGTAACGTTCTACAAAAAACTGTATCAAAGTCGAAATCCCGAAGAGCAAGAGATAGACAAATATCTAAAGAATATAGATAAGCATGCAGTCCTTGACGATATATCAAAATCCAAATGTGAAGGTCCCGTCACGGCAAGTGAAATTGACGAGGCAGTCAGTGGGCTTAAGTGCAACAAAAGCCCAGGAAATGACGGCCTCGGTTCTGAGTTTTATAAGACGTTTTCAAATCTAATCAAGCCAATCCTTGTTAATGTGTACAATGAATCATATCTACAAGGTGAATTGAACTACTCCCAACGAGGCTCTCTACTATCATTAATTCATAAAAAGGGACCAAGAGAAAATATTGCAAACTACCGACCTATCAGCCTAGCGAATACCGACTACAAGATATTAGCGTTTATACTTTCAAATCGTTTACAAAAAGTGTTAGATAAAATTATCAGCAAGGACCAAACAGCATATATTAAAAAGCGCTTCATTGGAACAAATATCAGACTCATTCAAGATCTGATACAACATGCAGATACAAAAGACAAAAAAGGTCTGCTATTATTTCTCGATTTTGAGAAAGCTTTCGATTCGGTAGAGTGGCTGTTTATAGAAAAAGTACTCAAAAAGTTCAGGTTTGGAAATGAATTCATTAAATGGGTCCAGACTTTATACAACAATTCTTATCTGTACGTAAAAAATAATGGGCATATGTCAGAAAGCTTTCAAGTAAACCGAGGTGTCAAACAAGGATGCCCCCTCTCAGCTCTACTTTTTATCATCGTAGTCGAAATCTTATCTATTAAAATAAAAAGCAATAAAAAAATAAAAGGCTACCGCATTAAACAACATGGTAAAGAAAAAACAGTGAAACTGTCTCAATATGCCGACGATGGCACACTGCTACTGCAAGATGCAAATCAAATAAAATTTGTATTAGAAGAAATTGATGCTTTCTCAAAAAGGGCTGGACCTCTGTTAAACAAAAGCAAAACAATTGGAATGTACTTAGGCAAAGGCAAGCACAAAGATATTACTATTAATGATATAAAAGTTGTAAGCACTCCCATAAGATACCTTGGAATATACATTGGACAAAATCTAGCCAAATGCAATGAACTAAACTGGGAAAAAAAGATAAAACAAATAGAAGATGAGATTGAAAACTGGCAAACTCGAGAACTTACCATATTTGGAAAGGTAACCATTATCAAAACACTTCTTGTTCCTAAAGTAACATTCGTAGCGACACATACAGCTATACCAAACGACCAAACGATCTCGCAGATCGACAAAATCCTATATAATTTCATTTGGGGAAAAAGCGATAGACTGAAACGAAAGCAATTAATACGTAAAATAGAACAAGGCGGCATAGCAATGATTGACATAAGATCCCACTTTCAAGCCATAAAAGCATCATGGGTTAAAAGGATCGTCAACGTTGACGAAAATTGGAACTTTCTAGCCCGATCGCACTTAAATAGTCTTGGAGACGACTTCCTTTTTCTGAAATTTAAAAATATCAATAAGCAAAACCTACCACAAATTAAACTTCTGCCTAAATTCTACCAAGAAGTATGCGAATCCTATAGCCAAAGCAAAGAAGAAACGCGACCTATTGTATTTGAAAACCTGCGTGACGAAATACTCTGGGGAAATTGTTATATTTCGTACAAGAAAATATGCGGGAAAAACTGTTGCCTGCTTTTCAAGTCCTTCATAGAAGTAGGGATCATACGTATAAGAGATTTGGATTTCTCAATGGGGAAACTATGTGAGCTCTCAATACACGAAAGAGTGAAAGACAAGAGGAATATTTTTGCTGAGATATCTCTTCTACGGCAGGCTCTTAAACCATATAAAGACGTTATAAACTCGGAGACGTCATACGCCTCATGTCCATATGCAACTGCCCCTCTAGCCGCCCCGATCGCCGACGTCTCGACTCGCGCATATTATGAAATATTTATTGCGAAGAAAAGTGAAGTACCGAACACAGAAGTAAAATTATCAAATCTTTTCAACCGCCTCGATATTAATTTTGCTGATGTATATAAGAGGAAAATTAAGGATATTCCAGACAGAAAAATAGCTGCCTTTAACTTTAAAGTAATTAATCAAATCTTACCCTGCAAAAGAAACCTTGTGAAATGGGGAAAAATTGAATCTGACTTGTGTGACCGATGTGGACTCCCAGAAAATACTATGCATTTGTTACATGATTGTTATTTCTCGAAAGAAATTTGGAAACTGACATCAGAGCTGCTGAGCGTTAAAATTAGTTTAAAGGAAATTATTCTCGGCGTTCAGAATAAATCGATCAACTTTGTAATATCGGTGCTATCATTTCTTTTATACAAAGACTGGCTTCTCCACACTAAAGACGGTGCTAGCCGAGAGAGTACTAAGTCAAAGGCATTTCTCAAGCGTGAATTAATGACAAAAGCAAATGTGTATATTTTGTTAAATTGGACCGATGTTGGAAGTATTCTTCGTTTTATAAGCACGATCATGTTTTAATTCGAACCTCTGTCAACTGATTTTATATGTTTTGGTGAATAAAATCCTTATAAAAAAAAAAAAAAAAAAATTTTCGTCTTAGCCTCACTAGCTCTTTGTGGTGGTGCTCATGATTAAGAAATCCTCTTCAATAAAATTTTGGCCCATTCTTAATTCAGAGAGGAGGTGGGGGGGGGGGGCGAGTCTGACCTTGTAGATGCTGTCCTGCTGTGCCTCCCGCCGCACGCCCTGTTCTCGCCTCAACTGCCCTGCCGTCTTCATCCCCTGCCACGCCTGGCGCTGACTGGCTGACAACAGCAGTGACGTCACGGGGTTGTAGAACTGCGGCACCTCGACCGGGAACCACGTGCGCACGAATACAATGTCTGCAACACGTCAGAAAATAGGCGCGTGAGTCAATAGGCCAGATGATGTATGGGGCAGGGTAGGGCGGGTCATAGGTCTGCATGCAACAAGCTCGCCGTACGATAAGGAATAAATGCCATTCCATTTCATTTAGGTAAACTAGATGTTTCAGAAAATATACGAAGCAAATATTTTCATCAGCTTACAAAGTCCTTTCATCCAAAAAGACTAAACGTGTTAACACTTGAATTAAATACAATGAAATGTAAATGTCATATGAGCTTTCAATCTTGTAATTTGTTATCACATTTTACTGTATATAATAACACATATCACTAAGATTGTATTTGTTTGAACTTCTAAAACTGTCAGATAGTATTGATAAAGGACAAGCTCTCTTCTAATAAATTACGCTTAACGCAAATCCTTAGATGTAATTGTACATAGTTTTATTGCGTTTATCTCTGATTGTCTGTTCAAGACAATACGGCCAATATAATTTCATTTGGTGGAACCTTTTGAAATTAATTATGCGTAAATAAGAACAAAAGGGCACAATGTACTGAGTGCATTTCCTTGAGCCAGGACGGGTATTTAACCCGATATACCCAACTTGTGCGACAACGCTCTTTCCGGCGTACCGGAACCAGCCTAATCCGTCAGGTTACAATCAGCCGCCATCTTCTCCTGAAATGCCCCGCGCTGTCATGAACGGGACACAATCGGCGGGCCGAATAAATGCGCGCGCCCCGCGTCCCGGGTCGGGAGGTACACCGACGCGCCATATATTCGGTTTACCTTGGGGATATACCCGGGCTACCGATGACCTGCACCCACTAATAGTGCCACAAGCGCAATGCCCGGATGTCGCTCTTACGAGTTCGGTGGCGGATTTCACGAACACAGTTTAGCCGGGGCTTAGTCGATTAAAGTTACCATGTAAAGGAAGGGCGATTTTAGCCGACTAAGCCCCGTAGCCGGCTAAACTATGTACGTGACTAGGCCACAGATATGTACTGACCGCTGAGCAGGATGCGGTCCTCGAAGGTGGCCCTGAAGGCTCCCGGCGTCCCCTCCTTCACGGCCTTCTTGATCTGTCCCCGGACACCGCTCACCGTCCGCAGACTGCTCCCCTCGAACTTCGCCACCTCCAGGCCGGACGTGAACATACCCTGGCGAGGCGACAAACAGACAGACACACCACGTTAACGATATGATCCTGGCGAGGGACAAACAGACAGACACACGCCGCGTCACACTACACCCGTGGGCCATTCTCGTTTCCAGCGCGACGAAGCGCGGTACCGTAACTTCCCGGTTATAAGTCGTTTTTTTCCTAGCACTGCCCCACAACATTCACACACTGACCTGTATGAACGCCGTCTTCTTGTAGATCTTGAATGGCGTGCCGGTTAGTTTGAGTTTCTTGAGGATCTGTTTGGACTTGTCGAGTTCCAGCACGACTCCAGTGGCGGACACACGGAAGTCAGGCTGAAAGAGGAGGAGGCGACGAGGGAGAGTCATCAGGCGGTCACCGGGTCAACTTCCAAAGAGGGTTACAAAGATCTCGGTTACAGGGCTCAACAACGGCTTACGAGGGTGACTTTTAACAAAGGGCCACAACTTTCAACAGAGGCTTACGGGGGTGACTTTCAACAAGGGGCCACAGCTTTCAACAGGGGCTGACGAAGGGGACTTTTTACAAAGGGCCACAGCTTTCAACAGGGGCTTACGGGGGTGACTTTCAACAAAGGGCCACAGCTTTCAACAGGGGCTTACCGGGGTGACTTTCAACAAAGGGCCACAGCTTTCAACAGGGGCTTACGGGGGTGACTTTCAACAAAGGGCCACAGCTTTCAACAGGGGCTTACCGGGGTGACTTTCAACAAAGGGCCACAGCTTTCAACAGGGGCTTACCGGGGTGACTTTCAACAAAGGGCCACAGCTTTCAACAGGGGCTTACGGGGGTGACTTTCAATAAGGGGCTACAGCTTTCAACAGGGGCTTACGGGGGTGACTTTCAACAAGGGGCCACAGCTTTCAACAGGGGCTGACGAAGGGGACTTTTTACAAAGGGCCACAGCTTTCAACAGGGGCTTACGGGGGTGACTTTCAACAAAGGGCCACAGCTTTCAACAGGGGCTTACCGGGGTGACTTTCAACAAAGGGCCACAGCTTTCAACAGGGGCTTACGGGGGTGACTTTCAACAAAGGGCCACAGCTTTCAACAGGGGCTTACCGGGGTGACTTTCAACAAAGGGCCACAGCTTTCAACAGGGGCTTACCGGGGTGACTTTCAACAAAGGGCCACAGCTTTCAACAGGGGCTTACGGGGGTGACTTTCAATAAGGGGCCACAGCTTTCAACAGGGGTTAACGGGGGTGACTTTCAATAAGGGGCCACAGCTTTCAACAGGGGCTTACGGGGGTGACTTCCAACAAGGGGCCACAGCTTTCAACAGGGGTTAACGGGGGTGACTTTCAATAAGGGGCCACAGCTTTCAACAGGGGTTAACGGGGGTGACTTTCAACAAGGGGCCACAGCTTTCAACAGGGGCTTACGGGGGTGACTTCCAACAAGGGGCCACAGCTTTCAACAGGGGCTTACGGGGGTGACTTCCAACAAGGGGCCACAGCTTTCAACAGGGGCTTACGGGGGTGACTTCCAACAAGGGGCCACAGCTTTCAACAGGGGCTTACGGGGGTGACTTCCAACAAGGGGCCACAGCTTTCAACAGGGGTTAACGGGGGTGACTTCCAACAAGGGGCCACAGCTTTCAACAGGGGCTTACGGGGGTGACTTCCAACAAGGGGCCACAGCTTTCAACAGGGGTTAACGGGGGTGACTTTCAATAAGGGGCCACAGCTTTCAACAGGGGTTAACGGGGGTGACTTTCAATAAGGGGCCACAGCCTTCAACAGGGTTTAACGGGGGTGACTTACCACAAGGGGCCACAGCTTTCAACAGGGGCTTACGGGGGTGACTTCCAACAAGGGGCCACAGCTTTCAACAGGGGTTTACGGGGGTGACTTCCAACAAGGGGCCACAGCTTTCAACAGGGGCTTACGGGGGTGACTTCCAACAAGGGGCCACAGCTTTCAACAGGGGTTAACGGGGGTGACTTTCAATAAGGGGCCACAGCTTTCAACAGGGGTTAACGGGGGTGACTTCCAACAAGGGGCCACAGCTTTCAACAGGGGTTAACGGGGGTGACTTTCAATAAGGGGCCACAGCTTTCAACAGGGGCTTACCGGGGTGACTTTCAACAAAGGGCCACAGCTTTCAACAGGGGCTTACCGGGGTGACTTTCAACAAAGGGCCACAGCTTTCAACAGGGGCTTACGGGGGTGACTTTCAATAAGGGGCTACAGCTTTCAACAGGGGCTTACGGGGGTGACTTTCAACAAGGGGCCACAGCTTTCAACAGGGGCTGACGAAGGGGACTTTTTACAAAGGGCCACAGCTTTCAACAGGGGCTTACGGGGGTGACTTTCAACAAAGGGCCACAGCTTTCAACAGGGGCTTACCGGGGTGACTTTCAACAAGGGGCCACAGCTTTCAACAGGGGTTAACGGGGGTGACTTTCAATAAGGGGCCACAGCTTTCAACAGGGGTTAACGGGGGTGACTTTCAACAAGGGGCCACAGCTTTCAACAGGGGCTGACGGGGGTGACTTCCAACAAGGGGCCACAGCTTTCAACAGGGGCTTACGGGGGTGACTTTCAACAAGGGGCCACAGCTTTCAACAGGGGCTTACGGGGGTGACCTCCAACAAAGGGCCACAGCTTTCAACAGGGGCTTACGGGGTGACTTCCAACAAAGGGCCACAGCTTTCAACAGGGGCTTACGGGGGTGACTTCCAAGAAGGGGCCACAGCTTTTAACAGGGGCCTACGGGGGTGACTTCCAACAAGGGGCCACAGCTTTCAACAGGGGCTTACGGGGGTGACTTCCAACAAGGGGCCACAGCTTTCAACAGGGGTTAACGGGGGTGACTTTCAACAAGGGGCCACAGCTTTCAACAGGGGCTTACGGGGGTGACTTTCAACAAGGGGCCACAGCTTTCAACAGGGGCTTACGGGGGTGACCTCCAACAAAGGGCCACAGCTTTTAACAGGGGCCTACGGGGGTGACTTCCAACAAGGGGCCACAGCTTTCAACAGGGGCTGACGAAGGGGACTTTCAACAAAGGGCCACAGCTTTCAACAGGGGCTTACCGGGGTGACTTTCAACAAAGGGCCACAGCTTTCAACAGGGGCTTACGGGGGTGACTTTCAATAAGGGACCACAGCTTTCAACAGGGGTTAACGGGGGTGACTTTCAATAAGGGGCCACAGCTTTCAACAGGGGTTAACGGGGGTGACTTCCAACAAGGGGCCACAGCTTTCAACAGGGGCTTACGGGGGTGACTTTCAACAAGGGGCCACAGCTTTCAACAGGGGCTTACGGGGGTGATTTTTCCACAAGGGGCCACAGCTTTCAACAGGGGCTGACGGGGGTGACTTTCAATAAGGGGCCACAGCTTTCAACAGGGGCTTACGGGGGTGACTTCCAACAAGGGGCCACAGCTTTCAACAGGGGCTTACGGGGGTGACTTCCAATAAGGGGCCACAGCTTTCAACAGGGGCTTACGGGGGTGACTTCCAACAAGGGGCCACAGCTTTCAACAGGGGTTAACGGGGGTGACTTTCAATAAGGGGCCACAGCTTTCAACAGGGGTTAACGGGGGTGACTTTCAACAAGGGGCCACAGCTTTCAACAGGGGTTAACGGGGGTGACTTTCAACAAGGGGCCACAGCTTTCAACAGGGGCTGACGGGGGTGACTTCCAACAAAGGGCCACAGCTTTCAACAGGGGCTGACGGGGGTGACTTCCAACAAGGGGCCACAGCTTTCAACAGGGGCTTACGGGGGTGACTTCCAACAAGGGGCCACAGCTTTCAACAGGGGCTTACGGGGGTGACTTCCAACAAGGGGCCACAGCTTTCAACAGGGGTTAACGGGGGTGACTTTCAATAAGGGGCCACAGCTTTCAACAGGGGTTAACGGGGGTGACTTTCAAGAAGGGGCCACAGCTTTCAACAGGGGCTTACGGGGGTGACTTCCAACAAAGGGCCACAGCTTTCAACAGGGGCTGACGGGGGTGACTTCCAACAAGGGGCCACAGCTTTCAACAGGGGCTTACGGGGGTGACTTCCAACAAAGGGCCACAGCTTTCAACAGGGGCTTACGGGGGTGACTTCCAACAAGGGGCCACAGCTTTCAACAGGGGTTAACGGGGGTGACTTTCAATAAGGGGCCACAGCTTTCAACAGGGGTTAACGGGGGTGACTTTCAACAAGGGGCCACAGCTTTCAACAGGGGCTTACGGGGGTGACTTCCAACAAGGGGCCACAGCTTTCAACAGGGGCTTACGGGGGTGACCTCCAACAAAGGGCCACAGCTTTTAACAGGGGCTTACGGGGGTGATTTTTCCACAAGGGGCCACAGCTTTCAACAGGGGCTTACGGGGGTGACTTTCAATAAGGGGCCACAGCTTTCAACAGGGGCTTACGGGGGTGACTTCCAACAAGGGGCCACAGCTTTCAACAGGGGCTTACGGGGGTGACTTCCAATAAGGGGCCACAGCTTTCAACAGGGGCTTACGGGGGTGACTTCCAACAAGGGGCCACAGCTTTCAACAGGGGTTAACGGGGGTGACTTTCAATAAGGGGCCACAGCTTTCAACAGGGGTTAACGGGGGTGACTTTCAACAAGGGGCCACAGCTTTCAACAGGGGTTAACGGGGGTGACTTTCAACAAGGGGCCACAGCTTTCAACAGGGGCTGACGGGGGTGACTTCCAACAAAGGGCCACAGCTTTCAACAGGGGCTGACGGGGGTGACTTCCAACAAGGGGCCACAGCTTTCAACAGGGGCTTACGGGGGTGACTTCCAACAAGGGGCCACAGCTTTCAACAGGGGCTTACGGGGGTGACTTCCAACAAGGGGCCACAGCTTTCAACAGGGGTTAACGGGGGTGACTTTCAATAAGGGGCCACAGCTTTCAACAGGGGTTAACGGGGGTGACTTTCAACAAGGGGCCACAGCTTTCAACAGGGGCTTACGGGGGTGACTTCCAACAAAGGGCCACAGCTTTCAACAGGGGCTTACGGGGGTGACTTCCAACAAAGGGCCACAGCTTTCAACAGGGGCTTACGGGGGTGACTTCCAACAAGGGGCCACAGCTTTCAACAGGGGCTTACGGGGGTGACTTCCAACAAGGGGCCACAGCTTTCAACAGGGGCTTACGGGGGTGACTTCCAACAAGGGGCCACAGCTTTCAACAGGGGCTTACGGGGGTGACTTCCAACAAAGGGCCACAGCTTTCAACAGGGGCTTACGGGGGTGACTTCCAACAAGGGGCCACAGCTTTCAACAGGGGCTTACGGGGGTGACTTCCAACAAGGGGCCACAGTTTTCAACAGGGGCTTACGGGGGTGACTTCCAACAAGGGGCCACAGCTTTCAACAGGGGCTTACGGGGGTGACTTCCAACAAAGGGCCACAGCTTTCAACAGGGGCTTACGGGGGTGACTTCCAACAAGGGGCCACAGCTTTCAACAGGGGCTTACGGGGGTGACTTCCAACAAGGGGCCACAGCTTTCAACAGGGGCTTACGGGGGTGACTTCCAACAAAGGGCCACAGCTTTCAACAGGGGCTTACGGGGGTGACTTCCAACAAGGGGCCACAGCTTTCAACAGGGGCTTACGGGGGTGACTTCCAACAAGGGGCCACAGCTTTCAACAGGGGCTTACGGGGGTGACTTCCAACAAAGGGCCACAGCTTTCAACAGGGGCTTACGGGGGTGACTTCCAACAAAGGGCCACAGCTTTCAACAGGGGCTTACGGGGGTGATTTTTCCACAAGGGGCCACAGCTTTCAACAGGGGCTTACGGGGGTGACTTCCAACAAGGGGCCACAGCTTTCAACAGGGGCTTACGGGGGTGACCTCCAACAAGGGGCCACAGCTTTCAACAGGGGCTTACGGGGGTGACTTCCAACAAGGGGCCACAGCTTTCAACAGGGGCTTACGGGGGTGACTTCCAACAAGGGGCCACAGCTTTCAACAGGGGTTAACGGGGGTGACTTCCAACAAGGGGCCACAGCTTTCAACAGGGGCTTACGGGGGTGACTTTCAACAAGGGGCCACAGCTTTCAACAGGGGCTTACGGGGGTGACCTCCAACAAAGGGCCACAGCTTTTAACAGGGGCCTACGGGGGTGACTTCCAACAAGGGGCCACAGCTTTCAACAGGGGCTGACGAAGGGGACTTTTTACAAAGGGCCACAGCTTTCAACAGGGGCTTACGGGGGTGACTTTCAACAAAGGGCCACAGCTTTCAACAGGGGCTTACCGGGGTGACTTTCAACAAAGGGCCACAGCTTTCAACAGGGCTTACCGGGGTGACTTCCAACAAGGGGCCACAGCTTTCAACAGGGGCTTACGGGGGTGACTTCCAACAAGGGGCCACAGCTTTCAACAGGGGCTTACGGGGGTGACTTCCAACAAGGGGCCACAGCTTTCAACAGGGGTTAACGGGGGTGACTTCCAACAAGGGGCCACAGCTTTCAACAGGGGCTTACGGGGGTGACTTCCAACAAAGGGCCACAGCTTTCAACAGGGGCTTACGGGGGTGACTTCCAACAAGGGGCCACAGCTTTCAACAGGGGCTTACGGGGGTGACTTCCAACAAGGGGCCACAGCTTTCAACAGGGGCTTACGGGGGTGACTTCCAACAAGGGGCCACAGCTTTCAACAGGGGCTTACGGGGGTGACTTCCAACAAAGGGCCACAGCTTTCAACAGGGGCTTACGGGGGTGACTTCCAACAAGGGGCCACAGCTTTCAACAGGGGCTTACGGGGGTGACTTCCAACAAGGGGCCACAGCTTTCAACAGGGGCTTACGGGGGTGACTTCCAACAAGGGGCCACAGCTTTCAACAGGGGCTTACGGGGGTGACTTCCAACAAAGGGCCACAGCTTTCAACAGGGGCTTACGGGGGTGACTTCCAACAAAGGGCCACAGCTTTCAACAGGGGCTTACGGGGGTGACTTCCAACAAGGGGCCACAGCTTTCAACAGGGGCTTACGGGGGTGACTTCCAACAAAGGGCCACAGCTTTCAACAGGGGCTTACGGGGGTGACTTCCAACAAGGGGCCACAGCTTTCAACAGGGGCTTACGGGGGTGACCTCCAACAAAGGGCCACAGCTTTCAACAGGGGCTTACGGGGGTGACTTCCAACAAAGGGCCACAGCTTTCAACAGGGGCTTACGGGGGTGACTTCCAACAAAGGGCCACAGCTTTCAACAGGGGCTTACGGGGGTGATTTTTCCACAAGGGGCCACAGCTTTCAACAGGGGCTTACGGGGGTGACTTCCAACAAGGGGCCACAGCTTTCAACAGGGGCTTACGGGGGTGACTTCCAACAAGGGGCCACAGCTTTCAACAGGGGCTTACGGGGGTGACTTCCAACAAGGGGCCACAGCTTTCAACAGGGGTTAACGGGGGTGACTTCCAACAAGGGGCCACAGCTTTCAACAGGGGCTTACGGGGGTGACTTTCAACAAGGGGCCACAGCTTTCAACAGGGGCTTACGGGGGTGACCTCCAACAAAGGGCCACAGCTTTTAACAGGGGCCTACGGGGGTGACTTCCAACAAGGGGCCACAGCTTTCAACAGGGGCTGACGAAGGGGACTTTTTACAAAGGGCCACAGCTTTCAACAGGGGCTTACGGGGGTGACTTTCAACAAAGGGCCACAGCTTTCAACAGGGGCTTACCGGGGTGACTTTCAACAAAGGGCCACAGCTTTCAACAGGGGTTAACGGGGGTGACTTTCAATAAGGGGCCACAGCTTTCAACAGGGGTTAACGGGGGTGACTTCCAACAAGGGGCCACAGCTTTCAACAGGGGTTAACGGGGGTGACTTTCAACAAGGGGCCACAGCTTTCAACAGGGGCTTACGGGGGTGACTTTCAACAAAGGGCCACAGCTTTCAACAGGGGCTTACCGGGGTGACTTTCAACAAAAGGCCACAGCTTTCAACAGGGGTTAACGGGGGTGACTTTCAACAAGGGGCCACAGCTTTCAACAGGGGCTTACCGGGGTGACTTTCAACAAAGGGCCACAGGTTTCAACAGGGGCTTACGGGGGTGACTTTCAACAAAGGGCCACAGCTTTCAACAGGGGCTTACGGGGGTGACTTCCAACAAGGGGCCACAGCTTTCAACAGGGGCTTACGGGGGTGACTTTGAACAAGGGGCCACAGCTTTCAACAGGGGCTGACGAAGGTGACTTTTAACAAATGGCCACAGCCTTCAACAGGGGCTTACGGGGGTGACATTCAAAAAAAGGGCCACAGCTTTCAACAGGGGCTTACGGGGGTGACTTCCAACAAGGGGCCACAGCTTTCAACAGGGGCTTACGGGGGTGACTTTGAACAAGGGGCCACAGCTTTCAACAGGGGCTGACGAAGGTGACTTTTAACAAATGGCCACAGCCTTCAACAGGGGCTTACGGGGGTGACATTCAAAAAAAGGGCCACAGCTTTCAACAGGGGCTTACGGGGGTGACCTCCAACAAAGGGCCACAGCTTTTAACAGGGGCCTACGGGGGTGACTTTTAACAAAAGGCCACAGCTTTCAACAGGGGCTTACGGGGGTGACTTTTAACAAAAGGCCACAGCTTTCAACAGGGGCTTACGGGGGTGACTTTTAACAAGGGGCCAGACTGTAACAGGGCTCACGAGGGTGACTTGCAACAAGGGGTCACAGAGTGTAACAGGGGCTTATGGGGGTCAATTTCACCAAAGGCCAACAGCCTTTAACAAGGGCTTATGGAGGTGACTTCCAACAAAGGCTCACAGCCTTTAACAAGGGCTTATGGGGGTGACTTCCAACAAAGGCTCACAGCCTTTAACAAGGGCTTATGGAGGTGACTTCCAACAAAGGCTCACAGCCTTTAACAAGGGCTTATGGGGGTGACTTCCAACAAAGGCTCACAGCCTTTAACAAGGGCTTATGGGGGTGACTTCCAACAAAGGCTCATAGCCTTTAACAAGGGCTTATGGAGGTGACTTCCAAAAAGGCTCACAGCCTTTAACAAGGGCTTATGGGGGTGACTTCCAACAAAGGCTCACAGCCTTTAACAAGGGCTTATGGAGGTGACTTCCAACAAAGGCTCACAGCCTTTAACAAGGGCTTATGGGGGTGACTTCCAACAAAGGCTCACAGCCTTTAACAAGGGCTTATGGGGGTGACTTTCAACAAAGGCTCACAGCCTTTAACAAGGGCTTATGGAGGTGACTTCCAACAAAGGCTCACAGCCTTTAACAAGGGCTTATAGGGGTGACTTTCAACAAAGGCTCACAGCCTTTAACAATGGCTTATGGAGGTGACTTTCAACAAAGGCTCACAGCCTTTAACAATGGCTTGTGGAGGAGACTTCCAACAAAGGCTCACAGCTTTTAACAAGGGCTTATGGGGGTGACTTCCAACAAAGGCTCACAGCCTTTAACAAGGGCTTATGGAGGTGACTTCCAACAAAGGCTCACAGCCTTTAACAATGGCTTATGGAGGTGACTTCCAACAAAGGCTCACAGCCTTTAACAATGGCTTATGGAGGTGACTTCCAACAAAGGCTCACATCCTTTAACAATGGCATATGGAGGTGATTTCCAACAAAGGCTCACAGCCTTTAACAATGGCTTATGGAGGTGACTTCCAACAAAGGCTCACAGCCTTTAACAATGGCTTATGGAGGTGACTTCCAACAAAGGCTCACAGCCTTTAACAATGGCTTATGGAGGTGACTTCCAACAAAGGCTCACAGCCTTTAACAAGGGCTTATGGAGGTGACTTCCAACAAAGGCTCACAGCCTTTAACAAGGGCTTATGGAGGTGACTTCCAACAAGGCTCACAGCCTTTAACAATGGCTTATGGAGGTGACTTCCAACAAAGGCTCACAGCCTTTAAAAAGGGCTGATGGAGGTGACTTCCAACAAAGGCTCACAGCCTTTAACACGGGCTTATGGAGGTGACTTCCAACAAAGGCTCACAGCCTTTAACACGGGCTTATGGAGGTGACTTCCAACAAAGGCTCACAGCCTTTAACAAGGGCTTATGGAGGTGACTTTCAACAAAGGCTCACAGCCTTTAACAAGGGCTAATGGGGGTGACTTCCAACAAAGGCTCACAGCCTTTAACAAGGGCTTATGGGGGTGACTTTCAACAAAGGCTCACAGCCTTTAAAAAGGGCTTAAGGGGGTGACTTCCAACAAAGGCTCACAGCCTTTAACAATGGCTTATGGAGGTGACTTCCAACAAAGGCTCACAGTCTTTAACATTGGTTATGGAGGTGACTTTCAACAAAGGCTCACAGCCTTTAACAAGGGCTTATGGAGGGGACTTTCAACAAAGGCTCACAGCCTTTAACAAGGGCTTATGGAGGTGACTTCCAACCAAGGCTCACAGCCTTTAACAAGGGCTTATGGAGATGACTTCCAACAAAGACTCACAGCCTTTAACAATGGCTTATGGAGGTGACTTCAAACAAAGGCTCACAGCCTTTAACAATGGCTTATGAAGGTGACTTCCAACAAAGGCTCAGAGCCTTTAACAAGGGCTTATGGAGGTGACTTCCAACAAAGGCTCACAGCCTTTAATAAGGGCTTATGGAGGTGACTTCCAACAAAGGTTCACAGCCTTTAACAATGGCTTATGGAGGTGACTTCCAACAAAGGCTCAGAGCCTTTAACAATGGCTTATGGAGGTGACTTCCAACAAAGGCTCAGAGCCTTTAACAAGGGCTTATGGAGGTGACTTCCAACAAAGGCTCACAGCCTTTAACAATGGCTTATGGAGGTGACTTCCAACAAAGGCTCACATCCTTTAACAATGGCTTATGGAGGTGACTTCCAACAAAGGCTCACAGCGTTTAACAATGGCTTATGGAGGTGACTTCCAACAAAGGCTCACAGCCTTTAACAATGGCTTATGGAGGTGACTTCCAACAAAGGCTCACAGCCTTTAACAATGGCTTATGGAGGTGACTTCCAACAAAGGCTCACAGCCTTTAAGACGGGCTTATGGAGGTGACTTCCAACAAAGGCTCACAGCCTTTAACAATGGCTTATGGAGGTGACTTCCAACAAAGGCTCACAGCCTTTAACACGGGCTTATGGAGGTGACTTCCAACAAAGGCTCACAGCCTTTAACACGGGCTTATGGAGGTGACTTCCAACAAAGGCTCACAGCCTTTAACAAGGGCTTATGGAGGTGACTTTCAACAAAGGCTGACAGGCTTTAAAAAGGGCTTATAGGGGTGACTTCCAACAAAGGCTCACAGCCTTTAACAAGGGCTTATGGAGGTGACTTTCAACAAAGGCTCACAGCCTTTAAAAAGGGCTTAAGGGGGTGACTTCCAACAAAGGCTCACAGCCTTTAACAAGGGCTTATGGAGGTGACTTCCAACAAAGGCTCACAGCCTTTAACATTGGTTATGGAGGTGACTTTCAACAAAGGCTCACAGCCTTTAACAAGGGCTTATGGAGGTGACTTTCAACAAAGGCTCACAGCCTTTAACAAGGGCTTATGGAGGTGACTTCCAACAAAGGCTCACAGCCTTTAACAAGGGCTTATGGAGGTGACTTCCAACAAAGACTCACAGCCTTTAACAATGGCTTATGGAGGTGACTTCAAACAAAGGCTCACAGCCTTTAACAATGGCTTATGAAGGTGACTTCCAACAAAGGCTCAGAGCCTTTAACAAGGGCTTATGGAGGTGACTTCCAACAAAGGCTCATAGCCTTGAATAAGGGCTTATGGAGGTGACTTCCAACAAAGGTTCACAGCCTTTAACAATGGCTTATGGAGATGACTTCCAACAAAGGCTCACAGCCTTTAACAATGGCTTATGGAGGTGACTTCCAACAAAGGCTCACAGCCTTTAACAATGGCTTATGGAGGTGACTTCCAACAAAGGCTCACAGCCTTTAACAATGGCTTATGGAGGTGACTTCCAACAAAGGCTCACATCCTTTAACAATGGCTTATGGAGGTGACTTCCAACAAAGGCTCACAGCCTTTAACAATGGCTTATGGAGGTGACTTCCAACAAAGGCTCACAGCCTTTAAGACGGGCTTATGGAGGTGACTTCCAACAAAGGCTCACAGCCTTTAAGACGGGCTTATGGAGGTGACTTCCAACAAAGGCTAACAGCCTTTAACAATGGCTTATGGAGGTGACTTCCAACAAAGGCTCACAGCCTTTAACAATGGCTTATGGAGGTGACTTCCAACAAAGGCTCACAGCCTTTAACAATGGCTTATGGAGGTGACTTCCAACAAGGCTCACAGCCTTTAACAATGGCTTATGGGGGTGACTTCCAACAAAGGGCCACAGCTTTCAACAGGGGCTTACGGGGGTGATTTTTCCACAAGGGGCCACAGCTTTCAACAGGGGCTTACGGGGGTGACTTCCAACAAGGGGCCACAGCTTTCAACAGGGGCTTACGGGGGTGACTTCCAACAAGGGGCCACAGCTTTCAACAGGGGCTTACGGGGGTGACTTCCAACAAGGGGCCACAGCTTTCAACAGGGGTTAACGGGGGTGACTTCCAACAAGGGGCCACAGCTTTCAACAGGGGCTTACGGGGGTGACTTTCAACAAGGGGCCACAGCTTTCAACAGGGGCTTACGGGGGTGACCTCCAACAAAGGGCCACAGCTTTCAACAGGGGCCTACGGGGGTGACTTCCAACAAGGGGCCACAGCTTTCAACAGGGGCTGACGAAGGGGACTTTTTACAAAGGGCCACAGCTTTCCACAGGGGCTTACGGGGGTGACTTTCAACAAAGGGCCACAGCTTTCAACAGGGGCTTACCGGGGTGACTTTCAACAAAGGGCCACAGCTTTCAACAGGGGTTAACGGGGGTGACTTTCAATAAGGGGCCACAGCTTTCAACAGGGGTTAACGGGGGTGACTTCCAACAAGGGGCCACAGCTTTCAACAGGGGTTAACGGGGGTGACTTTCAACAAGGGGCCACAGCTTTCAACAGGGGCTTACGGGGGTGACTTTCAACAAAGGGCCACAGCTTTCAACAGGGGCTTACCGGGGTGACTTTCAACAAAAGGCCACAGCTTTCAACAGGGGTTAACGGGGGTGACTTTCAACAAGGGGCCACAGCTTTCAACAGGGGCTTACCGGGGTGACTTTCAACAAAGGGCCACAGGTTTCAACAGGGGCTTACGGGGGTGACTTTCAACAAAGGGCCACAGCTTTCAACAGGGGCTTACCGGGGTGACTTTCAACAAAGGGCCACAGCTTTCAACAGGGGCTTACGGGGGTGACTTCCAACAAGGGGCCACAGCTTTCAACAGGGGCTTACGGGGGTGACTTTGAACAAGGGGCCACAGCTTTCAACAGGGGCTGACGAAGGTGACTTTTAACAAATGGCCACAGCCTTCAACAGGGGCTTACGGGGGTGACATTCAAAAAAAGGGCCACAGCTTTCAACAGGGGCTTACGGGGGTGACCTCCAACAAAGGGCCACAGCTTTTAACAGGGGCCTACGGGGGTGACTTTTAACAAAGGCCACAGCTTTCAACAGGGGCTTACGGGGGTGACTTTTAACAAAAGGCCACAGCTTTCAACAGGGGCTTACGGGGGTGACTTTTAACAAGGGGCCAGACTGTAACAGGGCTCACGAGGGTGACTTGCAACAAGGGGTCACAGAGTGTAACAGGGGCTTATGGGGGTCAATTTCACCAAAGGCCAACAGCCTTTAACAAGGGCTTATGGAGGTGACTTCCAACAAAGGCTCACAGCCTTTAACAAGGGCTTATGGGGGTGACTTCCAACAAAGGCTCACAGCCTTTAACAAGGGCTTATGGAGGTGACTTCCAACAAAGGCTCACAGCCTTTAACAAGGGCTTATGGGGGTGACTTCCAACAAAGGCTCACAGCCTTTAACAAGGGCTTATGGGGGTGACTTCCAACAAAGGCTCATAGCCTTTAACAAGGGCTTATGGAGGTGACTTCCAAAAAGGCTCACAGCCTTTAACAAGGGCTTATGGGGGTGACTTCCAACAAAGGCTCACAGCCTTTAACAAGGGCTTATGGAGGTGACTTCCAACAAAGGCTCACAGCCTTTAACAAGGGCTTATGGGGGTGACTTCCAACAAAGGCTCACAGCCTTTAACAAGGGCTTATGGGGGTGACTTTCAACAAAGGCTCACAGCCTTTAACAAGGGCTTATGGAGGTGACTTCCAACAAAGGCTCACAGCCTTTAACAAGGGCTTATAGGGGTGACTTTCAACAAAGGCTCACAGCCTTTAACAATGGCTTATGGAGGTGACTTTCAACAAAGGCTCACAGCCTTTAACAATGGCTTGTGGAGGAGACTTCCAACAAAGGCTCACAGCCTTTAACAAGGGCTTATGGGGGTGACTTCCAACAAAGGCTCACAGCCTTTAACAAGGGCTTATGGAGGTGACTTCCAACAAAGGCTCACAGCCTTTAACAATGGCTTATGGAGGTGACTTCCAACAAAGGCTCACAGCCTTTAACAATGGCTTATGGAGGTGACTTCCAACAAAGGCTCACATCCTTTAACAATGGCATATGGAGGTGATTTCCAACAAAGGGTCACAGCCTTTAACAATGGCTTATGGAGGTGACTTCCAACAAAGGCTCACAGCCTTTAACAAGGGCTTATGGAGGTGACTTCCAACAAAGGCTCACAGCCTTTAACAAGGGCTTATGGAGGTGACTTCCAACAAGGCTCACAGCCTTTAACAATGGCTTATGGAGGTGACTTCCAACAAAGGCTCACAGCCTTTAAAAAGGGCTGATGGAGGTGACTTCCAACAAAGGCTCACAGCCTTTAACACGGGCTTATGGAGGTGACTTCCAACAAAGGCTCACAGCCTTTAACACGGGCTTATGGAGGTGACTTCCAACAAAGGCTCACAGCCTTTAACAAGGGCTTATGGAGGTGACTTTCAACAAAGGCTCACAGCCTTTAACAAGGGCTTATGGGGGTGACTTCCAACAAAGGCTCACAGCCTTTAACAAGGGCTTATGGGGGTGACTTTCAACAAAGGCTCACAGCCTTTAAAAAGGGCTTAAGGGGGTGACTTCCAACAAAGGCTCACAGCCTTTAACAATGGCTTATGGAGGTGACTTCCAACAAAGGCTCACAGCCTTTAACATTGGTTATGGAGGTGACTTTCAACAAAGGCTCACAGCCTTTAACAAGGGCTTATGGAGGGGACTTTCAACAAAGGCTCACAGCCTTTAACAAGGGCTTATGGAGGTGACTTCCAACCAAGGCTCACAGCCTTTAACAAGGGCTTATGGAGGTGACTTCCAACAAAGACTCACAGCCTTTAACAATGGCTTATGGAGGTGACTTCAAACAAAGGCTCACAGCCTTTAACAATGGCTTATGAAGGTGACTTCCAACAAAGGCTCAGAGCCTTTAACAAGGGCTTATGGAGGTGACTTCCAACAAAGGCTCACAGCCTTTAATAAGGGCTTATGGAGGTGACTTCCAACAAAGGTTCACAGCCTTTAACAATGGCTTATGGAGGTGACTTCCAACAAAGGCTCAGAGCCTTTAACAATGGCTTATGGAGGTGACTTCCAACAAAGGCTCAGAGCCTTTAACAAGGGCTTATGGAGGTGACTTCCAACAAAGGCTCACAGCCTTTAACAATGGCTTATGGAGGTGACTTCCAACAAAGGCTCACATCCTTTAACAATGGCTTATGGAGGTGACTTCCAACAAAGGCTCACAGCGTTTAACAATGGCTTATGGAGGTGACTTCCAACAAAGGCTCACAGCCTTTAACAATGGCTTATGGAGGTGACTTCCAACAAAGGCTCACAGCCTTTAACAATGGCTTATGGAGGTGACTTCCAACAAAGGCTCACAGCCTTTAAGACGGGCTTATGGAGGTGACTTCCAACAAAGGCTCACAGCCTTTAACAATGGCTTATGGAGGTGACTTCCAACAAAGGCTCACAGCCTTTAACACGGGCTTATGGAGGTGACTTCCAACAAAGGCTCACAGCCTTTAACACGGGCTTATGGAGGTGACTTCCAACAAAGGCTCACAGCCTTTAACAAGGGCTTATGGAGGTGACTTTCAACAAAGGCTCACAGGCTTTAAAAAGGGCTTATGGGGGTGACTTCCAACAAAGGTTCACAGCCTTTAACAAGGGCTTATGGAGGTGACTTTCAACAAAGGCTCACAGCCTTTAAAAAGGGCTTAAGGGGGTGACTTGCAACAAAGGCTCACAGCCTTTAACAAGGGCTTATGGAGGTGACTTCCAACAAAGGCTCACAGCCTTTAACATTGGTTATGGAGGTGACTTTCAACAAAGGCTCACAGCCTTTAACAAGGGCTTATGGAGGTGACTTTCAACAACGGCTCACAGCCTTTAACAAGGGCTTATGGAGGTGACTTCCAACAAAGGCTCACAGCCTTTAACAAGGGCTTATGGAGGTGACTTCCAACAAAGACTCACAGCCTTTAACAATGGCTTATGGAGGTGACTTCAAACAAAGGCTCACAGCCTTTAACAATGGCTTATGAAGGTGACTTCCAACAAAGGCTCAGAGCCTTTAACAAGGGCTTATGGAGGTGACTTCCAACAAAGGCTCATAGCCTTTAATAAGGGCTTATGGAGGTGACTTCCAACAAAGGTTCACAGCCTTTAACAATGGCTTATGGAGATGACTTCCAACAAAGGCTCACAGCGTTTAACAATGGCTTATGGAGGTGACTTCCAACAAAGGCTCACAGCCTTTAACAATGGCTTATGGAGGTGACTTCCAACAAAGGCTCACAGCCTTTAACAATGGCTTATGGAGGTGACTTCCAACAAAGGCTCACATCCTTTAACAATGGCTTATGGAGGTGACTTCCAACAAAGGCTCACAGCCTTTAACAATGGCTTATGGAGGTGACTTCCAACAAAGGCTCACAGCCTTTAAGACGGGCTTATGGAGGTGACTTCCAACAAAGGCTCACAGCCTTTAAGACGGGCTTATGGAGGTGACTTCCAACAAAGGCTAACAGCCTTTAACAATGGCTTATGGAGGTGACTTCCAACAAAGGCTCACAGCCTTTAACAATGGCTTATGGAGGTGACTTCCAACAAAGGCTCACAGCCTTTAACAATGGCTTATGGAGGTGACTTCCAACAAGGCTCACAGCCTTTAACAATGGCTTATGGGGGTGACTTCCAACAAAGGCTCACAGCCTTTAAAAAGGGCTGATGGAGGTGACTTCCAACAAAGGCTCACAGCCTTTAACACGGGCTTATGGAGGTGACTTCCAACAAAGGCTCACAGCCTTTAACAAGGGCTTATGGAGGTGACTTTCAACAAAGGCTCACAGCCTTTAAAAAGGGCTTATGGGGGTGACTTCCAACAAAGGCTCACAGCCTGTAACAAGGGCTTATGGAGGTGACTTCCAACAAAGACTCACAGCCTTTAACAATGGCTTATGGAGGTGACTTCAAACAAAGGCTCACAGCCTTTAACAAGGGCTTATGGAGGTGACTTCGAACAAAAGCTCAGAGCCTTTACCAGGGGCTGATGGAGGTGACTTCCAACAAAGGCTCACAGCCTTTAACAAGGGCTTATGGAGGTGACTTCCAACAAAGGCTCACAGCCTTTAACAATGGCTTATGGAGGTGACTTCCGACAAAGGCTCACAGCCTTTAACAATGGCTTATGGAGGTGACTTCCAACAAAGGCTCACAGCCTTTAACAAGGGCTTATGGATGTGACTTCCAACAAAGACTCACAGCCTTTAACAAGGGCTTATGGAGGTGACTTCCAACAAAGGCTCACAGCCTTTAACAAGGGCTGATGGAGGTGACTTCCAACAAAGGCTCACAGCCTTTACGACAGGCTTATGGAGGTGACTTCCAACAAAGGCGCACAGCCTTTAACAATGGCTTATGGAGGTGTCTTTCAACAAAGGCTCACAGTCTTTAAAAAGGGCTTATGGGGGTGACTTCCAACAAAGGCTAACAGCCTTTAACACGGGCTTATGGAGGTGACTTCCAACAAAGGCTCACAGCCTTTAACAATGGTTTATGGAGGTGACTTCCAACAAAGGCTCACAGCCTTTAACAAGGGCTTATGGAGGTGACTTCCAACAAAGACTCACAGCCTTTAACAATGGCTTATGGAGGTGACTTCCAACAAAGGCTCACAGCCTTTAACAATGGCTTACGGAGGTGACTTCCAACAAAGGCTCACAGCCTTTAACAATGGCTTATGGAGGTGACTTCCAACAAAGGCTCACAGCCTTTAACAATGGCTTATGGAGGTGACTTCCAACAAAGGCTCACAGCCTTTAACAAGGGCTTATGGAGGTGACTTTCAACAAAGGCTCACAGCCTTTAACAATGGCTTATGAGGGTGACTTCCAACAAAGGCTCACAGCCTTTAACAATGGATTATGAAGGTGACTTCCAACAAAGGCTCAGAGCCTTTAACAAGGGCTTATGGAGGTGACTTCCAACAAAGACTCACAGCCTTTAACAATGGCTTATGGAGGTGACTTCCAACAAAGGCTCACAGCCTTTAACAATGGCTTACGGAGGTGACTTCCAACAAAGGCTCACAGCCTTTAACAATGGCTTATGGAGGTGACTTCCAACAAAGGCTCACAGCCTTTAACAATGGCTTATGGAGGTGACTTCCAACAAAGGCTCACAGCCTTTAACAAGGGCTTATGGAGGTGACTTTCAACAAAGGCTCACAGCCTTTAACAAGGGTTAATGGAGGTGACTTCCAACAAAGGCTCACAGCCTTTAACAATGGCTTATGGAGGTGACTTCCAACAGAGGATCACAGCCTTTAACAAGGGCTTATGGAGGTGACTTCCAACAAAGGCTCACAGCCTTTAACAAGGGCTTATTGAGGTGACTTCCAACAAAGGCTCACAGCTTTTAAGAAGGGCTTATGGAGGTGACTTCCAACAAAGGCTCACAGCCTTTAACAATGGCTTATGAGGGTGACTTCCAACAAAGGCTCACAGCCTTTAACAATGGATTATGAAGGTGACTTCCAACAAAGGCTCAGAGCCTTTAACAAGGGCTTATGGAGGTGACTTCCAACAAAGGCTCACAGCCTTTAATAAGGGCTTATGGAGGTGACTTCCAACAAAGGTTCACAGCCTTTAACAATGGCTTATGGAGGTGACTTCCAACAAAGGCTCACAGCCTTTAACAATGGCTTATGGAGGTGACTTCCAACAAAGGCTCACAGCCTTTAACAATGGCTTATGGAGGTGACTTCCAACAAAGGCTCACATCCTTTAACAATGGCTTATGGAGGTGACTTCCAACAAAGGCTCACATCCTTTAACAATGGCTTATGGAGGTGACTTCCAACAAAGGCTCACAGCGTTTAACAATGGCTTATGGAGGTGACTTCCAACAAAGGCTCACAGCCTTTAACAAGGGCTTATGGAGGTGACTTCCAACAAGGCTCACAGCCTTTAACAATGGTTTATGGAGGTGACTTTCAACAAAGGCTCACAGCCTTTAACAAGGGCT
This sequence comes from Arenicola marina, assembly GCA_964019135.1. Taxonomy (NCBI): domain Eukaryota; kingdom Metazoa; phylum Annelida; class Polychaeta; family Arenicolidae; genus Arenicola; species Arenicola marina. The sequence goes on from OZ025251.1 coordinate 660,005, forward strand.
TATGGAGGTGACTTCCAACAAAGGCTCACAGCCTTTAACAAGGGCTTATGGGGGTGACTTCCAACAAAGGCTAACAGCCTTTAACACGGGCTTATGGAGGTGACTTTCATCAAAAGCTCACAGCCTTTAACAAGGGCTTATGGAGGTGACTTCCAACAAAGGCTCACAGCCTTTAACAATGGCTTATGGAGGTGACTTCCAACAAAGGCTCACAGCCTTTAACAATGGTTTATGGAGGTGACTTCCAACAAAGGCTCACAGCCTTTAACAAGGGCTTATGGAGGTGACTTTCAACAAAGGCTCACAGCCTTTAACAAGGGTTAATGGAGGTGACTTCCAACAAAGGCTCACAGCCTTTAACAATGGCTTATGGAGGTGACTTCCAACAGAGGATCACAGCCTTTAACAATGGCTTATGGAGGTGACTTTCAACAAAGGCTCACAGCCTTTAACAAGGGATTATGGAGGTGACTTCCAACAAAGACTCACAGCCTTTAACAAGGGCTTATGGAGGTGACTTCCAACAAAGGCTCACAGCCTTTAACAATGGCTTATGGAGGTGACTTCCAACAAAGGCTCACAGCCTTTAACAATGGCTTATGAAGGTGACTCCCAACAAAGGCTCAGAGCCTTTAACAAGGGCTTATGGAGGTGACTTCCAACAAAGGCTCACAGCCTTTAATAAGGGCTTATGGAGGTGACTTCCAACAAAGGCTCACAGCGTTTAACAATGGCTTATGGAGGTGACTTCCAACAAAGGCTCACAGCCTTTAACAAGGGCTTATGGAGGTGACTTCCAACAAAGGCTCACAGCCTTTAAGACGGGCTTATGGAGGTGACTTCCAACAAAGGCTCACAGCCTTTAACAATGGCTTATGGAGGTGACTTCCAACAAAGGCTCACAGCCTTTAACAATGGCTTATGGAGGTGACTTCCAACAAAGGCTCACAGCCTTTAACAAGGGCTTATGGAGGTGACTTCCAACAAGGCTCACAGCCTTTAACAATGGTTTATGGAGGTGACTTTCAACAAAGGCTCACAGCCTTTAACAAGGGCTTATGGAGGTGACTTCCAACAAAGGCTCACAGCCTTTAACAAGGGCTTATGGAGGTGACTTCCAACAAAGGATCACAGCATTTAACAATGGATTATGGAGGTGACTTTCAACAAAAGCTCACAGCCTTTAACAAGGGCTTATGGAGGTGACTTCCAACAAAGGCTCACAGGCTGTAACAAGGGCTTATGGAGGTGACTTCCAACAAAGACTCACAGCCTTTAACAATGGCTTATGGAGGTGACTTCAAACAAAGGCTCACAGCCTTTAACAATGGATTATGGAGGTGACTTCGAACAAAAGCTCAGAGCCTTTACCAAGGGCTTATGGAGGTGACTTCCAACAAAGGCTCACAGCCTTTAACAAGGGCTTATGGAGGTAACTTCCGACAAAGACTCACAGCCTTTAACAATGGCTTATGGAGGTGACTTCCAACAAAGGCTCACAGCCTTTAACAAGGGCTTATGGAGGTGACTTCCAACAAAGACTCACAGCCTTTAACAAGGGCTTATGGAGGTGACTTCCAACAAAGGCTCACAGCCTTTAAAAAGGGCTGATGGAGGTGACTTCCAACAAAGGCTCACAGCCTTTAACAAGGGCTTATGGAGGTGACTTCCAACAAAGGCTCACAGCCTTTAAAAAGGGCTGATGGAGGTGACTTCCAACAAAGGCTCACAGCCTTTAACAAGGGCTTATGGAGGTGACTTCCAACAAAGGCTCACAGCCTTTAACAAGGGCTTATGGAGGTGACTTCCAACAAAGGATCACAGCATTTAACAATAGATTATGGAGGTGACTTTCAACAAAAGCTCACAGCCTTTAACAAGGGCTTATGGAGGTGACTTCCAACAAAGGCTCACAGCCTGTAACAAGGGCTTATGGAGGTGACTTCCAACAAAGACTCACAGCCTTTAACAATGGCTTATGGAGGTGACTTCAAACAAAGGCTCACAGCCTTTAACAATGGCTTATGGAGGTGACTTCCAACAAAGGCTCACAGCCTTTAACAATGGCTTACGGAGGTGACTTCCAACAAAGGCTCACAGCCTTTAACAATGGCTTATGGAGGTGACTTCCAACAAAGGCTCACAGCCTTTAACAATGGCTTATGGAGGTGACTTCCAACAAAGGCTCACAGCCTTTAACAAGGGTTTATGGAGGTGACTTTCAACAAAGGCTCACAGCCTTTAACAAGGGTTAATGGAGGTGACTTCCAACAAAGGCTCACAGCCTTTAATAATGGCTTATGGAGGTGACTTCCAACAGAGGATCACAGCCAATTAACAATGGCTTATGGAGGTGACTTTCAACAAAGGCTCACAGCCTTTAACAAGGGCTTATTGAGGTGACTTCCAACAAAGGCTCACAGCCTTTAGCAAGGGCTTATGGAGGTGACTTCCAACAAAGGCTCACAACCTTTAACAATGGCTTATGGAGGTGACTTCCAACAAAGGCTCACAGCCTTTAACAAGGGCTTATGGAGGTGACTTCCAACAAAGGCTCACAGCCTTTAACAAAGGCTTATGGAGGTGACTTCCAACAAAGGCTCACAGCCTTTAACAATGGCTTATGGAGGTGACTTCCAACAAAGGCTCACAGCCTTTAACAATGGCTTATGAGGGTGACTTCCAACAAAGGCCCACAGCCTTTAACAATGGCTTATGGAGGTGACTTTCGCGAGTTACGGGGCTCATTCCCACAATAGATCACCACCCGGATGAATCTCAACGACGGTCCCAGCCAACAGGGGTCACCGCGAACTGAAGAAAACCCGTACGTGATCTTTAATTGAAACTTGGTGTAAGCAAGAAGCAGTTGGACATTAAGGCGGGACGAGAGGACTCACAGTATTTCCCTGGACGCTCTGTACGGCTAGGACGCCACTACCCTGGGGAGTGATGGGACCTGGTGAGACAAACAGAATGCGGTGTACAGACAGACACAAGCACAGGTCAAACAACGCCATCAAGTGAGCTTTGTAAGAACTAAAACTCAAAACTAACAACAAATAACCAACAGTTGTGAATGATTATATATCGATACGATATCACAAAAGAAAACGCAGTTATATTAACCAATCGCGGACAGATTAAGAGATAACACCAGACCCATAAAGGCATTTCAGAACGCTGCTAAAAGAAAAGAATCGTATACAGGTGAACAGATTATATCTACATATACAACGTAAGTATCCAATGCTAACATTACAGTACCAAAGCACCCATCACTATATCATCAACGACGCGTTCTCCTTAAAACAGGATTTCAAGGATTGATTGATTTCAGTAGGACACCTTAAAGTTGCATGTCGAGCTCTTTCCCGCCAAAACTAAAGAGGTCAAAATACAAATAAAAATCAGTCCCTGAATAATTCAAGATTTCTTTTGTCTATATTCCACGCATGCCAGACTACCAAATCGAGTCTCTTAGCATTGACCGTGATATCAATTTACCACAAGTTTTCATTTTAGTGGTAAACGTCATCACCCCCATAAAGCGATGCTTTGTTATAAGTAGCAGTGCCGAGACGGAGTTCTGTGGTATCCCGGGATAGACACGTTTGCAACGTCACAGCCGAAACGGTGATGTTTATCAGGTTTCTGAATTTGTAGAATGAAACAATCGAGTTTTCAGCTAATTTTGATATAAATTTCGCCTGGGCTTAGTTTTGGGGTGAAAGAGCTCGATATGCAAGTTTGACATGTACATATAGGTCCAATGGCAATAACGGGAAGGAGGAGAGAAGGAAGAGGAGCCATGTCTCCGGTAGCAACCCTCTACTCTGTGAAGAAAAACGTGATATTTTATCCCGCAAATAGATGCACATTTGCACAGACGTGGTTCGAACCACCCACGGGCCGCCTGGGTTAACTTAGCAGCGCACACCGGACAATAGATGAAGGCGCAACCTACTAGGCTACCCTCCTCCCCCATTGTGAAAGAGCAATATTTTCTGTTAGTAACAGGAGGCGGAGTAGTTGCGGCGTACCCCAGAACGTGGCGTGGCAGTGGAGGTGTTCCGGAGTGTACTTGAGCAGGCGGTTGCGGCCGTTGTGATCCTGAATGGAGTAGAGCGCCACCGTCTGGAAGCGACGCCATCCTAGCGAGACCACCAGCGGGTCACGTGTCTTCAGGATCCGTTTGTGCCAGCGGTGCTTCTTCAGGCGAACCTACAGCAGACGACTTCCGGTGAAAGGCATGACGGGATTATATATACCCATTGGCGCCACATACACGCAAAATTATTATTGAAAAAAAAAAACTGTGGTGTTAGTTAAGTGACGCATCCAGGGCTCGGCTATGGCTCACGGGTTAACGGAAAATAAAAACAGCTTTCATCAACTTCTTTAAAATTCGGATTATTTTGGCAAAACTATGAACACCTATATTTTTCTAAATTCTATGGTTCGCATATACATAATTGAATAAACATGTGCTAGTAAAATCGCCAGAACAAAACCGCATTAAGACTATGATTACCGACCAGCGCCTCCCTACCTGCACGTAGCCCACGTTTTGCTCGGCGCTGAGCAGGCCGCCCAGGATGACGGGGTAGGCGGCATCGAAGTGCGAGACGAACTCGTGCGGCACCCTGTTGACCTGGACCCGGACGTAGAGTCCGGGGCGGAACCCCTCGTAGGCTACCCTCTGCTGGTCGTCCAGCGCCTGGAACTCCTCGCGGTTCATCTGTAGTCAGAGGGCAGAATGACGTCATTAATAGGTGGGAGAATGGCGTCATTAATGGGTGGAAGAATGACGTCATTAATGGGTGGAAGAATGACGTCATTAATGGGTGGAAGAATGACGTCATTAATGGGTGGAAGAATGACGTCATTAATAGGTGGGAGAAGTACGTCATCATTAAAGATGTAGTGAATTACGTCATTAATTGGTGGCAGTATGGTGTCATTAATAGATGACAGTATGACGTCATCAGGTAAGTGAGGTGGTTAACAACTGCTTAATTTCACGCGCAATAGATGTGTATTTGACGGTTAACCCTCACCGTGGACTGTCGCTCTGTCTCGGCTTTCCACTCGTCATAGTGGTTGCCACCGCCGTCCTTGTCGTCATACTGCTGGTCGAACATCGCCTTGATTCTCTTCTTCTTCTCCAGACGCTTCTCCTGAGACGTCTTCCTTACCGCGGGACCCGCGTCTGCCCCGTCCTGACCTTCACCATCTGGAGGTCACAATCGAAATGTCAGAAATTAAATAGAAAATGAAATAATTTCCAAAAGAAAAAGTTGTATTCGACAAAGTTTGGATTTGCCTCAATAGTCTAGTATATACTGTTAGCGTAATGATAAAAATATCTTCAGTTCGGCAAATTCCACAAAGGGGAAAAAATAGAATATACAACCAACCAACCACACAGTGATCTCGTATATATCTTTTTTTCTTCATTCTTGCTGTAAAGGCAAACAGGGCAGATGTGATAACAGTTCTATTGACCCTCCCTGCAAGCACGATATATATTTCAGCTTGAGACGATCTCTAACGATCATTGAATGGTCATAATACGTGTTATTTACAGCCTTGAGTCTTTGACCATAACTGGATGTATCCTCACCACTCTTCACACCGTCCTCCTCTTCCGCCTCCGCCTTGGCTTCGTGTTTCTGACCAGTCTCCAAATCCTCAAAGTCGCCATACAGCTCATCTGCAACATTACAATTATATAGATCGTATTACGAAGCAATGGGCAGGTCGCTACGCTATGCGGTTCACAGTGCGATATCTAATTAACATATTTAGTTGCGATTTGCATTAAATGTTTGTTACTGCGTGGTACCATCGTTCGCCAAATACCTTTATTTGTGTTCCTTTAATATCATTGGGGAGACTATGACTAATATTCCACCCACACTACTAACAACAGTTATCCTTTATATACATGTACTAATTTAGAAATGTTAGGAAGATAAGTGATATTTGGAGCACAGTTCAGAAATTTATGGCAGATATTTATAGCCAGTCTCATACATCGGACATAATGGGACATGTACTAACGCACAAACTATATAATTACGCTTCTTAATTATACGCATTGTTTTACTATCACTAGTGTAAACCATTATAGTTGTCCAGTAGCAATCGCTTTCCATAATCATGCATTTGTAGATATTTTATAGATATTTTGATGCACCGTTTTCAGTACATCAATTACCATTAAAATCAGTGCATTCGCGACCATTTAGCAGGTTACAGATACGCCAGGTACTGTTCTCCCTGGCGCGGTGAACTAGCGCACTAAACCGCAGATCAATACTGAGCAGTCCTGGGTTCGAATCCAGGCGAAGGCACCCAATATTGGGCATGTTTCATCGATTCATCCATCATCTTTCTGGGAGGTTCCTTGGCCCAGTTTAGCTCTTGCGTGCACACAAGTGGCCCAAAACACCAATTGATATATTAATTTCCAGCCGCCAGGATAACTCACCGTCCACGTCTAGCAGAGTCTGGGCGTCCTCCCCGGACTCCCACTTGCCAGTCACGAAGCAATCCCGAATGTCAGCGATCACCTGGGGACACAGATCACGCGATTTTACTTCAATGCAGCTTTGGGTGGGATTCAGTTCAAATTGGATGTTCCGGTACTTAACGTCAGATGAAATTTTTCGTTGTTTTAATTCATTTCATTCACGTAAATACGTCATTAGTGTTGTCTAGGTAACAAGGAGATTACAGAACAACACGCCCAGGGATTCACTACACAACTGTTTGTTTCAACTTCATGTGGTAAAGATGTCTAATGCCCTCTGTGTCAAAAAGGATGAAAAAGGATGAATTCCTAGTTTTAAGTTAATTGAGAGAGGTTAGCTGACGCCCTCCGTCAGAGAGATAAGGACGCGTGGTTAACTCATTGGGTTACACGGCAGACCCAGTCGAGTGTGTTCATCGCTGTCCAACAACCATGGACCTACAGAGGTTGTATATGGAATCGTTTTGAGGCGCAAAGGCGCAGACCCACCTGTTCCATGTCCTCGCTGTGACGCCCCTCCCGCCCCCCTTCTTCAACAGTGACAGCCCTCAGCTTTCAGCTCAGCCTGACTGGGGGACCCACCTGTTGCATGTCCCAGCTGTGACCCCCCTCCCGCCCCCCTCCTTCAACAGTGACAGCCCTCAGCTTTCAGCCCAGCCCGACTGGGGGACCCACCTGTTCCATGTCCAGCTGTGACCCCCCTCCCGCCCCCCTCCTTCAACAGTGACAGCCCTCAGCTTTCAGCCCAGCCTGACTAGGGGATCCACCTGTGACCCCCCCTCCCGCCCCCTCCTTCAACAGTGACAGCCCTCAGCTTTCAGCCCAGCCTGACTGGGGGACCCACCTGTTCCATGTCCCAGCTCTGACCACGCTCCGGTTCGCTCCTGGAGCAATCACAGCCGTCGGCTTCTAGTCGAGCCTCGCGACCCTTTTTCCTTTTCCCGGAGGTGACCTTGAACAGGCCGCCAAGGTCATCGTCCTCCTCCTCCTCTTCATCCTGACCTTCCCCGTTCGCCCCAAGGTCATCTGAAACCAATTAATAACAAGGTTATAATACCGAACCATTTCAACAGGCTTTCTTTCATCGACTTTCAAGGGCAGATAAGTCATCTGTATGCACTCTGATTCCTGCATATTTGCAACAATTACATTAGAATCAACCTTTCATCGTAAACGTCGCAAAATGTTGATAACACTCAAAGCGCGACACTCACAATTGCCGTAAATGAGCTTTCCCAAATTTGGGGCCAACTGTTGTCGTCTGCGGAATGCCTCAGCCGCCTTCTCAACCAGTCCGTCTTTCCACTTCAGCTGGCCTGCGAACAAGAAAAGGGAAAACATGAATAAGCTATAAGTACAGGCATTTTACTGCATTTATTTCCTGCTTTATATTATGTGGACAAACCTTAGCAAAGCTACATTAAGTTGAGTTTACGTTTTGGACTAAGTATCGATAGAAACGAATCCTGTCGATTATATTCAACTAGATATCTTAAATCTATCGTGTAGAAGAAGAACACATTTTGATTTTAAACTTCAAATTCAACTGGACACGCAATAAGCAGGTGAACACCTGGGTTGTCCCTTTAAAAGGACTGTCGAAATAGCGAAGAAGTAATTACCTGTCTCTTCTTCGTCAACAAAATCACCAAGGTCATCTTCATCGGCGTCCTCACCGCTCTCTCCCTCAGCCTCCATCTGGTCTGACTCCTCCCCGGAACCCCAGTCCTCCTCACCCCCCTCCTCAACTTCACTCTCATCTCCCTCCTCATCCTCCTCCTCAGCTTCGCTCTCATCTTCCTCCTCATCCACCTCTGAATCCTCATCACTACCGCTATCACCACTGTGTCCAGATTCCACACGGCCTCGCTTAGTCTTACTCGATATCAACGTCGATGTGGTTTCATTAATTTTAACCTTCGTCTTCTGCTTCGTCGGCTTATCGACTTGATTAGTCTTCTTGCTGGACTTGGAGCCGTTCATTCCAGGCGCTTTAATATTTAATCCTCTTTTGCTCTTGTTCAAGGGGGTGATATCCTCTTCCTCAGAGTCTGATCCACTGTCAGAGTCCGATCCACTGTCAGAGTCTGATCCAGTGTCCATGTTGTCTTCGCTACCCGACGTCTCTTCCTCGTCGTCACTGGATGTCTTAGAGGTCGCTTTAGTCTTGGGGGTCACTTTGGTCTTTGAGGTCATCTTGGTTATAGAGGTCACCTTGGTCTTAGAGGTCACCTTGGGCGAGCGTTCGTCTGCCGAGAACAGCTTGAAGCTGTCGTCTCGCCCCTCCAAGTCGTCATCGCTATCAGCGAAGGCGAGGTCCACCAGAGACTGGAGTAGAAACGGGAGGTCATACAGCTAGCGAGGCCACCAGGATAATACGAAATCCAAGAACGGAGGATAAAGTAAGATTGTTAATAATTAATAATAATAATAATTCAGTTAAGATATATATATTAACGAGTAATAGTAGCCGGTATTACACAAAAAGATATCTTAAAAATATATATGTTCATATAAATTAATAATATATATGTTTATATAAATTAATAATAAATATGTTTATCTAAATTAATAATAAATATGTTTATATAAATTAATAATAAATACGATAATATAAATTAACACTAAATATGACAATAGAAATTAGTAAGGAATCATCGGGGATCTCCGAGGCGTAATGTCACTTACGGCCTTGGTTTTCTTGGTCGGTGGTTCGGGATCCTTTCCCGAGAGGTTTACTTCGTCTTCCTGAGACATATAAACCATGTCAATAAACCAACGGAAACAACTGGTGGGACTAGTATCAGTCGATAGAAGTGTAAAACATTGAAGGCAATATATCCGATGACGCTGCATTATCAGTCCACATCGCCACAAAATCCAAACCGCGATCAGACTTTGTATGTATGGTCTGATGGAAACCCTCCAAGAGAGCGTGCGGAGAAGGGATGGGGGGGGGGTGTAGCAATGAGTTAAACCATTCTTACTAGCCTCGGCTAGAGGAGGGCACCCCTTCTCGACAAGGTGCAGGACACGACATTGAGAGGTCGCGGGTTTGACTCCAGCCGGAGATCAAACCGGCTTCAGCCAGTATACTCGTATTTAGTACAATGATGGTGGATGTCGCGGAAACGACGATGGAATTTGAAACACACATTCAGTCCCAGAACATACTCAATGCAGACTCACTACTGGTTTGAACATACCCTAACATAATAGAATTATCAATAGAAACAATAGAAAGCCGTTGTAACTATGGATACCTCGTCAGAGCCTTCTTCCGGTTCCGATTCCGACTCCCCGTCCGAGTCTCCGTCACCGTCGCTGTCACGTGTGCTGAACACCGCCCTCCTCCTGACCCGGCCGCTGGCGTCACGCACCAGCTCCTCCCGCGGCGAACTGAAACACGACCAAACACCGGCATCAGTTGAGGCAGCTTGCGCTGACGACGACCAAACACCGGCATCAGTTGAGGCAGCTTGCGCTGACGACGACCAAACACCGGCATCAGTTGAGGCAGCTTGCGCTGACGAGGGACGTCAAATCCTACGCATCTGAAGGGTGTCATTCCTCCTTGAGGTGTATCAAGTACGGCATCTCTTCTCCAGTGATGTCACCTCTCACGAGTGACGGTCACATTTCACGAGTGACGTCGCATCTCACGTGTGACGTCATATATCAAGTGACGTCACATCTCAAGCATGACGTCACATCTTAAGCATGACCTCAAATGTCAAGCATGACTTCACATCTCGAGAGTGATGTCACATGTCAAGCATGACGTCACTCTCGAGATACATCTCAAGAATGACGTCACATGTCGACAGTGACGGGGGATTGTTACATAGTAAGCCGCAGATCCACCACTGAGGGGCGGCTGCCAACCAACAATATCGTTAATGACACCAACATGAGTGTACAGTGAGCTGCGAGTCCTACCCCGGCGTGGCCTCAGATGTGATGGGCGTGTCCTCAGACGTGATGGGCGCCGCCTCCGTGAACATTCTCAGCTCACTGGAGGCGATCTTCTCATCCAGCGTCTGCTGGGTGTCGATCATGGAGGCCACCAGGTCATTGGACGCCACCTGCTCCTGGGAGAGTGAGTGGAACCAAACGCCACGTGCGTGAATATCACTGTTCATAATAGGGCAGTTAATCTAACTGCAACAGAGTCCACATTAGGCGGATGATATTATGTTGGAACGGAATTGTTCATCGTAGAATCGACTGGATACCAGGGGGCATCACGGCAGTAGCCATGAACATCCAACATATGGGATGGCAAAGAGAGTGAACGCACAGTTTACAACGGAGATTATTGTCAAAATCGTCTTGCATGTTACATATCCACGATATCAGTTTGCTTCTTGCAACAAGTTTTCATTTACCAATGTCAACTACAAATTAATTTAAAAATGTGTAGAAAAAAAAGAAGGTGTAAAATGGATGTTCCCGCATTGAGGGCCTACACTACCTCTTCCTGTGTTCGCATGGAGTGGCTACCCCCGAGCTCGATGTAGACGGCGTCCTTGTCATACACGATGCCGCCCACGCCAGACATGGGGGCGTAGATCAGTCGCTCCTTCTCGTTCAGGGACCGCTTCTTGAGCTGCTCGGGCAGCGGGCAGGGGTCTGGCAGGAAGCTCATGTCCTGGATGGCATAGTCCCCGCAGCCTGGCAGAAAGACCACACAAAGCACGTCCATTAAAAACGTTTTAGGTCACTGTTTGGGGCATACGGAAAAAGTGAAAAATGTTTTAGTCCACTTTGTGGCGATATGACCTACTTAGGTTACAGCGTCCTACTTAAGCCAAACAACCAATCACCATTTGTTTCCGAAGGCATGGGCAAGTTATGCTGCTGATAAAAGTCATAGCACTTGCACTAAATACTGATTTTGTCTTTTGCTTCCGTGATTGTCTTAAGCCAGGTGATTTAGAAGTTGTGTGACACCGCTACGGCTACAGCTGGGACGGGCGGATGGTTCGGATTTTCAGTCCACGTTTGTGCACGCAAGGGCTAAACCGGGTCAAGCCCGCTCCTCTGGCCTATTTCACCTACATGTACAAAGTTTAGCCTGCTACGAGGCCTAGTCGGCTAAAGCCGCCCATCATTTACGTGGTGACTTTAGCCGACCAAACCCCGTAGTGCGCCACTATGATGTGTCAGTCAGGACTAAACGATACCAGACGCGGGTGGGGTTTGACCCCGCAACCTCTCGGTCTGCAGTCAAGTTCCCGGCCTAGCGCTTGACCACGGCGGGTTAGAATATGTTACATATCGAGCACTTTCCCGCCAAAACTAAGCCCAGGTGACCTATATATCACAATGAGCAGAAAACTCGATTGTTTCATTCTATAAATTCAGAAACCTAATAAACATCGCCGTTTCGGCTGTGATGTGGCAAACGTGTCTATCCCGCGACACTGTCGCGGCAATGCTACTTACAACGAAGCATCGCGAAGCACACAAACGGATGACGTTGACCACTAAGTTGAAAGCTTGTGGTAAATTGATATCACGGGAAAGGCTAAGAGACTCCATTTGGCAGTCTCTTATGCGTGGAATATAGACAAAAGAAATCTTGGACGATTCAAGGACTGATTTTTATTTGTATTTTGACTTTTTTAGTTTTGGCGGAAAAGGGCTCGATATGCAACTTTAAAGACGCGCAAATATTTTCCTCTCGAGAGACAAATACGTTTGAAGATGTCTGCCACTTGCCTGGTATGTGTACAAAGCTGTTGTTCTTGAAGTGCGTGCCCCTGACGTATCCGTAGAGACACACGGAGCGATCTGTCTTAGCGTTCTGTCGGATGGCTTCAGGGTCCGTGACGTCCTCCATTCTAGAAAACAACGCGTGACGTCATGCTACTGCCTTAGACTTCGATTTCGGACAATCGTTAATATTATTATAAACTAAATTGTAGACATTCATGAAAACTTGACAAATACCAAAATGTATACACGTATAACACGAGGATTTAATCAAGTAATTTTACGATGAAATAAAGAAGACCTTGATACGAAATATCGAAGTATGTAAGACATAAGGACGTAACACGAGTGTTGCCATGGTTACCTGTCAGCTACCATGTAAGGGTGGGAAGTTCTCCACTGCAGAGGACGAAACTTCATAACCGATATGAAACGTCCTAAGTTGTGTACCTCCGTTCTTTGGTATTCTCCATTCACCATCCCTGACAAGTAAAACAACTTGGCACCCTGTGGAGAGGAGTGAAAAATACTGCCAGCGTTAGGAATACGACATGCAAATTGTATAATCGATTCCCAACGTTCGACCTCTGCTTTAATGACCAAGTGCAAGACACGGGCATGTAACAAGTCACCTATAACTATTACATGAGTATTTTGTCATTATATCATTCCCCCTGTAGCCCAACGTAAAACGTAACGTAAATTGGTTTAAACCAACAACTTTGATCCGCAATGATGCTCGGCATACGAATCTGGTGATTGTTTCGCACAATATGTTCATCCCATTATCGCATGATGAGCCTTGAGTCAGCTTGGCTTATGTGTATACAAAGGGGGCCTAAAATATCAATTCATGCATATAATTATTATTACATACCCATCCTTTAATTGCTAGGTCAGGACACAGCTTCCGTCCCAGAGTGTAACTAGGGAAATTTTAACCCCCCAATAAAATAATCTAATATTTGGGTGAGGCGTCGTATACCTGATAGACTTCCGTCCAAAAGCGATGTTTCAATCTCTTTTTCGTCTTCCTGAGTACTTTGTTGTTGCGGAACATGTCGAGGTGGGTGAGAACACCCATGATCTTGGGGAAGCCGTGCACCTGGCAAATGTTGAGGAACTCAAAGATCTCCATCTCAAAGCCGAAGCTGGCGTCGACAAGAAGGAGAACCTGAAGCCAAGCAAAACACGTGTAAGTATGTCTGTGTGTAATCACAAGTCGATGTCGACAGCGAGAACTTGAAGTACGACAATGATTACCATTATGCACAACCTTTTTATATAATCTGTCGTCTTATACTGTAATTGTTGTTACACAAACAAGTATCTTATACAGATTACATTTGATAATTGTACCGTTAGTTGTACAGTACGAATAGTGCCTTTAACCGGGTTACATACGGTAATTACAGTGGCACACTATAAACAGTCATATTATGCAGAATAACATATAGACATAAGTGATAGTAGAGAGAAAATACAAGACATTGTCTTATACAGGATAATATGGTAATTATAGCACTCTAGTAAATCATCTTATAACATGAACATACAGTAAATGTAGTGATACAGAGCGGTACTCACGAGGTCTGCCACTTTAGCCAAGTCAATCATGGAGTTGATGTCATTGGCACACTCCATGAAGGTCAGTCTCCTCTGCTTGCCTGAAAACATAATAATACATATATATATATATTAAACCGGCAGACCTGTCGTAGAACCGCCGTAGCGTATTCCTGCGGCTTGCATGTGCAGGATATTTATAGAAATGCTTTAGCACACACTGGCGGTTCCAGGGTACTCCGGCAGCCAGCCTTCCGCAGCCTGCACACCGCATGAACACGCAACGGCGATACTAGGGCAATCCGGTGGCCGGCCTCCCGGTGCCTGCAAACCATTACACAGTACAAACGCAACAGCGGTGTTTAGGGATAGATATTTTTTATAGTTTAATATTAGTGTGAAGTTGATAGTACATTCTGATGGCAATGATGCTGTGCCCTATATAGGGGAGAGGAAAAGATAAAGACTACAAGATTCATGGCTTTGATCAGATTTCGGATGATCCCCCTTTCCGTCACTTACCAGACACAATGGTGACTGGGCCTTGAACTGCTGACAGCTTCTGGCGGGTAAAGTTCTTTATGAGGCAGTTGATGAGAGTGGTTTTGCCCGTCTTTGGGGGGCCTACGACAGCCACCATCACTGGGGGAGGCTCCACAGGTGTCCGGTCCACCAGGGGGATGTGGTGTCGCTTCTCCTTTATGTCTAGTGTTCTGTCCATATAATACAACACAATAATTAAAAACATTCAATCATAGCTTTTATGAATAAAACAGATATCTGGTATACCATGTTATACAGAAGGGATGCTATTTACAAATACTGACATCTAGAACTATACCTACCTATGTTTAAAATGGTTAAATTAATAAATTTGCAGGCCAACAAAGCATAATGGAATTATTTATGTATTAATAGAAGAACTATATTAATACACTTACCTGTAGTGAATGTAATGCTGATATATACATATACAAAGTAGTCATTTGTCATGTACAGTGATCATAAATGGAACATTTACTTTAAAAACAATTTTATCTCACAAGCATTATGTCAACCTAGGCTGTGACTATCATGTTCACCTGCGTACTGCCTTGACCACCTTGTTGACAGACTGGTAAGAGAAAGCTTTGGGGTTCCTCTGTTGGGCAGTCAGGTCTTGCTGCTCATCACCAGCCTCCTTCTTCTTCTTCTTCTGCGCCTTTGGTCCAGCCTGCCGCTTACGGAAAGGCTTTGGAGCCTTTCCTTCATCCTCCATATTGTTTCTACATAAAAAATACAGCTGTATATACAAATCAGTTATTTAACAATTGACTAACTTTTCACATACTATCATCCGCAATATAACATGTATTTATCCAACTTAAAGTGATTAATACTGAATCATTATTTCTCTGACAGATCAATTAAATTAAATATTCAATTAAATCTAATAAAAATGAAATAAGCAAGGCTATATAATTATAAATCTTTAATTGATTATACTGAGAGGTATACAAAACAGTATTGGTATTATATAATAAATTTCTATTATGAAGTGGCAAGGAGTAATATAAGACTTTACCACTTCAGATTCTTCCCAAAACCATAATATGTATAAAGGATTAAGAGCTCTATACATCACAAAGATAGTTGACAAGGAAAAGATAATGTCACTTCTAGTTTTCCAGAGTTTACAGAATTTTTAAAGAATATTGCCATTATTGGGGTAAAGTCTGTGGAAACAAGTTTTCTTCTACCTGCTTTAATGGAAATTGATATATAAACATTTCAGAAAAAAATACGTTAAGGCCAGCCCAATGCTTTGAAAAATTTATAACAGGTCAAGATTGCATGCTATATCGCCACCGCCCAGAGTAGGTCAGAGCATTCTGCTAACATCCCCGCCCAACCCCCTCCAATTGAACCGTAGCGGCCGCCCTGATAGCTCAGTGGGTTAGAGCACTCGCCTTGACTCAGTGCTCTGGCCACCTGAGAGCCTAACAGCATGTGGAACCTTCCTTCTCTCATTGACCCGATATGACCAAAAGTGGTTACAGGGTCCTGAATATACAACCAATCACAGCTTGCCTTACGCCTAGGGTGATGGGCTACGCCTACGGCCGTGTGGACCAGTCACCGGGCGATAATACAAGTGACAATTCGCGCAGTAGTGTTTACATCAATATCATTTATATCACCCTTCCGTGCCAACACCATTAAGTGTCTAAGATTATCTCACTTGCTTGACACAATGCGATGTTTTCTTAAAGCCAAACCAAATGGAGCCACACTTACTTACAGGTGATATCAGTGGTTATTTACACTGTTACACGACAACCTCGTTTGTTGCCAGACCATGCGTATTGGTTAGTGCATGTGCACTAAATCAAACTTGTGATCAATCTCAAGAAGCGCCATCTGGCGTGCGAAGCTGATAACAAGCTTTTCCACCTCATGCTCATTTTCCCTTCTTCATACACTGTAAAAATGAGTCCATATCCTCAAAAAATGGGGAGGAGGGATCCACCAGTGGAAATGGAGCGTAAATCTGTTATTCCAAAAATCATCAGCGAAATATGATAACGCAGATATGTATGCCCCTAGTGGCGAGGCAAGAAACCAGCACTAGAGATTATTGAGGGAATCCTTGTGACGTCATTCTTGGGGATGTCGGATGTAAACAAGGGAGCGCACGCGGTTTGTTATGGATTGAGATTGAGTTGAGTTGAGATTTGTTGCGGTACAAGATGCTAACAGCCTATCTCTTCTGGTTCGCCGGGTGCAGTCTACTGACGTTCATCACATGTAGAGACCAGCCGAATGTCTTAGTCATCATAGGTAGGTAAACTCGAGCGTCATCGCAGGCTCTCAGATTCCTGGATAAAGCTGAAAAGTTGTGACTGATTGTCAAGTGTGTTATATATGAATATGATGCCATCTGTCCGTTGCATGCAACGCCCCCCGCTATCACTTATCAGATCTAGTGGTCTACAGCCTTTTGCATTTTGTGCTACACAGATATATTCTTCTCCTATAAGGCCACAACATAGGGCTACCACCCCTAAGTTAGATTTGGGTTGGATTTAAGTTTATAAATAAAAATCATAATAATTAAATACTCATTCATAGGTTAGGTTTGGATTGACCCCATGTGGCCTTGTTAGTTTCACACAACAAAGACTAGGTTTGGATCCAATTTTGGTTTTGTTTCTCTGGCCATAGGCTGATAGCAGATGGAAAGATGGGTTTGCAATAGTGGCTGCATTGATCTTAATATATCTGTATTCAGTATAGGTATTATTTGATATATACAGGCTTGGTTTGCATTTGACTAATTTCTCAGTTTTTCCATTTTATTTAAATTTTTTTTTAATAATTATAATAAGTAAAGTTATATTATAATAAAATAAACACACCATGAATTCATCCTTGCTTAACTTTCATAACTTTTATAAGTATATTTATGACACCTAGATATCACATAGAATGTAGTCTGTAGTACTATTTATCTTCTTAAAATGAACCAGGCCTGGTTTAGCATTTTATTAATACATGAAGGCTCTTTGATCTCATATTTAATATCATAAGATAAATGCTTTGTCCAAAGATAAAGTTAATTTTACCTTCTTATGAAGATGTATATATGTATTATTTCTTCTTTAATTATCTTTCAGCTGATGATGCAGGATTTGAAACAGGAGTCTACAATAACACAGTGTGTAAGACTCCACACCTTGATGCCCTCAGCAAGAAAAGTGTTGTATTTCAGCAAGCATTTACTTCAGTAAGCAGCTGCTCTCCAAGCAGGTAGGCCAACATTGGGTTAATACTCACACAACTAGATGGCTACCAGTCCCAAAGCACATAGATCTTTCCCTCACAATGCAGTCACCTATGGCAATGTTTTTGGTTTATACATCATAGACCATGCTTATAAGATTCTACTAAGCATCATTCATGTCAAGAGCAAATCCAGGATTTAAAAACTTGTTTATATCCTTCATCCTGGATTTAAGACTTTGAAAAGGGGGAGATGGTCACTCCAAAATTGGTGGGAGGGAGGGATTTGGTTGGGGTGAGATTTCCAAAACACTGATGACCATGACCAGGTACAAAATTAAGTGCAAAGATATGCCGAAAGCCCCCCACCCTCCCCTAAATATGATACATAATGCCACCACCATTTGATGATGTCATCCCAAGAGCATGTTTAGAAGATGACGACACAGGGCATTTGCCACCTGTTTAACTCCCTACATGATTGTCCTTTATAGTGAAAAGACATCTAGCATGTGGCACAACAGATAGATATTCATACGCGATCGACAGTATGAAACTAGTGCCAATAAATATTCATATCACAACAAAGACGTCTTTTGCTATAAAGGAAAATCGCCCTCCCCCGTCCTTTACAAATCATAAAAACGCTCTTCTCAGTACATCACCACCCCCAACAACCCCAGGACCAGACATGAGGGCTTGAACGTCCGCAACTGCATTCAAGTCACCACCCGATGTCACCCTAAGTGTCTGTGACTAATATGGGTTGTCAATTCGCTATGCATAGATACACTTTTTGTTTGTTTCAGATCTGCGATCCTCACTGGGCTTCCTCAGCACCAGAATGGTATGTATGGCCTGCACCAGGGCGTCCATCACTTCAACTCCTTCGACGGAGTCAAGAGCCTTCCTCTGATTCTGCACAAACATGGTGTTCGGACAGGTACGTGGCACCAGGCACCTACCGAAGATAAGTGACGTATATTGGGGTGTCTGTTTTGAGTGAGTAAATTTCAGGGAAGCCATGCAACTGGCCATTTCGGTTTTCACGCCAAAAAGTTACTCTCGTTGTTCCTATGCATGTTTCACGTTATTCCCCGATTAAATGAACAGGTTGGTATCAATCTTAACCTTGCCTTGACTGATTCCTGTGTTTGCTAATCCAGGAATCATTGGCAAGAAGCACGTGGGTCCCGAAGCCGTCTATCCCTTTGACTTCGCCGAGACTGAGGAGAACAACTCCATCCTTCAAGTCGGCAGAAACATCTCTCACATGAAGACTCTCGTCAAGGAGTTCCTCCACCAGGACGATGGCAGGTTCGTGCTATATAGGGATGTAAAACACACGCTGATTTGTTATCTCAAGTGCGTTTAGCACGACTGCCGTGTAGTGCGACACACTATATACTTGGCGGAAGTCTCCCTAGCTCAGTTGGTGAACAAGTTGCGCTGCGGATCAACATGTCTTGGGTGCGAACCACGGCACGCACCTGCATCATGGGCAAGTTTCACCCAACCCCATGTCATCGGCCCGGAAGTTTTCTTCAGCTTTGCACAAACTTGCCATAAAACTCTAACATTTCATTTCATGTTTATATAATTGGTGGGTATTGCTTTATACGGCTGGTGAGTTATCTACAGACAAAATGCGTTGAAACGTGTTGGACTGTATATTAATAAGGAGAAGAAACGTCTGAACAAACGTTGCGTCCAGATCAGTATAATTTCTTTCGATGGTTTATTCTCGGCGCCAGACACAGATGATAACCCAGTTGCCACGTTCCTTTGTAGACCGTTTTTCCTGTACGTGGGGTTTCACGACCCCCACCGCTGCGGCCACACCCACCCACAGTACGGCGCCTTCTGTGAGAAGTTCGGCAGCGGGGAGCCCGGGATGGGGACCATTGAGGACTGGCACCCCACAGTCTACACCGCGGGGGAGGTCTGGGTGCCAGCCTTCGTGCAGGACACGCCGGCCGCCAGGGCAGACATCGCCGCCCAGTACACCACCGTCAGTCGCCTCGACCAGGGTACGCAGTACCACAGCTATACCTCGTGGCTTGAACTGTATACAAACCCTTTTTTAAATAGCTATCTTTTTTTCCAAATGAATTTGTATATTTTTCAATGTTAAAAATTCTCTTATCTTTTTAAAGTTGTACATTTTCACTTTATTTTTTAATTTTGAAATGTATTTTTTAATCAAAACATTTTAGAGACTTTGCAGATAACCATGTTGTGCAGAATCTTGTATACCTACTATTTAAACTGTTACCGTGAAAGTATACTAGTGTGCGTTCCGCCACCACAGGTATTGGCTTGGTGTTAAAAGAGCTGGCAGGCGCCGGGAAGCTGGACAACACCCTGGTGGTGTTCACATCGGACAACGGCATTCCCTTCCCCAACGGGCGGACCAACCTGTACGACCCCGGCATGGCCGAGCCCATGCTGGTCTCCTCCCCTATCCACAGGGAGAGGTGGGGGCAGGTAAGGCCCGCAGATACCCTCTCCTCCCCCTTCCTTCGACCACACTCCACCATCGAAATTGGTTTCCGGCGTTGGCAATAATCGCGCACGATCTATTTTGCATGTCTGGTTCTGGTTGGTGCCAAAACCTACGCTGCTAAATCCAACATGACGCACATCCACCACACGAACCATCGAAACCCGAGCATGCACCCTGGTCGCATTATAGTCTGTACCGGAACGTGTCAGTATGGCCGAACTAGAGTTTTCGGGCGAACTATAGTTCGACTATGATCGCTAGTCGGCGCGCCGCATGATTATGCCTAATTAATATGGAAGTGCCGCACTCTAGCGACCCATTTCAAAGTTAATTGATGAACCGTGCTTCCATCTGGTGGGCATTTTGCTAACAATACTGAAACGATGCGGCCAGAATATATTTTGTGGCGCAGATAATACAGTGATAGCAATATGTCGCCAAATCAAGTATCCAACCAAAGTGCGCGAGGCGATAATAGGGGGTGGTTGCATTATTTCAAAGGTCGCGACTGGTTTATAGTACGGTACCGGTATTAAATTCGAGAAATATTCTGTCAATTTAACTCATAACATTTATCGCTTTCAGGAATCGAAAGCCCTGGTATCCCTTCTGGATCTTGTACCAACCGTCCTGGATTGGTTCTCGCTTCCCTATCCGGACTACAGCATCCAGAAACACGGAGTCAGAACGAGGCTGACGGGGCGTTCCCTGCTGCCGCTGTTGTCCCGGGAACCAGCCTCAGGCTGGGACCAGGTGTTTGCCAGCCACAACCTGCACGAGGCCACCATGTACTACCCGATGAGAGTGGTTCGCGACCGTCGCTACAAGCTGATCCACAACCTGGATTACCGCATGCCCTTCCCGATAGACCAGGACTTCTACATCTCCGCCACCTTTCAGGATCTGTTGAACCGGACTCGGGCGCACCAGCCGCTCCACTGGAGCAAGTCTCTGGAGCGTTATTATTACCGGGAAGCCTGGGAGCTGTATGATCTCCAGACGGACTCACGAGAGCTGGAGAACCTGGCGGCCGTGCCGGCATACAAGGACGTCCTGGGCCGGATGCGTCGGGATCTGAATGAGTGGCAGAACGTCACCGCTGATCCCTGGATCTGTGCGCCGTCGGGTGTCCTGCAGGACTCCGGCGCCTACAAACACAGGCCGCAGTGTATGCCGCTGTATAACGGGGTGTCCTGATGGGTTACAAACACAGGCCGCAGTGTATGCCGCTGTATAACGGGGTGTCCTGATGGGTTACAAACACAGGCCCCAGTGTATGCCGCTGTATAACGGGGTGTCCTGATGGGTTACAAACACAGGCCGCAGTGTATGCCGCTGTATAACGGGGTGTCCTGATGGCGTACACACACAGGCCGCAGTGTATGCCGCTGTATAACGGGGTGTCCTGATGGGTTACAAACACAGGCCGCAGTGTATGCCGCTGTATAACGGGGTGTCCTGATGGGTTACAAACACAGGCCGCAGTGTATGCCGCTGTATAACGGGGTGTCCTGATGGGTTACAAACACAGGCCCTAGTGTATGCCGCTGTATAACGGGGTGTCCTGATGGGTTACAAACACAGGCCCCAGTGTATGCCGCTGTATAACGGGGTGTCCTGATGGCGTACAAACACAGGCCGCAGTGTATGCCGCTGTATAACGGGGTGTCCTGATGGGTTACAAACACAGGCCCTAGTGTATGCCGCTGTATAACGGGGTGTCCTGATGGGTTACAAACACAGGCCCTAGTGTATGCCGCTGTATAACGGGGTGTCCTGATGGGTTACAAACACAGGCCCCAGTGTATGCCGCTGTATAACGGGGTGTCCTGATGGCGTACAAACACAGGCCGCAGTGTATGCCGCTGTATAACGGGGTGTCCTGATGGGTTACAAACACAGGCCCTAGTGTATGCCGCTGTATAACGGGGTGTCCTGATGAGTTACAAACACAGGCCCCAGTGTATGCCGTTGTATAACGGGGTGTTCTGATGGAATATTATTACGTAAGTTACCAAATTAAAAAGCTATATACTATAATATTAATATATATCACTTCGTGTCTGCGTGGAATGTTTACGATACTTTGTACGTTGGAAGGAATGTAAGTGATACGCACAGAATTTTGCTCCAAACCTGATGCGCTACAAGGTACATGTAATATGCAGGGTCGTAGACTTAATAGGTTCCTGATGGCATAACTGACCTGCTCGTTACTGAGATGGAGAGCCGATGTTGCCAAAAAGAACTCAATATCTCGATTGCGAGTCTTTTACGCACTAAACTTTGCCGTTTGACAATAGTGTAACTGAAGGTTAATGTTATAGTGCGGCCCAGTACTTTAGCTCACTGTAGTTAGTATCTGGAGAAACAACGAGGTTTGTAAGAAACGCATCTATCGTGCGGTGAAAACGACGCTCATTTCAAAACATGAAGCAAGATACTCCATTGGCGTGTATTATACGATATTATATCATATATTATAAGTATCGTGTACGATATTTTATATTTTATAGAATATATGAACATAGTTTATCTTGTCATGTGAGCTATTTTGAATGTTCATTAAAAGTGTTAATGACGTTAACCGGGCATCAGTCTGTTGTTGCAGCCCGTCATTTTGACGATATTGTCCCGAGGCTTTCCGAAGGCAACTCCGTAATGAAAGTGTCTACAGAGCCTAATTCCTTGTTGGATCTCGCTCTTACTATTATCACACTGCTGGGGTGGTATTCATAAACCACACTTAGGCAACGCAAATATTCTTAGCGCTAAGTGGAACATTTTGTCAAGCGATTATAGGTTCAAAATAGAAAAGTACATATATTTACCCAATAGGTGGCTTTTCTGAAGTTCGGAAATTATATTGAACATGATTTCATGATCACGAGCACCACTAAAACGAGCTGTTGAGGCTAAGACTAAAATGCTCTTTTCGTGGATAAAGTTCGTAGGGTATATGATTACGGGGCCAGCTGAGGATCTCGATTGGACGGTGGTGAGGAGCGCCTGTTCTGATCCATTTGCACGAGGGGCGCGTTATGATAAAAGATCTGATTTGACAACCTAAGCAATGTATTCCATAAGGCCTTTCGGAATACTAATTGGTCCTTGGGCTCATTGACCAAAAACTCGTCTTTCGGATGAAATCTCGTGTTATCCATCGCGAATACGAAAACTGTGCTGATGATATGTCTTAAGTTAAGGAATGAGCGACTCGCGAATGGACGGTTCGACTTCGTCACTTCGGGAGCACGGTGGGCGGGGCGGCCTTGGGCGGGGCGGCTTTGGGGATGGAGGGCAACACATTGACACGTCGGTATAGTACCTTTTGGTGGGGATACATTCGTGGACTACCGTGTTGGAGATGAAATATCTATATATTACACGATTAAATCCTATATCGCACCCCTGCCAGACCCATAACAATGGTGAAACGCGACCCAGCAAGGGTGATCAAGAAACATTTTCCCAATTAAGAATGGATAAAGATAGTCGCGTTACAACACAGCAAGCTGGTGATCATCATCAACGCCGTTTTAAAACATAATAAATGTGATACTGGTACACTATATCTGTTTATGATACCAATTGCAAAGTGCATGATAACGATACGGAAGTCAGAACACGTATTTACCTAGATCCCCCCCCTACCCTACCAAGCTAATAGCTAGGCTACTAACAGCTAATAGCTACGGTGACAGCTTCAGAAGGTCGATTAGACAACTACTAACAGCTAATAGCTACGGTGACTGCTTCAGAAGGTCGATTAGACAACTACTAACAGCTAATAGCTACGGTGACAGCTACAGAAGGTCGATTAGACAACTACTAACAGCTAATAGCTACGGTGACAGCTTCAGAAGGTCGATTAGACAACTACTAACAGCTAATAGCTACGGTGACAGCTTCAGAAGGTCGATTAGACAACTACTAACAGCTAATAGCTACGGTGACAGCTTCAGAAGGTCGATTAGACAACTACTAACAGCTAATAGCTACGGTGACAGCTACAGAAGGTCGATTGGACAAACGTTAATCAGGTCCGACTCTCTTATCATACGATCAGTCGGTTTAAGCTGGTCTGGCTCCGGGGGTTGGGGCGGGGGAATTACATTTCTACGGTGGTGAGGGACTGCCGCGCGTGCCATACAGGGCATATTGAGAGTGAGAGAAAAGTACCCGATTTTGTGATCTTCGAGAGGGAATATTTTTTTGGGAAAAACGTGCATCCAAAGTAGACTGACAGTTTATGCAACGTACATAGCGGAAGAGAGGAATATCTTACAATGCAATTGTTTCAATTTTTCAGACAGTAAAGCGACTTGTATATAGACTATTCATATCCTAATTTTCAGTTTAAAAATAACCGGGTCTATATTTATCATGTATTACATGTATAGTGACCGATGAAGCGACAGTCGCTGTCCATGCCGCATCCACGACATAACAAAAATTCATGTCCTTGACCGGTTAATTATTGCGTTTCTCAATCTTTACCTCGTCCCATGTAGGGAATATACGCCCCCCTCTCTTGTCTCATATCGACACACAACACAATGTTTGTGGAATGTTTTGATATATGGTATGGAGACGCATAACATAAGGCGCCCGGTCCCCTGGACGGGGATCGCCACAGGGCGGTTCCGGTGGCAGCGCCACCTGGCGAACGCGGCGGCAGCAACTCTAACCAGGGACAACTTCACAAATCATTATAATTCCATTTCCCAGGATTCTGTGCGCCAGTCATGCTTTTTTTCCAATATGGGGTATAGTTGCGAAGTCTTGCATCAACACAGAACTGATAATCTTATTCGGAAAACATCCATAAATTAACGCGAGAGGCATGATCATTTATTAAACAAAGAGTATTCTCCATAAAGAAAGCAATTATAACAACAAGGAAATTAAGTGCAGACGTTGGACATAAGGCTTTCACCATTGGTACCCTGCATTACAAGCCGTTACTGTTCGTCAGCGTCTATCTAGCGCCTGATCTCTATCCCTCCAGTATAGCGGAGCGTCTTACGCGCTACAAGCAAGGTCAAGGACGTACGTGTGGCGCGAATTACCCCAAGGCCACTGTTAATCACGACAATGCCCGGATGAGGAATGTACTATAGCTGGCAAAGGAAGACGAACGATGACATGTTAACAGCCTAGTTAACAATCTGGTTATTCAGTCCGAGCCGGGTATTCAGCTTACAGCTGTATAATTGGTATCATATTTATAAAGTCGTAGGTTCTACTTCTTGAAGGTGTGGCTCTCCGTGCCCCCATGGCCATAACCTGCAAGATAAGTTGTATACTTTAATGACAAGGCGGCTTCACAATATTCAAGGTCATTCTGCTACCTGCTCGATATGATCTGAATTATATGTTAGTTAATCTCCAGATTTATGCCAAAATCAAGCTTAATATATATCATTTTTATGTTCAGGTTAATGTCCAGATTTATGCCACACTTAAACTTAGTAATATCGAAGATGTAGAAAACAATTAAACCGATTGATGCGACCACCTGATGCATTTTTGATAAACTGAGCATACAATGTAGGTTAACATACAACAAATATCGCATTCGAGCGGATATTTTACTTACCACCGGGGCCGAATTCTGCAGCATAGCACGGTTTCGTGCAGTAGGGTTGACCCTCATGCTGCAAGATAAATGTTCATACCGTATTTAAAATCATCAATGCAGTAACAATTGCAGGCCAGTCATGTTCAATATTTGTCTACAAGAATAATATTAAACTTCTAAGCACTGTCGGATTGTTTACCTTATGGCAGCCTTGACCTTGACAATAGATACAGGGTCAGCCTCGTTCGACCAGTTACTGACGACATACAACCATGGCTGGCGACCTGTACCCAGTACCTAGGCTCCATGCAAGCACCGATCAAGGTGATGAGTAGGCGTAACTAAGGGTACGGGGTGCCACAAGTTCTCTCCCGTCACCATGGCGACACAAGGCAGAATCTCTCCCGTCACCATGGCGACACAAGGCAGAATCCCGCCTCTCAAGTCGTTATGCGCTTATACCACAGGAACCCAAATACTTTCCAACCCAATCCACCATCGGTCATCGATAGTGTAGCAATATAGCGTCTACCAGCACATCCTGACGTATAAAATAGGAATTTTCTAAGGGGGGAGGGGGGGGGGGGTGCTCCCTGTGCTCGGAGAACCCGACTTTAACAGTGTATGTTCAAGTTACCAAGTGGGGGAGGGGGGAGTTGCAACTCCCCTGACCCCCCCGTAGATCCGCCCCTGGAGTAGGACGGTCGGGATTACTTAGACACCCCTACGATATATGGACTAAATGTGGATTGGCGGGGCCGATCGAAAAGGAAAGAAAAGACAATTGGAAATCTTAATTGAACAATTCTATACACGTTGTACGAAGATGACTGCACAAGAGTCGCTGAATAACGCTTAATGTCGCTGCCGCTCGTAAACTTACAACCAGTAATTACACTTACATGTACATATAGGATTAGGAACTCTTAGCGAAACGCTCACCTCTGAGTGCTGTCCCGGGACGAGGACCTTGTTACACCTGGCACACTTCAGGCACGCCGGATGCCAGTCCTTGCCAAGGGAAGTCTTCCTCTCGGCTGTAACACAGCGGGGCAAGGGAACAGGGTTACAAACATTCAAGGTCGTGTTTCTAGATAATGTTGTTCAATATAAAGTTGCATATCGAGCTCTTTCCCGCCAAAACTAAAGAAGTCAAAATACAAATAAAAATCCGTCCCTGAATTATCCAAGATTTCTCTTGTCTATATTCTACGCATTCCAAACTGCCAAATGTAGCCTCTTAGCCTTGCCCGTGATATCAATTTACCGCAGGTGTTCAACGTAGAAGTAAACGTCATCTGTTTGTCTGCTTCGCGATGGTTTGTTACTGACAGAAGTCTAAAGACTTCTGTCAGTATACTACTCAGCTCGGTTTGTAAATTTGTATGTTTGTCAGCTAGCTTTGCTTGTCCGATCGATACAGGTCGTAATTCGACAGCTACGGTCATCGGTCTTTACCAGAAGGTAGATTGGTGAAATGGCTCGGTCAAGTTCGTTAATGGCATATGTAGGTCAAAGGTCAAGGTCACAGCGATTTTTTATAAAAAAAGTTAACAACGCATATATCTCCGTTAATATTAGAGATAGAGATCTCGGGTAAGTTTCAGAATGTGCTGACCATCAAGGGGCATCTTTCGTGTCTTGTTCACTTTTTGACGCGTCATACTCATTTTCGAGCAAAATGAGATAATAGGTTTTTCGGAAAACACACTAAATCACCTCTGTCAGTTTTGTGGCTTTTAGACACATTTAGAACCAAGTTATCGCTATAAGGTTCTGACATGTCATAGAAATATGAATAGGAATAACCTCTGTAGAATTTTAAGTCTCTCCAGTGCGTCACGTGACGTCACGATGACGTCACTTTCGGTACATACAAAAAATTCTCAAAAATCGTTCCAATCTTACTTCCGGTTCCAGAGCGGGAAGAAGTTGTCTATGGGACTTCCCATGTTAAAGCCCTCCATCTCTCAAGCTGGGAAAAAATGTTTTGTCGCATATTTCACAAGTGCCTTCGTCAAACACTACCAGGATTTTTTCTTTGATTCAATATGGTACCTAGTAGAAACAATGGATACCATATGGTATTTGAATTAGAAATGACGTCAGAGGAATTTTTCGAAATTTGGCCAATGGTAAAAGATGGGGATTTTTAGCGCTGGCAAGGGCTCCCACGGGCGACCTATGCCAGTTATCGTTCAATGCTTGCAGTTGTGGATGGACCGGACTGAGATGAGCCACCAACGGTAAATATGGTGACATAACATACTAACTTTTCGGTATATAGTCGAAAACGTTTAACATGGAACCCTATGGGAAAGATATAATTTCATTCAATTTGACATACTTTCGTTTGAGCGATCTCACTTTGCTTTACCATGGTGAGAGATATGGACGAGTGCAAGAGTTCCAGGGTAGGCTGACGGCGCACGCTCATCTCAGTTTCGTTTCCATGGCAACCGAAGATTTGCCCAATGATAAAGTATACGGATTCCGTCTAATTTAAAAAAATCGTCAAAAATCTGAAAAACAAGCTAAAGCTCGGATCTTTGCGGATAATGGTAGGGAATATATGTCTCCAGATCACTATTAGCAGTGAAACATTATTATCGTTTTAATGTTGGGTACAGATTCCTTTCTTCGTCTGCTCGTTTTTCATTTATTCGTAATGATGAAGAATAGCAATTTCCGGTAATTAGGTTAAGCCATATCTAAAAAGCTGACAGTCCTACCGCCATACTAGTCAACGTTTTCGATTGATGGTATAAAGGTTTGTATTTTGGTATTTGGATGTTGTCGTGCGTCATGCCATGACATCAGCATGACGTGATGACGTCATAATTTGGTAAATGCCATTACTCGCCTATTATACGTCATAGCGACTTCCGGTTTGTTTGAGGTCAAACCTTATACCAAGGGACAACTGGTGGCATACGTAACTTTTTTGGCGGTACTGAAGCGTGTGCGTCAAAAATGACGTCCAAGTTTACGTTACCCGACTTAATCGCGAGATCGTCTAAGTTTCAACTACTTAGGCACTAGCTAAAATCACTAGAGGTACATAAGCAGGTAAAGTGAAAAAATTGAAGCTAAATTGTTCATTTTTGTAAGCATCAGT
The DNA here is from genome assembly GCA_964019135.1 of Arenicola marina. Classification (NCBI taxonomy): domain Eukaryota; kingdom Metazoa; phylum Annelida; class Polychaeta; family Arenicolidae; genus Arenicola; species Arenicola marina. Next base: position 688,797 of record OZ025251.1, read on the forward strand.
GACGTCATGTGGCGTCACGTTGACGTTTCCATGGCAACGGAACTAAGCCCCAATGGTAAAGTATAGAGAGTCTGGCCAAATTGGAAGATTCGTCAAAAATCAGGAAAGCTAGTTAGAGCCGCGACTGTTACGGTACTTAGTAGGGCTGAACTATACATGAACATACCTGTGCTCACAAATGACCTATTGCCCTTAGCCTAGGAACCATGGCGCCGCACAAAGGGGGCCCCCCTTGCTCGGTCGCCAATGGTGAGAGAATGGGGAAAGGGACTCATGGCACTTTCGATTCCCTCAGTGTTGCCCCTTGTAGGTGCGATTGCAGGCTAAAATGCACGTGTGTATGAGTTATTTCAAGCTACATTGACCGCTGCAATGAATTCTCCTGATCGTCTGTAACGAAATCACTTCTGTCAGTAAGCCTCAGCCTCCGGCTGATTTCGGCTCTTGTTATAACTAGCAGTTCCGCGACAGAGTTCTATGGTGTACAAAGATGGACACGTTTGCCACATCACAGCCGAAACGGCGATGCTTATTAGATTTCTGAATTTATAGAATGAAACAGTCAAGTTTACTGCATATTGTGATATAGATGTCGCCTGGGATTAGTTTGAGCGGGAAAGAGCTCGATATGAAACTTTAATATTTCCATCGTCAACGTTAGACCCCGGAATGGGCTACTGTAGTAAACGGTGGGCGTGGGAGTCATACTGAGGTATGTTGAAACAATAGCTGGCCCTCACACGCAGGAGGCACTGCGAATGACTTAACAGTCATACAGTCAGTTCGATGAAAGACAACATGGTACCAACCATTCAATACCGTTTTCGGCTACGCCATACTTAATTAACTTAGCTAAACTTTAACTTTAGTATCGGTGTACCTTTGCGTACTGCGGAATTGAGGAATGCAATACAATTGATAACTGATTAATACTTGTTTCCGTTTTTTTTAAGACCCGGGGCGACCGTCAATCTCTTATCACAGGTGATTTCAAATTAATTGAAAGACGAGTGTGTTAGCCACATCTGGCAACGACCACTGGTCTCCCTCTGTCTCTCTTTCATCTTAGATGAGACGATTCACTTATGTCAGTCTCAATTTCCGGTTGGGGGAGGGGGGGGGGGGGTTACCCTCTCTGAATCGCGAATCCCCAAGAATTAGGGAGTGCTATATCGAATCTCCAAGATGACGACTGTTCAAGACCGGGCTCGAAATAAAACATCTTAAAAGTGATATCGGGAATATCGAGGAATTCACCGACTGCTATAACGGATCGCTTTAAATGGGCAACGCGTATAGAGAACGGGTCTTCGCGTTGAACCAGGAATTGTACGGATACCGAGCCCCCAAAAATGCCAACAGCTAATCGCGAATCTCCAAGAATTCCTGGATGCCAATCGCGGTAATCGGAAAAGGTATCCCCTCCCCTCAACTTAAGATGCAACACTACCTGCCCTCGTTAAAAACATATTTGAATCAAACCAAAATCAACTGGTAAACGTAATGAATTAGTCACCCGTATAAGCCTTGCGGATGTCCCTCCCTACATACCGGGTAAACTAATCATTGGATCAGCGTCCATCCATACAGCCTCCCGTCACGTCCGTGCGTGAGTACTGGAGTCGTATGCACATAGATCACCCAGTGAACTTTAGCTATATCTAGACTACACGCGAAGGTCACACACGCACGGTCGATAACAGAGTATGTTGGCAAGCCGGGGTTAATAATTGACAGCCAATAAAATCGGAGGATATAACGAGCCGTATGATGTGTGAGATCGAACGGGAATGCGGTTAGAGGAAGTCCATTTTTTACTCTTCGAAGCGGGGGACGGATCCGAGTTTTGGGCGAGGGGGAGTGAAAACGAGGGGGGGGGGGGGAGCGAAGGGTGGATATTTGAGCGCGAAATGGGGACGTGGCCATTGTTCTTACTTTTTGTTTCAGAAAAACACAAAAACGGTGGGTGAGGGTGGAAGTGGAGGTGTAGTCAGGCACGTGCCCTGAACGCGCTGCATACACCCCCCACCCCCTCCTGCCCTACTCACACGCCGCCTCTCTGGATCTCTCTCTGGTTGTCATATTTGCGCCTTTTTATTTTTTTACACTCATCTCCCGGAAAGCGAAAGGAAAATTTGCTATCATCTAAGCTTGGTCGTTGGTAATCTGTTATTATGTTTCGGAAGGAAAAGGGGACGCTATATTGTTCCTTGGTAACACTAGCTCTGGTACGTTCAGCGTCTCGGGGAGCATCCGTAACTCAGCTTATAGCGCGCTGAACAGACCAACGACTATGCTCGGTGTCTGACTGAAGTTAGCCTAAAACGCCAAGTAATTCATTAAAATATCCAATATGAAATCGATATATTTAGGATATGATCTTAAACAGGATGTTGGTGTCAAGCGACATCCCGGTTAAAGCCATAGGGTTTTAAACTAAGCATCAGACTACTGATCATCTGATTGGCTATAACGACAGCAATCTGAAAGGCCTTAGCTCCGGTCTCCTGGGCAAGTTATGGGCTCTAACATTTCTCCTTTTGTATTTTGACAAATACTTGATTTAAGTTACATCTGCTACCAAGTTACATCTGCAGCCATATTACACCTGCTAGAAAGTTACATCTGCTACCAAGTAACACCTGTTACGAAGTTAAATCTGCTATCAAGTTACATTTGCTACCCAGTTACATCTGCTACCAAATTACATTTGCAACCAAGTTACATCTGCTACCAAGTTACATCTGCTACAAAGTTACATCTGTTATCAAGTTATATCTGCTACCAAGTTACATCGGCTCCAAAGTTACATCTGTTATCAAGTTATATCTGCTACCAAATTACATTTGCAACCAAGTTACATCTGCTACCAAGTTGCATCTGCTACAAAGTTACATCTGTTATCAAGTTACATCTGCTACCAAGTTACATCTGCTACAAAGTTACATCTGTTATCAAGTTATATCTGCTACCAGGTTACATCGGCTCCAAAGTTACACCCGTTATCAAGTTTACATTTGCTACCAAGTTACATCTGCTACAAAGTTACATCTGCAACCAAGTTACATCTGCTACCAAGTTACATCTGCTACCAAGTTACATCTGCTACAAAGTTACATCTGTTGCCATGTTACATCTGCTACAAAGTTACATCTGCAACCAAGTTACATCTGCTACCAAGTTACATCTGCTACCAAGTTACATCTGCTACAAAGTGACACCCGTTATCAAGTTATATCTGCTACCAAGTTACATCTTTCACCAAGTTACATCTGCTACCAAGTTACATCTGTAACCAAATTACATCTGCTACCAAGTTACATCTGCTACAAAGTTACATCTGTTATTAAGTTATATCTGCTACCAAGTTACATCGGCTCCAAAGTTACACCCGTTATCAAATTACATCTGCTACCAAGTTACATCTGCTACCAAGTTACATCTGCTACAAAGTTACATCTGCAACCACGTTACATCTGCTACCAATTTACATCTGCTACAAGTTACATCTGCAACCAAGTTACATCCAAGTTACATCTGCTACCAAGTTACATCTGCTACAAAGTTACATCTGTTGCCATGTTACATCTGCTACAAAGTTACACCCGTTATCAAGTTACATCTGCTACCAAGTTACATCTGCTACCAAGTTACATCTGCTACAAGGTTACATCTGATACCAAGTTACATCATCCACCAAGTCCCTTGTTTACCCAGGTAAACCTTGCTCAATTGTTGTGCATATCTTATCTATTGTAAAGTGTTTTTTTTACCTTTTTTTCTTCTTCTAAAGAATAATTTATGGCGCAGAGTATAATGGTGTGTTTGGCAGTTTATGGGACTCCCATTCTCTGGGCAGAGGGTGACAAGAGTCTTAAATATGACACCACCCTATTCAAACCCAAGGTAACACCGGCCACAAGGGAGCTGCAATGACTGGAACCAAATAACCGTGACCGCGGTACGACTACCACTGTCATCGCGTTTGACATTTCGGTGCAGACAGTATTATGTATGACTACACAACAGACCATTGAATACATATATGCATACAAAAAATATGCATAGGCCTATATATACAATTGTCGTATCCCCTCGTTGGTAAAGGGAATGTGTTCTATCGCCTCTGAAATGACAGTGACGTGGAGGTATTTGGAATTAGGGGTTGGGTGTGGGGTGTGGTTGCACCTAAAGTGTGTGGGGGTGTGGTTACAACTAAAATGTGTGGGGTGTGGTTACACCTAAAGGGCGTCCAGTAGAGGCGGGCGGCGGGGGGGGGGGGGGCTGATGACAAATTATCGGTATACGTTTATATGCTGCACGTATTTGTGGTACGGACCGCTTGCCATACAAGCAACCAAACTGAAGAGGTTTGCGTAGTGCGTGTGGGTTGATGGATAAAAAGTATCCGTATAAAAGTTTCTGCTGGTGCATCTAAGATCGCTTCACTGATACTGATATATATAACAAGGCGCCGTCAGTAAGTAGGACCGCATTGTGTGACGCCCACGTGTAATTATCTGATTGTTTACACTCCTACACTCCAGATCATCTGATGAGACACATCCCAGTTGTCAAGAGTCCGTGCCACCCCTCCACACTCCCCCTCCCAGAAAAAACCAAAAAAAAACATTAACCCATAACCCTACATATACAGCCACCGGTGTAGGTATATAATCGCCAAAAAAAGTTCACGAGGGGCGTTTCCATAGAAACAATTCCTCTTTATTCGACTCAAACCACCCCCCTTTTGCGCAAGCTGCATATATTTACAGGCAAATCAATATAAAGGCATCTGGGGGCACAAGACATATATTACACAGGAGAAGAAGTTTCACTCTACTTGGCTAAGCACACACAGGTTTTGCGTTCAGAAGAAGTATGAGGTCTGACGGTAGATAGATAGCAAAGGGTACAATATCACCTCACACACAATGCTACAGAGAGCGCCACCGTGATCAACCACGTACGTCGCTCGCCCAGCGGCACGCTAGGTGGCGTGGGCGGCGGACTCTCAGTGCGACCAAATATGGCCGGATGTTGACTTTGGGCCTCAAACCACGACAACGGTTGGTCACGCCTAGCTTGCGGCGCCCGCCATTGTAAGTACTCAGTACATCAGTGTCAGGCCGCCAGACTATGGAAAGCCATTGCAACTTCAATTGTTTTTATATATAATATGTGTATGTATGTGTCTAGTTTATATAAGTCGTCCATGTAATGGATTTTGGCAACAATAAGAGTGAGAGGTCAGTGCTCATCGTTAGGGTTGTTTTTGTTACGACAGAGTGTCAACATGACCGGACGAGCTTACAATAATTCACAAGAGAGCGACTGTATGGCGCACTGTTATTGGCAATACGAGGGGGAGGGGGGGGGGCGTAACCTTTAAGTGTGGTACAAGTTCCTTCAGTGACAGAGCTATACAAGGAGAGTCGAAGGGTGCGGGGGGAGGGGGGACGTTTAAAAAAAATAAAATAACATAAGTCTTTAATCTTGGCCGTCGAATGAAGACTGAGCGATCAAATGTGTTTTCAAAAAGAGTGACAAACCCATATATGGAGAGAGATAAGCGTGGCCAAAGTGGGGTGGTGGTTATATATGGCTGGAGGCGAGTGGGATGAAGTGATGGGCAAGCTCTAGTGGAGCGACAACGGGGGAGTATTGCGAACGAAGGGGGGGGGGGTCCTGGGAGCATTGTTTGAAGATGGGTAGATGGTTGGGGGTGGTGGTGGTTGGTGTGTGCGTGTGTGTATGTGGTGGGGGGGGGGGGTAAGTCTCACTTGGCCCAGTTGCCATAGTACCGGGACGGGACGGTTTGGCCTTGGGGTTGTGTGTAGGTGCCTACAGCTAGGGCGTGCCATACCCCTGGGGTAGCAGTATATATGGACCTTTTGCACACCTGTAATCAGCGGTGGTAATCAGCCTCGGCACAGATCGACAGACGGCCGTCGATGGGTGACTGACACATGCTGAATGCTCCACGCTTGAACCAATGCTATTTAACCGCAGCCCACACAGCAACTCGCACCTGTATCTCATCGCAATATGGGCGGATCGATAATTATTGACCAGTGCCATCATGTGGTCCAGGGTGGGGCAGTTTGGGTCAGTGTGGTCCAGGGTGGGCCAGGGTGGGTCAGTGTGGTCCAGGGTGGGCCAGTGTGGGTCAGAATGGTCCAGGGTGGACTAGGGCTGTCCAGGGTTGGTCAGTGCTGCCCAGGGTGGGGCAGTGTGATCCAGGGTGGGCCAGTGTTGTCCAGGATGGGCCAGTGGGTCAGTGTGATCCAGTCAGGGTCAGTGTGATCCAGTCAGGGTCAGTGGGTCAGTTTGGTCCAGTATGGGTCAGTGTGTGTCAGTATGGATGGGTCAGGTAGTCGCTGTGGTCCAGTGTGGGTCAATGTGGTCCAGTGTGGGTCAGCGTGGTTCATTGTGCTCCAGGGTGGGCCAATGTGGTCCATGGTGGGTCAGTCTGGTCCAGGGTGGGTCAGGGTGGGTCGATATGGTCCAGGGTGGGTCAATGTGGTCCGGGGTGGTTCAGTGTTGTCCAGGCTGATCCAGGGTGGGTCAGTGTGGTCCTGGGTGAGTCAGCGTGGTCTAGGGTGGGTCAGTGTGGTCCAGGCTCGGTCAAGGTGGTCCAGGGTGGGCCAGTGTTATCCAGGATGGGCCAGTGGGTCAGTGTGATTTAGTCAGGGTCAGTGGCTCAGTTTGGTCCAGTATGGGTCAGTGTGTGTCAGGATGGATGGGTTAGGGAGTCGCTGTGGTCCAGGGTAGGTCAGTGTGGTCCAGTGTGGGTCAGTGTTGGTCAGTGTGGTCCAGTGTGGGTCAGTGTGGTCCAGTGTGGGTCAGTGTGGTCCAGGGTGGGCCAGTGTGGTTCAGGATGGGCCAGTGTGGTCCAGGGTGGGTCCATATGGTTCAGGGTGAGTCAATGTGGTCCATGGTGGGTCAGTCTGGTCCAAAATGGGTCAGGGTGGGTCAATATGGTCCAGGGTGAGTCAATGTGGTCCAGAGTGGTTCAGTGTGGTCCAGGGTGGTCCAGGGTGGGTCAGTGTGGTCCGGGGTGAGTCAGCGTGGTCTAGGGTGGGTCAGTGTGATCCAGAAGGGGCCAGCTTGGTCAGTGTGGATTTCTGTGGTCCAGTGTGGGTCAGTGTGGTCCAGTGTGGTCCAGGGTGGGTCAGTATGAGTCAAGGTGGGCAATCTATGTGACTCACTAAATGACTCACTGTTTGTTCTTAACTATTTCCGTTAAGCCACTGCTCACCGCTGGCACAGCACATGGCTGGCATTAAAAGTATCGATCAGGCTCTACTTTGGATATATCATCTCATTCCATCCCAGCTTACACAGCGACAGATATATATCACCTTGGACAGACTCCCGACTACATTGCAAAACATTACATTTTGATGATGCAAAAAATCGATGCCTAATAGTACGTTAACCAAACTTACCGAAGTAGACAGGTTTGTTGCATTTCGGGCAGTTCGGCATGATGCTGTAATGGTTCTGTCGTCAGGTCGTTTCGCGGTCCCAGTGGAATGGTGAATGCGAGGAGAAGGCTGGGAGGTCCGTTCGTGGTATTAGCCGGTGACCCAGTCATTTTGCACACGGCCCTCCTGTGATTTTGCACACGGGACTCCCATTATGCTGTACATTGGCGCCCGGAACGCAGGGGTGAAGGGTGACGACTCTGTCATGGCTATAACCGCCCATGTGTGGGCCCAGTTCTCACCCGGCTGGCTAGCTGACTGACTGACTGAGACCCTCATACCATGGTACGAGTCCTAGAGGCGTTGGAGGGGGGGGGGGGTCATCGACGTCAAGAGGACGGAGGACGGGGGGCGGGGGTGGTGCTGTGTCAAAGGAGGGGGGGGGGGGGTGTGGCTGTCACGGCCGGGTCACTGAGGTAATGATTGTCCTTGTGAAATCCCTATGAGTGACGATTTATGGGCACTTGATAGCGAGCAGGGCCAGCATGTCATTCGAGTTTTCGACGCGCCGTTACTAGAACTGGACGATTTCATGGTATATATATATACATGTATTATATGTACCATATATTCATATATATATATACATTATCAATCTATACACTGCAAACAAATACGGTGTGGTCCTGATATAATTCCAGTCACACCACATGGTCACGACCTGTGGCTTGGTCGACAGTGACGTGACGACATATATCGTACCATCGACAGTGACGTCACGACGTATATAGTATGATCGTGACAGTGACGTCACGACGTATATATTATGATCGACAGTGACGTCACGACGTATATATTGTGATCCTGACAGTGTCGTCACGACGTAAATAGTATGGTCGACAGTGACGTCACGACGTATATAGTATGGTCGACAGTGACGTCACGATGTATATATTGTGATCCTGACAGTGACGTCACGACGTATATAGTATGGTCGACAGTGACGTCACGACGTATATATTGTGATCCTGACAGTGACGTCACGACGTGTATATTATGATCTACAGTGACGTCACGACGTATATATTGTGATACTGACAGTGACGTCACGACGTATATAGTATGGTCGACGGTGACGTCACGACGTATATATTGTGATCCTGACAGTGTCGTCACGACGTATATAGTATGGTCGACAGTGACGTCACGACGTATATATTGTGATCCTGACAGTGTCGTCACGACGTATATAGTATGGTCGACAGTGACGTCACGACGTATATAGTATGGTCGACAGTGACGTCACGATGTATATATTGTGATCCTGACAGTGACGTCACGACGTATATAGTATGGTCGACAGTGACGTCACGACGTATATATTGTGATCCTGACAGTGACGTCACGACGTGTATATTATGATCTACAGTGACGTCACGACGTATATATTGTGATACTGACAGTGACGTCACGACGTATATAGTATGGTCGACGGTGACGTCACGACGTATATAGTATGATCGACAATGACGTCACGTCGTACATGGTAAAATCTTAATGTCGCCTGGCAAAAGGTCGTCAGGCGTAAAGGGTTCTCATACAACAATGGATCTGTCAATGGATCAAGTCGATACACGTATTCAGGTTGGTAACAATATTTAGAGTGAATCAAAGTCCTTTAGTACTTCTTGAAAGGTGTGGTTACACCACCGTGTACACGTTTTACATCCCCCATCATTATTTTCTTTGTAAGCTACGGTTTTCACTTAGCCCTCGTCCCACTTCAGCAAGACTATCCTGCTGATCTAATTTGCATATGCCACTCCTATGTTCTCTCCCGTTGAACTCCCTTGTTCTCGATTGTCTTGTTCCGAGCCCCACGTACCCTATCACCCCAACGCCCCACCCACCCCTTGCTGTACCCATAGGCCTGCGTCACCCACTCTCTAACATCTTACTTTACCCACCTCGCCTCATTCACAAGTGAATCATCGCGGGATTCTGCGAACCCCGGAACCGCTTCTGGCTATGGTAGACCCTCCTTCGGCGACGTGACAGGCAATAAATACCATGTGCCGCGGGCCGCAGGGAACCAGCCTGCATGCCACACAAAACCAACCTGCATGCCACCAGGAACCAGCCTGCATGCCACAAGGAACCAGCCTGCATGCCATAAAGAACAAGCTTGCATGCCACAAGGAAGCAGCCTGCGGGCCACAGGGAACCAGCCTGCATGCCACAAGGAACCAGCCTGCATGCCACCATGAACCAGCCTGCAGGCCACAGGGCACCAGCCTGTAGGCCACCAGGAACCAGCCTGCAGACCATAAGCAACCAACATGTAAGTCACCAGAAACCAGCCTGCAGACCACAAGGAACCAACATGTAGGTCACCAGGAACCAGCCTGCAGATCACAAGGAACCAACATGTAGGTCACCAGGAACCAGCCTGCAGACCACAATATACAAACATGTAGGCGACCAGGAACCAACCTGCAGGCCGGTTTCTGGTGGCATGCAGGTACCACCAGAAACCAGCCTGCGGACCACAAAAAAACAACCAGGAACCAGCCAGCATGCCATAAGGAACCAGCCAAGACAAGTCCATTAGTTATGTCGCTATGAAGCCTTCAAGTAACTTTTCAGAAAACCACATTTATTACCCTGGAACTCGACAATACATTAAAGTCAAGTCAGTTCCGCCTGTCCGTTCACATGGTTCACTTCCTTCACAAGACTGTTCCCATCGCCTGCTATGAACTACGGTACCCCGCGGGGCCATGTTGTTTTCCACAAAATCAGTGTGGAGCTGAAGACAATTTTCCCTGAGCTTGAAGGCAATCTAACCTGACAAGTTAACAATATAATATGTGGACAAGGTCAAGCGGCGGAGGTGGGGGGGGGGGGGGGGTGTGGATAGGGACACATCCCGATATATGTAACTGCAACCTCAATTAAATAAAGCTACATTGGGTGGGGGTGTCTTGACATTTTAGTGTATTATACAAAACGACGAATCAAAACGAAACGTTAATTACGTTAAATAACAGGACCAATGTATCGGCCGATAAGGAGTGACACCCCCGCCCACCCCCCTCCAATTCATCTGTAGGGGCCGCCCCGATAGCTCAGTGGGTTAGATCGCTCGCCTTGAGGGCTCTGGCCATCTGAGACTCTAACGGCACGTGGATCGGTGGTTCGCGCCCCGCTGTGGCCATGTCTATGTGGTCGCAGGATAAAGATCCCATGTCCTTCCTCGCAAAGAGTAGGGGGTTACCCCCGGGGACATGGCTCCACTCTCCCTTCCTTCTCCCATTGACGCGATATGACCAAAAGTGGTTAAAGCGTTCCGAATATACAACCAAACCAATTCAACCGTTTCTGCCACATCTACGATTTCCCACAGTTGTCGCCATTTCATGAATACGTCAAAACATTTCTATGGTTATGCCGTAAAGAAACCGATAATGCTTTATTGGTTTCTTTAGAACCACGCACAAACAGTTTTAGCACATTTTCCAAAATCCTACCTCATTTTAGTAGTAAAAATAGTGTCAGTTATGATAAACAGGTACCTCATTGTGGAGGGCAAACAGCTGTCATGCTGGGGAGGTCAATAACAATATTTTATTTCATTTTTCTGTCAGGATGAAACTGCATTGGGGAGCTTGGGTTTTACGTTAGAGCTCCTTCTCACAGCGAACAATTGACTTTTGCGGTCACTGGGTGCAAGGCGCTTAAGGGAAAGCGGCGTTAACTTAATGGATTATTGATGTAAAATGGATTCTCGATTTCCTGCAATCGATTTCCTGAAGGATTTCGACACTACGGAACGACGTAACAGCGCATACTGCTGTTGGTGTGCGGTAATAAATAGATCTATGGGTGTGTTGTCCTAAATAGATCTGTTGGGGTGCTGGCATACACAGATATTTTGGTGTGTTGTCCTAGATAGATCTGTGGATGTGTTGTCCAAATAGCTTTGTGGGTGTGTTGTCATGGGTAGATCTGTTGGTGTGCTGTCATGGATAGATCTGTTGGTGTGTTGTCATAGATACATATGTTGGTGTCCTGTCATAGATAGATCTGTTGATGTGATATCATACACAGATGTGTGGGTGTGTTGTCATAAATAGATCTATTGGTGTGCTGTCAAGGATAGATATGTTGGTGTGCTGTCATGGATAGATCTGTTGGTGTGCTGTCATAGATAGGTCTGTGGGTGTGTTGTCATAAATAGATCTGTGGGTGTGTTGTCCTAGATAGATCTGTTGGTGTGTTATCCTAGATAGATATGTGGATGTGTTGTCCTAGATAGATCTCTGGGTGTGTTGTCATGGGTAGATCTGTGGGTGTTCTGTCATGGATAGATCTGTGGGTGTGCTGTCATAGATATATTTGTTGGTGTGTTGTCATAAATAGATGTCTGGGTGTGCTGTCATACACAGATCTGTGGGTGTGTTGTCATAGATAGATATGTTCGTGTGCTGTCATGGATAGATCTGTTGGTTTGCTGTCATGGATAGATCTGTCGGTGTGCTGTCATTCACAGATATGTGGGTGTGCTGCCATACACAGGGCTCTGGGTGTGCTGTCATAAACATATCTGTGGGTGTGTTGTCATAAATAGATCTGTTGGTGTATTGTCGTAGATAGATGTGTGGGTGTGTTGTCATAGATAGATCTGTGGGTGTGTTGCCATAGATAGATCTGTTGGTGTGTTGTCGTAGATAGATCTGTGGGTGTGTTGTCAGAGATAGATCTGTTGGTGTGTTGTCGTAGATAGATATGTGGGTGTGTTGTCATAGATAGATCTGTGGCTGTGTTGCCATAGATAGATCTGTGGGTGTGTTGCCATAGATAGATCTGTGGGTGTGTTGCCATAGATAGATCTGTGGGTATGTTGCCATAGATAGATCTGTGGGTGTGTTGCCATAGATAGATGGTAGGTGTGTTGTCATAGATAGATCTGTTGGTTTGTTGCCATAGATAGATGTGTAGGTGTGTTGTCATAGATAGATCTGTGGGTGTGATGTCATAGATAGATCTGTGGGTGTGTTGCCATGGATAGATCTGTGGGTGTGTTGCCATAGATAGATCTGTGGGTGTGTTGCCATAGATAGATCTGTGGGTGTGTTGCCATATATAGATCTGTGGGTGTGCTGTCATAAATAGATCTGTGGGTGGGTTGCCATAGATAGATATGTGGGTGTGTTGCCATGGATAGATCTGTGGGTGTGTTGCCATAGATAGATCTGTGGGTGTGTTGCCATAGATAGGTCTGTGGGTGTGTTGCCATGCATAGATCTGTGGGTGTGCTGTCATAAATAGATCTGTTGGTGTGTTGTCGTAGATAGATATGTGGGTGTGTTGTCATAAATAGATGTCTGGGTGTGCTGTCATACACAGATCTGTGGGTGTGTTGTCCTAGATAGATCTGTTGGTGTGTTATCCTAGATAGATATGTGGATGCGTTGTCCTAGATAGATCTCTGGGTGTGTTGTCATGGGTAGATCTGTGGGTGTTCTGTCATGGATAGATCTGTGGGTGTGCTGTCATAGATATATTTGTTGGTGTGTTGTCATAAATAGATGTCTGGGTGTGCTGTCATACACAGATCTGTGGGTGTGTTGTCATAGATAGATATGTTCGTGTGCTGTCATGGATAGATCTGTTGGTTTGCTGTTATGGATAGATCTGTCGGTGTGCTGTCATTCACAGATATGTGGGTGTGCTGCCATACACAGGGCTCTGGGTGTGCTGTCATAAACATATCTGTGGGTGTGTTGTCATAAATAGATCTGTTGGTGTATTGTCGTAGATAGATGTGTGGGTGTGTTGTCATAGATAGATCTGTGGGTGTGTTGTCATAGATAGATATGTTGGTGTGTTGTCGTAGATAGATCTGTGGGTGTGTTGTCAGAGATAGATCTGTTGGTGTGTTGTCGTAGATAGATATGTGGGTGTGTTGTCATAGATATTTTTGTGGCTGTGTTGCCATAGATAGATCTGTGGGTGTGTTGCCATAGATAGATCTGTGGGTGTGTTGCCATAGATAGATCTGTGGGTATGTTGCCATAGATAGATCTGTGGGTGTGTTGCCATAGATAGATAAGTAGGTGTGTTGTCATAGATAGATCTGTTGGTGTGTTGCCATAGATAGATCTGTGGGTATGTTGCCATAGATAGATCTGTGGGTGTGTTGTCATAGATAGATCTGTGGGTGTGTTGCTATAGATAGATATGTGGGTGTGTTGTCATAGATAGATCTGTGGGTGTGTTGCCATAGATAGATGGTAGGTGTGTTGTCAAAAATAGATCTGTTGGTTTGTTGCCATAGATAGATGTGTAGGTGTGTTGTCATAGATAGATCTGTGGGTGTGTTGCCATAGATAGATCTGTGGGTATGTTGCCATAGATAGATATGTCGGTGTGTTGTCATAGATATATCTGTGGATGTGTTGCCATAGATGGATGTGTAGGTGTGTTGTCATAGATAGATCTGTTGGTGTGTTGCCATAGATAGGTCTGTGGGTATGTTGGCATAGATTGATCTGTGGGTGTGGTGTCATAGATAGATCTGTGGGTGTGTTGCCATAGATAGATATGTGGGTATGTTGCCATAGATAGATCTGTGGGTGTGTTGCCATAGATAGATCTGTGGGTGTGTTGCCATAGATAGATCTGTGGGTATGTTGCCATAGATAGATATGTCGGTGTGTTGTCGTAGATATATCTGTGGATGTGTTGCCATAGATAGATGTGTAGGTGTGTTGTCATAGATAGATGTGTAGGTGTGTTGTCATAGATAGATCTGTGGGTGTGTTGCCATAGATAGATCTGTGGGTATGTTGCCATAGATAGATATGTCGGTGTGTTGTCATAGATAGATCTGTGGATGTGTTTCCATAGATAGATGTGTAGGTGTGTTGTCATAGATAGATCTGTTGGTGTGTTGCCATAGATAGATCTGTGGGTATGTTGGCATAGATTGATCTGTGGGTGTGGTGTCATAGATAGATCTGTGGGTGTGTTGCCATAGATAGATATGTGGGTATGTTGCCATAGATAGATCTGTGGGTGTGTTGCCATAGATAGATCTGTGGGTGTGTTGCCATAGATAGATCTGTGGGTATGTTGCCATAGATAGATCTGTGGGTGTGTTGCCATAGATAGATCTGTGGGTGTGTTGCCATAGATACATTTGTGGGTGTGCTGTCATAGATAGATCTGTGGGTATGATGTCATAGATAGATCTGTGGGTGTGTTGCCATAGATAGATCTGTGGGTGTGTTGCCATAGATACATTTGTGGGTGTGCTGTCATAGATAGATCTGTGGGTGTGATGTCATAGATAGATCTGTGGGTGTGTTGCCATGGATAGATCTACGGGTGTGTTGCCATAGATAGATCTGTGGGTGTGTTGCCATAGATAGATCTGTGAGTGTGTTGCCATATATAGATCTGTGGGTGTGCTGTCATAAATAGATCTTTGGGTGTGTTGTCATAAATAGATATGTGGGTGTGTTGCCATGGATAGATCTGTGGGTATGTTGCCATAGATAGATATGTCGGTGTGTTGTCATAGATAGATCTGTGGATGTGTTTCCATAGATAGATGTGTAGGTGTGTTGTCATAGATAGATCTGTTGGTGTGTTGCCATAGATAGATCTTTGGGTATGTTGGCATAGATTGATCTGTGGGTGTGTTGTCATAGATAGATCTGTGGGTGTGTTGCCATAGATAGATCTGTGGGTATGTTGCCATAGATAGATCTGTGGGTGTGTTGCCATAGATAGATCTGTGGGTGTGTTGCCATAGATACATTTGTGGGTGTGCTGTCATAGATAGATCTGTGGGTGTGATGTCATAGATAGATCTGTGGGTGTGTTGCCATGGATAGATCTACGGGTGTGTTGCGATAGATAGATCTGTGGGTGTGTTGCCATAGATAGATCTGTGAGTGTGTTGCCATATATAGATCTGTGGGTGTGCTGTCATAAATAGATCTGTAGGTGGGTTGCCATAGATAGATATGTGGGTGTGCTGTCATAAATAGATCTTTGGGTGTGTTGTCATAAATAGATATGTGGGTGTGTTGTTCTAGATAGATCTGTTGGTGTGCTGTCATAGATAGATCTGTTGGTGTGTTGTCATAGATAGATAGATAGCCGCGACAACTCAGCAGTTTTGTTTTTGTCCCAGGTCCAAGAAACAAGATAGCAAAACAGATGGTTTAGATGGGATATGCTATTAGTTGAGTTACCGTGGCCATGATAAAGAGAAGTCATAATGCAACACGTTTAATGTTTGACATCACAGGACCTGTCACAGCCGACCTGCGAGGCATATGTTACTCCTGTTGGCAGGGGATAAGATATGTGTTGTCCTAGATAGATCGCTGGGTGTGTTGTCATGGGTAGATCTGTGGGTGTGCTGTCATGGATAGATCTGTGGGTGTGCTGTCATAGATAGATATGTGGGTGTGCTGTCATAAATAGATCTGTGGGTGTGTTGTAGTGAAATCATAATGGACACATTTAGGATTTGATATCAAAGAGCCTATTGGTGGATTTACCGTGGTGGGCCATGGCAACGACCGGTTGGTGACGTCATAAAGTAACACGCTCAAGGATGTTGACATCACAGAGGCTGTTGTTGAAATTAACATGGTGGCCCATAGCAACGACCGTTTAGTGACGTCATAAAGTAATACCCTCAAGGATTTTGACATCACAGAGGCTATTGGTGGAATTATCATGATGGCCTATGGTAACCGCCGGTTGGTGACGTCATAAAAGACATGCTAAGAGTTTTTGGCATCACAGAGGCTATTGGTGGAATTACCATGGTGGCCCATGGCAACGGCTATTTGGTGACGTCATGAAGAACACGCTCAAGGTTTGACATCACAGAGGCTATTGGTGGATATATCATGGTAGCCCATGGCGACGAACGGTTGATGACCAGGCATCGGGCGATTACATTACAAATGTAACCGATTACGATTACGACTGCTTGGACATTTTACGCTTACGATTACGATTGCGATTACAGGAAATATAAAGGTAATCGATTACGATTACATTGAAAGTAATCGTGGTTGCAATCATGATTACCTTCTATGTGTTTAATAAACCCTGGACTAGACTTTTAAGTAGCTATTAGTAGGGAAAATTATCTATTATTCTTTAGAAGGAGGTGTGGTGGGTAACGGAACTTACGGTCTCTATGTTAAATGGCAGGTAATAAAGGAAGCCACAATGCTATAGGACACGGGAATACCCGTACCATATGTTGCCGCGCCCCACTACTGAACCCAGTCGAGTTCGATCGTTTTATAACACTTCTTCCAATCCATCTATGCAGAGAACAATAACACAAGCATACAACCCCATCGCATCAGCCCAACCCACCCACTCCCAACAATGCAGGTGGCACTGGACCACCTCTAGTTATCCAATACAAACAAGATAATTATGGGAATAGAAGGCGGGTACCCAGTCGGCTTAATTTGTTATATCTGGTCATGTTTCGGGGTGGGGCACAAGGGACCGGAAAGGGTAGGGGTGGTTTGGGGGTGGGGGGGGGGGGGTCAGGTCGTAGGACGTTTCGGCCTGTGAACGTTTCTTCTTAGGACGATGTATTTATCATACACTGATAAACTCTGTGGTGTAAGATCCAAACTGCGGTGGCTTCACGACAGAAGATTCAGCGGATTCCGTCTGTAACTATAAAATCGATTCCTCAGTTGGTGGGGTGTATTACACTGACCCATGACATTAGCTGTTAACAAGCTATTGATGCAGATAGAGCCGTTATCATTGACAGACTGGTGATTACTTTAAATAGTATTGGGTTTTTATCGATCCCTTTAGTCAACGACCGGTGTCATGTTGGTAATGAGATATCTAATCAGTTGGGATATTTCAATAGTTCATTGTTTTAGACTCTGGCGACTACATCAGAGATTTGTTTAGCCTTCACACACACACAATTCGCATCAGACACCAAAGTTTCATTTAAAGTTAGTATCTCAACAAAAAAGAAAAAAATTCAACGATCGGGGACGGACACATCTGGCGGGAGAGATTCCAGGAATTCAGAAGGGGAATTTGAAACAGCTTCGCGGAGCATGAAGCCTGCGTGACACTGGTATAGCGACAAGTTTCTGATCGTAGGGTCGTGCGACGAAAGTGTTGTTTTTCCCTTGGTTGTTGGCTAAACATCATCGGTAATCAGTTATTCTAATATTAATTGGAATATTAGTTCAGGCGGCATTGCCGGTTCGCTTGTTGCAATAACGTTAATTATGAAAAATTAATATGTCGAAATAATCTAATGATATGTCAACATTTTAAAGAATATGTCAAAATCCTATATGTCGAAAACATTTAATAATACATCTAAATATTATGATTATGTCAAAATTTGTAATATCTCGACATCATTTAATTATCTGTCGTAATTATGTTATGATATGCCGAAATCGTTTAATAATACGTGAAAAAATCTAACATGTCGCAAGCATTTAATGATAGGCAGAAATGCTTTACAGATAGCACTAAGCCTGCAGATGGATTAAGCTCTTGATATCCTATATCACGAAGGCCCAGGGTGACG
Source organism: Arenicola marina (assembly GCA_964019135.1). NCBI lineage: Eukaryota > Metazoa > Annelida > Polychaeta > Arenicolidae > Arenicola > Arenicola marina. Next base: position 706,851 of record OZ025251.1, read on the forward strand.
TAGACTTACGTTGTCGTGCGAGTTTCTGAGCTAGATCGCATGGTGCGATCACGTGAGCATCCTCTAGGTTTGGCAGTGTATACAAGAAGCATAAATACGCAGACGTCTTCCGCGCAATAGCATGATGACCAAAAGTAATACGTAATTTGTAGCTAAAGAACAAAATAAACAAAATAAAGTCCTTCAATGCGATTAAAACCCTTGAGCTCCACAAGGAGCCGGAATAACAGAGGGTGTAATAGACTGTCGACGGAGCTTTCGCGCAGCATTTATTCGATGGAAACATTAGCGGCAAATAATAGGACTCTGTAGCTTATACGCCCTAGTCCTCTAACAGTAGAACACCTACAGACGTGCGGAAGGGGGCTGGTGGGTGGGCTAAAAAAACCTGGATATAGAATCGATAATTGAGGAAAATTAAACCAGAGTGAAAATATGGGTGTACGTTTTCCCTAAAGCAGCCCGGAAAGGCTGACTGGCTGAAAATCGGTACAATATACCGTAAACCTATGTAGATGAGGGACGAGAATTACACCGCCTGGCATAAAATAGTTTTCATGTAGCAAAACCTACCTATTGAGGGTACATGTATGTACCCTTTGGAGGGCAAAGGTACCCTTTGAGGGCACGTGTACGCTTTTGATGGCAAATTACCATTTTGATGATAGATATGCCCTTTTGAAAGCAAATATATACCTTTTGAGGGCATATGCTTCCGTTTCGAGGGCAAATTGCCGCAACGTCACAGCAAATAATAAACTACTTTTGGCGTTAATTTGGCAAACTCCGTTCCAATTAGATGCTAAAACTTACTCTTAACTACCCAGTAAATTGAAATCAGGCAACGTATCAGTTTGCGTTACTGCTAACGTCAATGGTCGATAGAGGAAGTTGAGACCTTCATCAGTCATTGATTTTTGCAGAACTGACGCACGAACCACGTTAGTTTTGATGGCCAAGTAGAGGTATCAATTTATCTATGCATCATAGCGATACAGCTACACATAGATGCCCTTTGAAGAGACTGATATGGTGTTGAACGTGGGGGACGGTGACATTTTGAAATTGCTTTATGCTGGCATTATGTCGAGGTCATAATATTTGGTTACAGCAACTATGCCGTTATACAAGATATGCTTGGTATTGATAAGGTATAATGTGGAGGACATTAATTCGTTGTACCGTGTTGGGCTCGCGGAGTCGCTATAAAGGCCGTCATTGACTCTGGGCCACTGCCACAATGACGTGTCCCACATGGAGGGCCTGCCTCTTGGGCGCCGTTGGTTTCACGGGCCTCGTTTCGTTGTGTTTTCTGCATCAGACCGATTCCCTTTCCAGGATTATGACGATACAGTTCGGCGAGAGCGTAGAGGGCACACGGGAGTTGGAACCGTCGCCTGGGAGGCGGTCAGCGTCACGCGTCCGCTGCGACATGGCCACCCGCCTGGACGCCCTGCGTCGCGCATGTGCAAACGGCGTGGGCGGCGACATCAAGAAGGTGCCTTACATTCGAGTTATTGTGGACAACAACCGGAAGTTGACGTACACGACCATCCCCAAGGCGGGTTCCAAGAGCTGGACGACCTTTCTGCAGAGGATAAATGACGTACCCGAGGAACAGGTTACCTACCGAGAGAATCACTTCACGTTTCCCAATTGTCGAAACGGCTTGTGTTATCAACATCTGAACGAAACTCAACTGAACTCGACGCACAAAGACTACATCAAGATTGCCTCGGTACGTCACCCGTTACAGCGGTTGGTGTCCGCTTACTTTGATTTCGTGGTCGAGAGTCAGTGGAGGCACGACAGATGGCCCGCTATACAGAACGCCCTCTGGGGACAGTCCTTTGGCAACAAAAGTTTGTCTTTCATCGAATTCTCCTGGCACCTGACGCACACCACGAAAAACCAACACTGGAGAAATTACCTGTTTGACTTACAACCATGCACCGTCAAGTACGACTACATATTCAAGATAGAAACTTTACCCGATGACATCAAATTTCTCGCCAGTGAGCTCGACGAACCCAGCCTGGAGATAATGCACCAACACAATAACGCATTCTTCTCTTCTGATTCGCCGAGTGTGGACTCGGAAACGGAAGTGGATCAACTCACGCGATACGACAGCTTTCTGCGAGAGTTGCGAGACAATCGCCCGGATGTCCTGGACTTCTGGTTGGAGTACTTCCGGTCGGTCATGGATATGTTTGGATATGTCTGGGACGGCCAGCGCGCCACGTCACGGTGTTACTATGGCAACGACACGACCAGCTGTTGCTAACGTAGGGACTTTAATGGAAGATATCTTTACTTGTGCAACTAACGCAGTGATTTTCCAATTCACGGTTAATAAGTAATAAAATTCTCACTTCACGATTGACGAAAATCCTGGATCACGACGGTCGGCTAATTGCTCATTCCAAGTTCATTAAGAATTATTTTCCTCATTTCCAGTTCACCGTGAAATAAAAGGCTCCGGAACGTGAATACCCCTAAGCCCCCCCCCCCCTTCCCAGTATTCCTTCCCCCAGTATTCCTTCTTGGACTGAAATGCTTGTTGTTTAAGGCCCATTTTGTGGACACGAGGGCTAAAATAGACCGAGGAACCTCCGGGGAGAAAGGAATTATTTGGATGCAACATGTGCCCCGAATTAGATTACCCGGGCCGGATTTAGAAATATATATCTGCTGTCGAGCAGTCTGCCGCTCGGCACGATGGTTTGCAAATTTTTTCAGGAGGATACTGGCTTGATCAAGCATCCTACAGTACAAAGAAAATAATCTGCCAATAACGGAGCAGGAAATAAATGTGAAGTATTTGTAGATGTGATCATTCATGCCGCAGTTCAAACGGTATTATGAACGAGATGTATTAGTATCGACATATTGGGTGAGCGTCTATACAATTTGCATCATTTCATGATGTGTCTAAATCGTTTAATGATATGTCGAAATCGTTAAATGATATGTGGATATAATTTATTGATATGAGGAAATCATTTAATGATATGGCCAAATCATTTAATGTTATGGCCGAATCATTTAATGTTATGTCGAAATCATTTAATGTTATGTCGAAATCATTTTCAGACTTTTCGAACTCGTTTACAGACTTGTCGAACTCGTTTGGAGACGTGTCGAACTCATTTAATGTTATGTGGAAATCATTTAATGATGTGTCGAAATAATTTCCTGTTTTCTCGAAATCATTTCCTGTTTTCTCGAAATCCAATAGGCCCAGCCCCGGATGTCGTACATCATACACACCAATAAATACCGCAGTCCCAGGGGCCGGCGCGACAGCTCAGTGGGCTAGAGCGCTCGCATTGAGTGCTCTGGTCACCTGAGAGCCTAACGGCGCGTGGATCGATGGTTCGAGCCCTGCTGTGGCCATGTCTGTGTGGTCGCAGGATAAATATCCCATGTCTTTCTTCGTAAAGAGTAGGGGGTTACCCCCGGAGACAGGGCTCCACTCTCCCTTCCTTCTCACATTGACCCGATATGACCAAAAGTGGTTAAAGCGTCCTGAATACCAACCAACCGCAGTCCCATACTTAATTTGCTGAATAGAGGTAATGGGGAATGCCCGATTTTCAAGCTGTAGTTATAGGATAATCGCTCATTTTGTTTGCATAACGGCCACAAATCTTGGCAAATGCAGCATATGTTATATATTTTAATGATGTCACAGACTTACGTTGTCATGCAAGGTCGCATGGGGTGATCACGTGATAATTATTTGGGGAACCTGCCGTACTGTTGGCGGCAAATGTCGAATGTTTGTGTGCAGCACTCTGCAGGACCGACACAACCCTGTCAGTAGCTGTCTCACGCTGGGTTGTGTGTTAAAGCAATATATTCCGTAATTTGTTATATTACCGACCTCTTCTCCATGTCAAATAAGTATATTCTTTCTTGAATTTAGGTCCTGAAAGCCCGTGGGCTATCCGGAGAGAAGCATTTTGGTCACCAGAGCAAAAGTTTGTGGCCGGCTTTATATCCCTGAATCTGTTGCATATGTCACATTTTACTCAGTCTCACAAAAGGTATTAATTGCATCGCAAAAGGATGTGTGAATTGAATAACTGGGATGTGTCACATTTTACTCAGCCCAACAAATGGTTTCATCTGCATTTGATGATCTGTTGCTCTTTGTACATTAATTGTACTCCAGCTAACAAAAGAATGTGTGAATTGAATATATGGGCAGTGTCACATTTTACTTAAAATACTATAGAAAAGGTGTGAATTTATTATGTGGGCTGTGTGGTGTGGTGGATATAAAAGCACAACTGTGCCATATGCCATCATTATCACTTTCGAAATTCGATATGGCTGGACCCCCGAGAACGAAACCCAGGAAATCCCCACAATACCCATGCACCCAGTGTCAGAGGCAATGTTCCACAGATACTATAGAATGTGGTAGTTGCAAATCATGGACTCACGCAACATGCGTCCCGCTGTCTGAGAGCATGATGGTGACATGGAGCCATGATGACATGGATTTTCTTTGTCCCTCATGCGCCAATCTCAACAGTGGTTATGATACAGTTGCTGCCCTTCGCCGACTCTTCGATGTTGTGCAGCTAAAGAACCACTCACACCTTGAAATAGCTGCTGCAAGAGAGGCTCTGCTTCTACAGACTTATGTTCCCTGCAAACCGACCGAAGTGCTTGGCTGTTCTTCAGCGGGGCTCGATGAGATATCCTTGGACATTCTACGCACTGTGCAGCCTGGGGCTGCCTTTAATATGCATGTAATTGTCTGTGAATAAAACGTTTACTTGATCAAATGAAAAATTCTTGTGAGTCATTGTTCCAAGGCTCCCACCCCCCGCCTAGTCCGAGAGCCCGCAGCACGCGGGGGCCGAAGTCACTGGCAGTGACTGTCTCTCTGCCTTGCCCTCTGTCTCTCTGCCTTGCCCTCTCTCTCTGCCTTGCCCTCCGTCTCTCTGCCTTGCCCTCTGTCTCTCTGCCTTGCCCTCTCTCTCTGCCTTGCCCTCCGTCTCTCTGCCTTGCCCTCTGTCTCTCTGCCTTGCCCGCTGTCTCTCTGCCTTGCCCTCTGTCTCTCTGCCTTGCCCTCTGTCTCTCTCCCTTGCCCTCTGTCTCTCTGCCTTGCCCTCTGTCTCTGCCTTGCCCTCTGTCTCTCTGCCTTGGCCTCTGCCTCTTTGCCTTGCCGTCTGTCTCTCTGCCTTGCCCTCTGTCTCTCTGCCTTGCCATCTGTCTCTCTGCCTTGCACTCTGTCTCTCTGCCTTGCTTCTGTCTCTCTGCCTTGCCCGCTGTTTCTCTGCCTTGCCCTCTGTCTCTCTGCCTTGCCCTCTGTCTCTCTGCCTTGCTCTCTGTCTCTCTGCCTTGCCCTCTGTCTCTCTGCCTTGCCCTCTGTCTCTCTGCCTTGCCCTCTGTCTCTCTGCCTTGCCCTCTGTCTCTCTGCCTTGGTCTGTCTCTCTGCCTTGCCCTCTGTCTCTCTGCCTTGCCCTCTGTCTCTCTGCCTTGCCCTCTGTCTCTCTGCCTTGCCCTCTGTCTATCTGCCTTGCCCTCTGTCTCTCTACCTTGCCCTCTGTTTCTCTGCCTTGCCTCTCTCTACCTTGCCCTCTGTCTCTCTGCCTTGCCTCTCTCTACCTTGCCCTCTGTCTCTCTGCCTTGCCCTCTGTCTCTCTGCATTGCCCTCTGTCTCTCTGCCTTGCCCTCTGTCTCTCTGCCTTGCCCTCTGTCTCTCTGCCTTGCCCTCTGTCTCACTGCCTTGCCCTCTGTCTCTCTGCCTTGCCCTCTGTCTCGCTGCCTTGCCGTCTGTCTCTCTGCCTTGCCCTCTGCCTCTCTGCCTTGCCTCTCTCTACCTTGCCCTCTGTCTCTCTGCCTTGCCTCTCTCTACCTTGCCCTCTGTCTCTCTGCCTTGCCCTCTGTCTCTCTGCCTTGCCCTCTGTCTCTCTGCCTTGCCCTCTGTCTCTCTGACTTGCCCTCTCTCTCTCTCTGCCTTGCCCTCTGTCTCTCTGCCTTGCCCTCTGTCTCTCTGCCTTGCCCTCTGTCTCTCTGTCTATACATGGTAATTATTCTCTCCCTTTTCCAGACTTTCCACAGCTCCCCGGGTGGGTGGAGCGACGCTCCGGTGGCATATTTAAACCGCACTTTTGAAGGGATCAATTTAATTTGTAACCGTCAATAAACATTTCATTGGCTTTTCCTACCATACATGCTTGTAATTCTTTCCCCCATCAAACTAGCTTCGGTTCTGTGGCATTCCAACACACGACACGCCCACATAAATTCATATATATATATATTTATAAGGCGTTATTTGTAGAAGCCCAGGGTACTATAGGATGCCATCAATCGAAGCTTCTTTATTTGCATTCGTCTGTAATATGGTTGACCAGACAGCGTTCTGGCGGACTGTTCTATATATTACATGCGACGGAGTGGGGTATTGTGACAGTAATATGAGTGTGCTGGCAGGCCGAGTTTGGTTGGCAAGTAGCAACACACAACAAGCAACAATGACAGCTGAAATAATCTTATAAATAAACGAATTCATCAAAGTCAAACAAGCAAGTTTCTCTATATCGCCCTTTTTTGTTTTACCTATGGCATTAGAAACATAGCTCTCCCACCACCTGCAGGTGCATGCAACAACTATAAGTCTACATGGCAAGCGAATATACTATGGGGGTGGGGGTGGGGGGGGTGGGGGGGGGGGCGCAAGATCCCAGATCACGAAGAATAAATGTCTTTATTCCCAGGTCATGATGAATTAAAAAGGGATAACTTCCAGTATATTATATTAAATTTCCCAGTTCACGTTTAATAAAAATCCTTGATCACGACGGTCGGCTAACACCTCATTCCCAGTTCACGAAGAATTATTTGCCTCATTCCCAGTTCACGAAGAATTATTCGCCTCATTCCCAGTTCACGGTGAAATGAAAAGGAACCCCATTCCCTAGGAACGAAAATACCCCCCCCCCGCACTACTATATCTAACGGATCAATAGCAGATTGCGTGATACCACGCTTCATACGAAAACAATCAAATGATTAATAACTGTATTTGCTTAGAATGGTTGCATTATCATAATGCCCCATGAAGATAATATTTAATTTTAACCACATTAGACTAAATGGATGCAACTTTGAAAGTAACAGAATAGGTATGTGACGAGACTAATTTTGCCAGATGCTTTCACCTTTTATGTTTATTTCATTAAATTTAAAAAATCGGGACTCCTAACTTGGCATCTGTTAAAACTCCACTCACCGCCTCTTTTGAAGTTACAGTTTAACTTGACAGTTGTGCTGTGTTATGTTTTGAACCGCGCACTGTCTGAAATATCGTCAAACGTCCTTGACCCTATTAATTGCATTGTGAGAGCCAGTATTTGGGCACCTGTCGCGTGGTTTGTGTCCTCTTTGCGCTGTCGTCTTTCGGAGGGGGCAAAGGGGGGGGGGGGGGGGGAGGGGGTCGCACACACTGCGTCCCACTGTAACTTTCCCATGGAAGAGCTGGTGTTGTGGAGGCCCGGCCTTCTTTCGGGTATGCATATTTCCTGTCTACGTGTCTATTATTCGCAATTTCATATGTGTTCTGTTTGTAAAGCCTTTTCTGGTGCGAGAGTATAACTAATGGACACACGTGGTGTTTAAATGTCCAGATAGTGGACACACGTGGTGTTTAAATGTCCAGATAGTGGTCTCATGTGGTGTCGGATGTTGATTGATTGATTGATGGAACGTTGAGTTCCCGTCGCCAATCAGTCTGTCCATGGACGCACAGCGTGGCAAACTGTACATTCGGCACTTAATTTGTCAATACTTCTGCACACACCACTACTGTCAAAACTAAGAAGTAGTTCCAGGTTTTAGTCGCGGGTTTTCTCAACATGAAATTGTGGACTGAAATATAAGTCGTTCATCCAAAAACCCATTTGCCTCACCTGTGGTTCTTGTCAGAAAAAAGATGGGTCATTAAGGTTCTATATTAACACACGGAAACTCAATTCTAGGACCGTGAAGGATGCCATTGGCACTCCTCGTATGGATGACACATTAGATGTACTCTATGGGGCTCAGTGGTTTTCGACATGAGACCTCAAAAGTTCGTATTGGCAGGTACCAACTGCCGAACGGGACAAACATAAAACAGCCTTCACTGTAGGCCAATTAGGGTTTCATGAATGTAATAGCATGCTCTTTGGACTGACAAACGCGCCAGCGACTTTTGAAAGGTTAATGGGGTCTGTCAGGGGTGATATACATCTAATGTGGTGCGTCATTTACTTAATGCTGATAAACCTACATCTATCTAGATGAAACCTTTATGGACTGGAATACAGCAGAACAGAAACAATTGGTTCTCCTTTCAGAATATTTTGAAAAGGTACTGATACGGTAGGTTTGTCATTTGCTTAATTTCAATCAAGTATTTATACACCGGATTTAAGTCATTTATCGAGAAATTAAAACATGGGTTACCCCCAACTGTTAGATACCCGACTATTTCTCCCTGTCTAGGGGTCCTTGGCACGGCTACCTGCGATCCGTCTGCTTATTTCTAATTGTGGCTGATCAAAATAAGACCTGGGTATAGCTGGTATTAGAGTCACTGATGTGGAGATCAAACTATAGTTTTAATGTGCGGATGAAACGGTCTTGTTGTTATTGTATTTAAGCGTGTTAAACAGACATTTGCTGATTTCCATCTCATGTCGCAACTCAAGAGTAAGCTACGATAAATCACTTGGAAAATTAGGAGAAGATTGCTCACAAAAAGGCTTTACATGCATTACAGTCCGATGTGTCGAAATGAAAATATATGTTGATATACGACGGACGAGTTAAGAAACCAATGTAATCGGGAAGAAGAGAATATTAAGCTGCCTGAATACATGGTACCACTGGGAAAAAACGATCATTGTTAAGTGCTATGGTATTTCCCAGCTGTTATATTTGTCAGCCTTCCGTCACCAGACGCGTCTACCACAAATGTCTTCCAGAAACAGTTTTGTCAAGAAGAAATACTAGACTAGAATGACCATTAATATTAAAGAGCAATAAATATAAGTTTGTAGCAGCATGTCATAAACGGTTTTGTGGCTGGCGTGGAAGGGTGGGCTATGACAGCTCAGGCAGGCTCGCACGCAGGCGGATATACGGAGTATTAGTATAGGTTAGTTGGGGCGCTATAATACTCATGTGTATTCCCGGAAGGTCACAAGCACTGACCAATCAGATGGTTAGTTAGATTAGCCATGCCATTTGTTTTGTTCTTCACGCAGTGCCTTTTCGTTTGTGAGGACAATTTTCTGTGATTTTGTGTGAACGAGCTCCGCCGAGTCACCTACTGTCCACCCCAACGCAACGCCGCAAATACATATGCAACATACATATATATTGCTTTTGTGGCGATGCGGTGAATGATATTGTGTGACTCGACGGAGATTCCAACTTGGGTTGAAAAGGTAATTTCATTAATGACGAAGTAGAGAACAATTTACAAGTACACATTGCCCGGCCCTGTGTCGGCCTTAGGTCAAAAACGGGACTTAATTCAACGTATTTACACAGGGGGGGATCCAACGGGGGGGGGGGGGCGCCTCGGGGCGACATTTTTAGGGGCGAAACTTATACCATTTAACATGAAAACCGAAACCGCCCCCCGCATCCAGCGTATCTGGATCCGACCCTGAAACCGGCCCCCCCTATCCAGATTTTCTGGATCAGCCCCTGTTTACATGCTCGCTGCCACAGTATAAGGGTCATACTACCTGTCTTCTAGTGCGAGGATAAACCTGGCTGGCAATGCTACAAAGTGTACATTCGTTTACTTACAACTGAGAATAACCTTAACATAACCGTATATATGTGAGGTAGTGTGAGGGTGGGGTTTAACTAGCTGAGGCCCGAGCCTCGGACTCGAAAATATTGAGGATGGTAGAAATTGGGCTCTGGTACAAAGAGAATAAACACACAATATAAATGACATAATAAGTGAATTTACAGAATGTTAATACCTTAGACTTCCGTTACGCTTTCTTGCAAAAATAACATATTTACCTAAATTTACAATGTCCACATTCATGTGTGATTTCAACAGAGCATAAATTTGCTACAGTTATAGTTTATGTAATAATAGCGATTAATAGGCAATTCTCTCAAATCAGCAAACAGTGGGCAAATAAACCAAGTATATATAAACGTTTCTTTCATACCTTTCAGGCCATGGGCGCATATGATACCAGTTCAGTGCAAAGTGCAGTACATATGAGTGTGCTGGCACATTTACAAACTCAATTTGCGAAACTTGAAAGCATTATACGTATAAGCAGCTATACTCCGAAGTTCAGAAGAATTTTGAGAGGATAGCATTGTGCTTTTGCGCAGGTAGTCTGGTTCCCAGTCTCTCTCTTTGTCTGGTGCCAGTGAGTACAGCGAACATCTCTGATGTACATTGCTTAGTTTGGACGCCGGAGCTTAGTGCTGAATACATAGACTTCAGAACGCGCGTAACTTTACCATGCAGACATCTCTTGTGAAGTTGAAACGATACATGCCTGTGTGGGGGGCACAATCAAACGCTTTCTTGAAATCTATAAAGGAGCAATAATAACTGCTGCTTCTTTTCGATAGATATTTCTCAACAATAGCCTGCAATTCAAACATCTGGTATACAGTGCGTCTCGCCTTTTGGAAGCCCCCCTGCTCCTCTGGGTTTTTCAATGTTTTCTTCTGCCCATTTAGTGCATCGTGAAGCTAACATTCGAGTTAACACCTTGGAGACATTCGATACCAAAGAGACCCCCTATAGTTATTTGTATCATTTTTGCAACACTTCTTATGAATAGGTATCATAGATGCTTCACATCAGACTCTTGGGAAATATCCAGTACCTAACATCTTATTAAAGCCGGCACCAAAATACGAGCTCCTTGCTTTAACGTTTCATTCAGTATTCTGTTTACACCCGGGGCCTTGCGATCCTTTGCTGCCATAATCGAGCACAATGCTTTACTGCTTGTGATAGGCTCATTAAAGCAGCTTACTTACATGCGTCATGTTAGATTCTTTACAATTTAGAAGCAAGACTACAAGCATCTCAAAATCATGATGCATATATGTTTTAGATCTCGTCGAATCTGTAAAACAACAATTTCCATAACAAAACTGGGCAGAATAGTTCATCGCGCGCGGACGTCCTAGCGAGTCGCGGTCGACATCACACAGAATATCAGTCAGCGAACAGGCGCGTAGGGATATAAAGCCCGCCACCAACTTTAGCTTCGGTGAACAAATTTGCTTTTCTTCGGATAGCCAACAGGCTTTCAGGATTTAAAACAAGACATAATATACTTATTGACATGCAGGTTGGTAATTTAAAAAAATACAGAACATTCGACTGATTTTGTTCACATATATCACATCATTCATCGTGCCTTTTGTTGGCCCTCTCCCCCTCTCTGTGGAATATATCATCCCTCTGGCCATTCGCATTTATAGACAACATATATAATTTATTACATAAACGCCCACCCCATATGTTAATATCCCACAAATACCCTTATACCCGACATAGGCCTACACACCACTGCATGTCTTCACAATAATCTTTCTCTCCAGCATTGAAAGATTATCTTTCACTTCGTTGCCTGAGCGTTCACACCATTGCTTTAGTTACACACAAGTGAAAATATTTTCCATTCCAGTCCCTACGTTAGCAACAACTAGTCGTGTCATTGCCATAGAAACACCGTGACGTGGCGCGCTGGCCGTCCCAGACGTATCCAAACATATCCGTGGAAGTACACCAGGAACCAGCCTGCAGGCACAAGGCACCAGCCTGTAGGCCACCAGGAACCAGCCTGCAGACCATAAGGAACCAACATGTAGGCCACCAGGAACCAGCCTGCAGACCACAAGGAACCAACATGTAGGCCACCAGGAACCAACCTGCAGGCCGGTTTCTGGTGGCATGTAGGTACCACTAGGAACCAGCCTGCGGACCACAAAAAAACAACCTGCATGCCACCAGGAACCAGCCAGCATGCCATAAGGAACCAGCCTGTAGGTCACAAGGAACCAGCCTGCATGCCACAAGGAACCAGCCAAGACAAGTCCATTAGTTACGTCGCTATGAAACCTTCAAGTAACTTTTCAGAAAACAACATTTATTACCCTGGAACTCGACAATTCATTAAAGTCAAGTCAGTTCCGCCTGTCCGTTCACATGGTTCACTTCCTTCACAAGACTGTTCCCATCGCCTGCTATGAACTACGGTACCCCGCGGGGCCATGTTGTTTTCCACAAAATCAGTGTGGAGCAGAAGACAATTTTCCCTGTGCTTGAAGGCAATCTAACCTGACAAGTTAACAATAAAATATGTGGTCAAGGTCAAGCGGCGAACGTGGGGGGGGGGGGGGGGGGAGGGGGCGGGGGGTGGATAGGGACACATCCCGATATATGTAACTGCAACCTCAATTAAATAAAGCTACAGTGGGTGGGGGTGTCTTGACATTTTAGTGTATTATGCAAAACCACGAATCAAAACGAAACGTTAATTACGTTAAACAACAGGACCAATGTATCGGCCGATAAGGAGTGACACCCCCGCCCACCCCCTCCAATTCAACTCTAGGGGCCGCCCCGATAGCTCAGTGGGTTAGATCGCTAGCTTTGAGTGCTCTGGCCATCTGAGAGCCTAACGGCACGTGGATCGGTGGTTCGCGCCCCGCTGTGGCCATGTCTGTGTGGTCACAGGATAAAGATCCCATGTCCTTCTTCGCAAAGAGTAGGGGGTTACCCCCGGGGACATGGCTCCACTCTCCCTTCCTTCTCCCATTGACGCGATATGACCAAAAGTGGTTAAAGGGTTCCGAATATACAACCAACCCAATTCAATCGTTTCTGCCACATCTACGATTTCCCGCAGTTGTCGCCGGCCATTTCATGAAAACGTCAAAGCACTTCTATGGCTGTGCCGTAAAGAAACCGATAATGTTTTATTGGTTCCTTTAGAAACACCCACAAACAGTTTTAGCACATTATCCAAAATTGTGATCCTACTTCATTTTAGTAGTAAAAATAGTGTCAGTTATAATAAACAGGTACCTCATTGTTGAGTGCAAACAGCTGTCATGCTGGGGAGGTCAATAACAATATTTTATTTCATTTTTCTGTCAGGATGAAACTGCATTGGGGAGCTTGGGTTTTACGTTAGAGCTCCTTCTCACAGCGAACAATTGACTTTTGCGGTCACTGGGTGCAAGGCGCTTAAGGGAAAGCGGCGTTAACTTAATGGATTATTGATGTAAAATGGATTGTCGATTTCCTGCAATCGATTTCCTGAAAGATTTCGGCACTAGGGACCGACGTAACAGCGTGAGATCTGTGGGTGTGCTGTCATAGATAGATCTGTGCGTGTGCTGTCATAGATAGATCTGTGGGTGTGCTGTCATAGATAGATGTGTGGGTGTGCTGCCATAGATAGATCTGTGGGTGTGTTGCCAAAGATAGATCTGTTGGTGTGTTGTCCTAGATAGATCTGTGGGTGTGCTGTCATACACATATCTGTGGGTGTGTTGTGCTAGATGGATCTGTGGGTGTGCTGTCATAGATAGATCTGTTGGTGTGTTGTCCTAGATAGATCTGTGGATGTGCTGTCATAGATAGATGTGTGGGTATGCTGCCATAGATAGATCTATGGGTGTGTTGCCAAAGATAGATCTGCTGGTGTGTTGTCCTAGATCGATCTGTGGGTGTGCTGTCATACACATATCTGTGGGTGTGTTGTCCTAGATAGATCTGTGGGTGTGTTGTCCTAGATAGATCTGTGGATGTGCTGTCATTAATAGATGTGTGGGTGTGTTGTCATAGATCTGTGGGTGTGTTGCCATAGATGGGTGTGTCATAGATTGATATGTTGGTGTGTTGTCATAGATAGATCTGTTGGTGTGCTGTCATGGATAGATCTGTGGGTGTGCTGTCATAGATAGATCTGTTGTTGTGTTGCCCTAGATAGATCTGTTTTTGTGTTGTCCTAAATAGATCTGTTGGTGTGCTGTCATACACAGAACTGTGGGTGTGCTGTCATAGATAGATATGTCGGTGTGCTGTCATACACAGATCTGTGGGTGTGCTGTCATACACAGATCTGTGGGTGTGCTGTCATACACATATCTGTGGGTGTGTTGTCCTAGATAGGTCTGTGGGTGTGCTGTCATAGATAGATGTGTGGGCGTGCTGTCATAGATAGATCTATGGGTGTGTTGCCATAGATAGATCTGCTGGTGTGTTGTTATAGATATGTGGGTGTGTCATAGATAGATTTGTGGGTGTGTCATAGATAGATATGTGGGTGTGTCATAAATAGATATGTGGGTGTGTCATAGATAGATTTGTTGGTGTGCCATAGATAGATCTGTTGGTGTGCTGTCATAGATAGATCTGTTGGTGTGCTGTCGTACACAGATATGTGGCTGTGCTGTCATAAATAGATGTGTGGGTGTGCTATCATAGATAGATCTGTTGGTGTGTTGTCATGGATAAATCTGTTGGTGTGCTGTCGTACACAGATATGTGGCTGTGCTGTCATTAATAGATGTGTGGGTGTGCTATCATAGATAGATCTGTTGGTGTGCTGTCATGGATATATCTGTTGGTGTGCTGTCGTACACAGATATGTGGCTGTGCTGTCCTAAATAGATGTGTGGGTGTGCTATCGTAGATAGATCTGTTGGTGTGTTGTCATAGATAGATCTGTTGGTGTGCTATCATAGATAGATCTGTTGGTGTGTTGTCATAGATAGATCTGTTGGTGTGCTGTCATAGATAGATCTGTTGGTGTGTTGTCCTACATAGATCTGTTGGTGTGTTGTCATGGATAGATCTGTTGGTGTGCTGTCATAAATAAATCTGTGGATGTGTTGTCCTAGATAGATCTGTGGGTGTGTTGTCATAGATAGATCTGTTGGTGTGCTTTCATACACAGATGTGTGGGTGTGTCATTGATAGATATGTAGGGGTGCTGTCATACAGGCACATATGGGTGTGCTGTCACGGACCCATCTGGGGATATATGGTGTTGTGGGTGTGCTGTCATAGATAGATTTCATGGTGTGTTGTCGCAGATACATCATACTGGATAGGTGGGGGTGGAGGGTAAGATAAATTTATTTTTCTCAATATGGCAAAAAAAATTGTAAGGTTTATATGTTTTGCGACAAGTGTATACTTTATATAAAACCGCGACAACTCAGCAGTTTTGTTTTTGTCCCAGGTCCAAGAAACAGGATAACAAAACAGATGGTTTAGATGGGATATGCTATTAGTTGAAAAACCGTGGCCATGATAAAGAGAAGTCATAATGTAACACGTTTAAGGTTTGACATCACAGGACATGTCACAGCCGACCTGCGAGGCATATGTTACGCCTGTTGGCACGGGATAACATATATCCGCGGGGCACGCGGTGGATATATGTGATCCCCGGCCAACAGGAGTAAGAAACATGCCTCGCGGATCGGCGGACCTGTTAGTGGTGAGGTCATAATATAATACATGTAGGGTGTGACATTATAGGACATATTGAAGGGGGGAACCACAGGGACCTGTGGTGAAATCATAATAGACACATTTAGGATTCGATATCACAGAGCCTATTGGTGGATTTACCATGGTGGCCCATCGCAACGACCGGTTGGTGACGTCATCAAGTAACACGCTCAAGGATTTTGACATCACAGAAGCTATTGGTGGAATTACCATGGTAGCCTATGGTATACGCCCGTTGGTGACGTCATAAAGAACACGCTAAGAGTTTTTGACATCACAGAGGCTATTGGTGGAATTACCATGGTGGCCCATGGTAACGACCGGTTGGTGACGTCATAAAGTGACACGCTCAAAGATTTTGACATCACAGAGACTATTGGTGGAATTACCATGGTGGCCCATGGTAACGACCGGTTGGTGACGTCATAAAGTGACACGCTCAAAGATTTTGACATCACAGAGGCTGTTGTTGGAATTACCATGGTGGCCCATAGCAACGACCGGTTGGTGACGTCATAGAGTGACACGCTCAAAGATTTTGACATCACAGAGGCTGTTGTTGGAATTACCATGGTGGCCCATAGCAACGACCGTTTGGTGACGTCATAAGTAACACGCTCAAGGATTTTGACACTGCAGAGGCTATTGGTGGAATTACCATGGTGGCCTATGGTAACGGCCGGTTAGTGACGTCATAAAATATAACACGCTCAAGAATTTTGACATCACAGAGGCTGCTGTTGGAATTACCATGGTGGCCCCTGGCAACGACCGTTTGGTGACGTCATAAAGTGACACGCTCAAGGATATTGACATCACAGAAGCCGTTGTTGGAATTACCATGGTGGCCCATAGCAACGACCGTTTGGTGAGGTCATAACGTAACACGCTCAAGGATTTTGACACCACAGAGGCTATTGGTGGAATTACCATGGTGGCCTATGGTAACCGCCGGTTGGTGACGTCATAAAGAACACGCTAAGGGTTTTTGACATCACAGAGGCTATTTGTGGAATTACCATGGTGGCCCATGGTAACGGCCGGTTAGTGACGTCATAAAATAACACGCTCAAGAATTTTGACATCACAGAGGCTGCTGTTGGAATTACCATGGTGGCCCCTGGCAACGACCGTTTGGTGACGTCATCAAATAACAGGCTCAAGGATTTTGGCATCACAGAGGCTATTGGTGGAATTACCATGGTGGCCTATGGTAACCGCCGGTTGGTGACGTCATAAAGAACACGCTCAAGGATTTTGACCTCACAGAGGTTATTGTTGGAATTACCATGGTGGTAATACAACAAGCATACAACCCCATCGCATCACCCCAACCCATCCACTCCCAACAATACAGGTGGCACTAGACCACCTCTAGTTATCCAATACAAACAAGATAATTATGGGAATAGAAGGCGGTCCACTTTCGGGTACCCAGTCGGCTTAATTTGTTATATCTTGTCATGTTTCGGGGTGGGGCACAAAGAACCGGAAAGGGTAGGGGTGGTTGGGGGGGGGGGGGGGGGTCGGGGTCAGCTCGTAGGACGTTTCGGCCAGTGGACGTTTCTTCCTAGGACGATGTATTTATCATACACTGATAAACTCTGTGGTGTGAGATCCAAACTGCGGTGGCTTCACGACAGACGATTCAGCAGATTCCGTCTGTAACTATAAAATCGATTCCCCGGTTGGTGGGGTGTAATACACTGACCCATGACATTAGCTGTTAACAAGGTATTAATGCAGATAGAGCCATTATCATTGACAGACTGGTGATTACTTGAATTAGTATTGGGCTTTTATCGATCCCTTTAGTCAATGACCGGTGTCATGTTGGTAATGAGATATCTAATCAGCTGGGATATTTCAATAGTTCATTGTTTTAGACTCTGGCGCCTACATCAGATGGTTCATGCAAATTCAGAGATTGTTTAGCCTTCACAGGCACACAATTTGCATCAGACACCAAAGTTTCATTTAAAGTTAGTTTCTCAACAAAAAGAAAAAAAATTCAACGATCGGGGACGGACACATCTGGCGGGAGAGATTCCAGGAATTCAGAAGGGGGATTTGAAACAGCTTCGCGGAGCATGAAGCCTGCGTGACACTGGTATAGCGACAAGCTTCTGATCGTAGGGTCGTGCGACGAACATGTCGTTTTTCCCTTG
Organism: Arenicola marina; assembly: GCA_964019135.1. NCBI lineage: Eukaryota > Metazoa > Annelida > Polychaeta > Arenicolidae > Arenicola > Arenicola marina. Next base: position 724,563 of record OZ025251.1, read on the forward strand.
GTTGTTGGCTAAAAATCATCGGTAATCAGTTATTCTAAGATTAATTGGAATATTAGTTCAGGCGGCATTGCCGGTTCGCTTGTTGCAATAACTTTAATTATGAAAAAATTAATATGTCGAAATAATCTAATGATATGTCGACATCTTTAATAATATGTCAAAATCCTATATGTCGAAAACATTCAATAATACATCTAAATATTATGATTATGTCAAAATTAGTAATATCTCGACATCATTTAATGATCTGTCGCTTTAAAGATAGCACTAAGCCTGCAGATGGATTAAGCTCTGGATGTCCTATATCACGAAGGCTCAGGGTGACGTTGACTTACGTTGTCGTGCGAGTTTCTGAGGTAGATCGCATATTGCGATCACGTGATCATCCTCTAGGTTTGTTTGCATACTGCAGGACCCTGTAAGTAGCTGTCTCAAGCTGTGTTGTGTGTTAAGTTGCAAATGTACTTTTTTGAGGGCAAATGTACCCTTGTTGATGACATTTAAAAGTACCATTTGAAGGCAAATGTGTCCTTTTGATTCCAATGTACTCTTTTGAGGATTTGAACTGGTTTGATGGTGAGAAAGGAAGCAAATCTGGGTGAAATCGGTCAGCAAGTTGTTGACCGATAAATGACGCATGAGCGTTCAAAAGTCCCACCCCAACAAAGGTGGGGGATAAAAACCTTGGCAGTGTATCCAAGAAGCATAAATACGCAGACGTCTGTGAGAGCCCAAAACGTCCGACTGCCCAAAACGGGCCAGGATCAGGATTTTGACACCTACAACATAATGCACAGTTATATACAACTCGAGCATCCACGAATAAATATATCACAAGAACCATGACGAGAGTTTGTCCATGTCCTTAAGGTGATCCCGACCTCGCATAATTATTGTTTGAATTGATAGATCTACGGCCGGAGGTTGTGACAAGTTCAAAAGAGGGCAAAGAAGCCAATTGAGGCTATAAAATACCGCTAACGCTTATTTTTTCCGTGCCTTGTTATGCACCGCCCCACACTTAAACTCCCCCTCCCCCCCCGTCTCGTACATTGCTATCTAAGAGATACAAAACGAGCATATCGCGGTTTCATATCGCCAGATTGTGAATGACTGAAACGTCAAATGTAACTGTTCGTTGGTTCTTAGCTATGTAGGACGTTTTGGGTAGTCGGACGTTTTGGGCTCTCACAGACGTCTTCCGTGCAATAGCATGATGACAAAAAGTAATACGTAATTTGTAGCTAAAGAACAAAATAAGCAAAATAAAGTCATTCAATGCGATTAAAACCCTTGAGCTCCACAAAGAGCCGGACTAACAGAGGGTGTAATAGACTGTCGACGGAGCTTTCGCGCAGCAAATATTCGATGGAAACATTGGCGGCAAATAATAGGACTCTGTAGCTTATATGCCCTAGTCTTCTAACAGCAGAACACCTACACACGTGCGGAAGGGGGATGGTGGGTACGCTAAAAAACCTGGATATAGAATCGATAATTGAGGAAAATTAAACCAGAGTGAAAATATGGGTGTACGTTTTCCCTAAAGCAGCCCGGAATAGCTGACTGGCTGAAAATCGGTACAATTTACCGTAAACCTTTGTAGTTGAGGGACGAGAATTACACCGCCTGGCATAAAATAGTTTTCATTTTATGCCAATCTTAAGAAGTGGGGCAAACGCGAGTCAGCCAACTGCGACTTGTGCCCTGGAGTCCAAGACATACCACACCTCCTATTTCAATGTTGTCACGCGAGAAAGGTGTGGTCTGTCCTGAGTCGTTTGATTAAGCCAGTACAGCTCCAGGATTTATATGTGGGCCGCGAGAATAAAACTGACGATCTGGTAGTAACATTGGTAGCATATTTATTATATAAAGAATGGTTAGTGTCTGTCAATGATGACAAACCACGTCTTTGGGAGAATTCTATAAGGTTTTTTACTCACGAACTAGCATCACTGTATGCAAACACGACTAAACAGCAAGATACCATAACGTTACTAAAGCAACTATCCGTAGAATATAGAAAGTATTCTAGCATACACAAAATAGTAGTTATAATTTATGTACCATCAACGTGCTATACTACCTGCGTGTACTATATTTCTCTTTGTTAATAAACTTTTATATTAAAAAAAAAAAAAAAAAAAGTTTTCATGTAGCAAAACCTACCTTTACATGTATGTACCCTTTGGAGGGCAAAGGTACCCTTTAAGGGCACGTGTACGCTTTTGATGGCAAATTACCATTTTGATGATAGATAAAGGTAAAGGTAAAGGATTATTTCGTACTGCTGGCCTTCGGCCCATAGTACAACATATATACAGAGTATGATATTAACACAATTAACGAGAACAGCTTTGTGAAAATCGATTACGGAGATTTGTTGCATGGTAGATGAAGTTTCCCAATTCTGTTAGCTTAGTAGGGTTCTTTGTTTTCAGTATATTTATAAATATGATAGATATGGCCTTTTGAAAGCAAATATATACCTTTTGAGGGCATATGCTTCCGTTTCGAGGGCAAATTGCCGCATGTCGAGGTCATAATGTTTGGTTACAGCAACTATGCCGTTATACAAGATATGCTTGGTATTGATTAAGTATAATGTGGAGGACATTAATTCGTTGTACCGTGTTGTGCTCGCGGAGTCGATATAAAGGCCGTCATTGACTCTGGGCCACTGCCACAATGACGTGTCCCACATGGAGGGCCTGCCTATTGGGCGCCGTTGGTTTCACGGGCCTCGTTTCGTTGTGTTTTCTGCATCAGACCGATTCCCTTCCCAGGATTATGACGATACAGTATGGCGAGAGCGTAGAGGGCACACGGGAGTTGGAACCGTCGCCTGGGAGGCGGTCAGCGTCACGCGTCCGCTGCGATATGGCCACCCGCCTGGACGCCCTGCGTCGCGCATGTGCAAACGGCGTTGGCGCCGACATCGAGAAGGTTCCAAACATTCGAGTTATTGTGGACAACAACCGGAAGTTGACGTACACGACCATCGCCAAGGCGGGTTCCAAGAGCTGGACGACCTTTCTGCAGAGGATAAATGACGTACCCGAGGAACAGGTTACCTATCGAGAGAATCACTTTACGTTTCCCAATTGTCGAAACGGCTTGTGTTATCAACATCTGAACGAAACTCAACTGAACTCGACGCACAAAGACTACATCAAGATTGCCTCGGTACGTCACCCGTTACAGCGTTTGGTGTCCACTTACTTTGATTTCGTGGTCGAGAGTCAGTGGAGGCACGACAGATGGCCCGGTATACAGAAAGCCCTCTGGGGACAGTCCTTTGGCAACAAAAGTTTGTCTTTCATCGAATTTGCCTGGCACCTGACGCACACCACGAAAAACCAACACTGGAGAAATTACCTGTTTGACTTACAACCATGCACCGTCAAGTACGACTACATATTCAAGATAGAAACTTTACCCGATGACATCAAATTTCTCGCCAGTGAGCTCGACGAACCCAGCCTGGAGATAATGCACCAACACAATAACGCATTCTTCTCTTCTGGTTCGCCGAGTGTGGACTCGGAAACGGAAGTGGATCAACTCACGCGATACGACAGCTTTCTGCGAGAGTTGCGAGACAATCGCCCGGATGTCCTGAACTTCTGGTTGGAGTACTTCCGGTCGGTCATGGATATGTTTGGATACGTCTGGGACGGCCAGCGCGCCACGTCACGGTGTTACTATGGCAACGACACGAGCTGTTGCTAACGTAGGGACTTTAATGGAAGATATCTTTACTTGTGCAACTAACGCAGTGGTTTTCCAATTCACGGTTAATAAGTATTAAAATTCTCACTTCATTAACGAAAATCCTTGATCACGACGGTCGGCTAATTTCTCATTCCAAGTTCATGAAGAATTATTTTCCTCATTTCCAGTTCACCGTGAAATAAAAGGCTCCGGAACGTGAATACCCCTAATCCCCCCCCCCTTTCCCAGTATTCCTTCCCCCAGTATTCCTTCTTGGACTGAAATGCTTGTTGTTTATGGCCCATTTTGTGGACACGAGGGCTAAATTAGGCCGAGGAACCTCCGGGGAGAAAGGAATTATTTGGATACAACATGTGCCTCGAATTAGATTACCCGGGCCGGATTTAGAAATATATATCTGCTGTCGAGCAGTCTGCCGCTCGGCACGATGGTTGCATATTTTTTCGGGGGGATACTGAACTGATCAAGCTTCGTACAGTACAACGAAAATAATCTGCCAATAACGGAGCCGGAAATAAATGTGAAGTATTTGTAGATGTGATCATTCATGCCGCAGTTCAAACGGTATTATGAACGAGATGTATTAGTATCGACATATTGGGTGAGCGTCTATACAATTTGCATCATTTCATGATGTGTCTAAGTCGTTTAATGATATGTCGAAATCGTTTAATTATATGTGGATATAATTTATTGATATGTGGAAATCATTTAATGATATGGCCAAAGCATTTAATGTTATGTTGAAATCATTTAATGTTATGTCGAAATCATACTCAGACTTTTCGAACTCGTTTACAGACTTGTCGAACTCGTTTGGGGACTTGTCGAACGTTATAATGTTATGTGGAAATCATTTAATGATGTGTCGAAATAATTTCCTGCTTTTTCGAAATCATTTAATGATATGTCGAAATAATTTCCTTTTTTCTCGAAATCATTTCCTGTTTTCTCGAAATCTAATAGGCCAAGCCCCGGATGTCGTACATCATACACACCAATAAATACCGCAGTCCCAGGGGCCGGCGCGACAGCTCAGTGGGCTAGAGCGCTCGCATTGAGTGCTCTGGTCACCTGAGAGCCTAACGGCGCGTGGATCGATGGTTCGAACCCTACTGAAAGAGTAGGGGGTTACCTCCGGAGACAGGGCTCCACTCTCCCTTCCTTCTCACATTGACGCGATATGACCAAAAGTGGTTGAAGCGTCCTGAATAACCAACCAACCAACCGCAGTCCCATACTTAATTTGCTGAATAGAGGTAATGGGGAATGCCTGATTTTCAAGCTCTAGTTATAGGATAATCGGTCATTTTGTTTGCATAACGGCTACAAATCTTAGCAAATGCAGCATATGCTATATATTTTAATGATGTCACAGACTTACGTTGTCATGCAAGGTCGCATGGGGTGATCACGTGATAATTATTTGGAGAACCTGCCATACTGTTGGCGGCAAATGTCGAATGTTTGCGTGCAGCACTCTGCAGGACCGACACAACCCTGTCAGTAGCTGTCTCACGCTGGGTTGGGTGTTAAAGCAATATATTTCGTAATTTGTTATATTACCAACCTCTTCTCCATGTCAAATAAGTACATTTTTTCTTGAATTTAAGTCCTGAAAGCCTGTGGGCTATCCGGAGAGAAGCATTTTGGTCACCGTAGCAGAAGTTGGTGGCCGGCTTTATATCCCTGCGCACCTGTTCGCCGTTCGGTATTCTGTGTGTGATGTCGACCGCGGCTCGCTATCACGTCCGCGCGCGATATAAATAAACCGCTTAGTTTTATGTTGCAATGTTTGTTTTACTGACTCTAAGATGGCGCATTTAAGTATATTGCTTTAAGTTGCGAGATGTCTGCCGGGGGTGTTGTCTTTCCAGGGCTTTTGTCGCCGCAAAATGGCCTAAGCTTTAACGTTTAAATGGCTTTTAGTTATAGGGCAAATGTACCCGTTTGATGGCATTTAAATGCACCAATTCAAGGCAAATGTACAGGTTTGCTGCAAATGTACCGGTTTGCTGCAAATGTACAGGTTTGCTGCAAATATACCGGTTTGCTGCAAATGTACCGGTTTGCTGCAAATGTACAGGTTTGCTGCAAATGTACCGGTTTGCTGCAAATGTACCGGTTTGCTGCAAAGGTCTCTGTTAGATGGCAAATTACCCTTTAGATGGCAAATTATCTTTTAGATGGCAAATGTACCATTTAAATGGCAAATGTACCCTTTTGATTAAAATATACACTTTCGAGAGCAAATATAACCCTTTGAGGGCGAATATAACCTTTTGAGGGCAATTAAATGTACCCCTTTGAGGGCAAATTTACGTGGTAAGGAATTTTACAAAACGTTGCAGCAAAAAGAAAAAAAGTATCATGGTGTCAATAATATGTTCACTGTATATTCTACTTTCGGCATTTGTTAATGGAGGTCAAATTCGAGAAAGTGACGTCATATATTTTGTTGTATCGTAAGTTCGAACGGCGGGGGCAAAATATTTTGCCCCGCTCCATGTTAATGTCCTATTCTAGAGCGATCTATTTTGCCCATTGCGTTTCGAACTTACGGGCCCAGGTCGCACAGTGAATGCTCGACATATGTCGTTCTTTATTTATGCTCACTAAGTAACTTAGTACATGTATAATTCATGCATCTGACACGTCTCTCTACCTTGCCCTCTGTGTCTCTGCCTTGCCCTCTGTGTCTCTGCCTTGCCCTCTGTCTCTCTGCCTTGCCCCCTGTCTCTCTGCCTTGCCCTCTGTCTCTCTGCCTTGCCCTCTGTCTCTCTGCCTTGCCCTATGTCTCTCTGCCTTGGCCTCTGTCTCTCTGCCTTGCCCTCTGTCTCTCTGCCTTGCCCTCTGTCTCTCTGCCTTGCCCTCTGTCTCTCTGCCTTGCCCCCTGTCTCTCTGCCTTGCCCTCTGTCTCTCTGCCTTGTCCTCTGTCTCTCTGCCTTGGCCTCTGTCTCTCTGCCTTGCCCTCTGTCTCTCTGCCTTGCCCTCTGTCTCTCTGCCTTGCCCTCTGTCTCTCTGCCTTGCCCTCTCTCTCTCTGTCTTGCCCTCTGTCTCTCTGCCTTGCCCTCTGTCTCTCTGCCTTGCCCTCTGTCTCTCTGTCTATCTATGGTAATTATTCTCTCCTTTTCCAGACTTTCCACAGCTCCTCGGGTGGGTGGAGCGACGCTCCGGTGGGATCAATTTAATTTGTAACCGTCAATAAACATTATATTGGCCTTTCCTACCATACATGCTTGTAATTCTTTCCCCCATCAAACTAGCTTCGGTTCTGTGGCATTCCAACACACGACACGCCCACATAAATTCATATATATATATATTTATAAGGCGTTATTTGTAGAAGCCCAGGGTACTATATAGGATGCCATCAATCGAAGCTTCTTTATTCCGATAATAGTTGCACTCGCCTGTAATATGGTTGACCAGACAGCGTTCTGGCGGAGTGTTCTATATATTACATGCGACGGAGTGGGGTATTGTAACAGTAATATGAGTGTGCTGGCAGGCCGAGTTTGGTTGGCAAGTAGCAACACACAACAAGCAACAATGACGGCTGAAATAATCTTATAAATAAACGAATTCATCAAAGTCAAACAAGCAAGTTTCTCTACATAGCCCTTTTTTGTTTTACCTATGGCATTAGAAACATAGCTCTCCCACCACCTGCAGGTGCATGCAACAACTATAGGTCTACATGGCAAGCAAATATACTATGGGGGGGGGGGGCGCAAGATCCCAGATCACGAAGAATAAATGTCTTTATTCCCAGGTCATGATGAATTAAAAAGGGATAACTCCCAGTATATTATATTAAAATTCCCAGTTCACGATTAATAAAAATCCTTGATCACGACGGTCGGCTAACACCTCATTCCCAGTTCACGAAGAATTATTTGCGTCATTCCCAGTTCACGAAGAATTATTTGCGTCATTCCCAGTTCACGAAGAATTATTTGCCTCATTCCCATTTCACGAAGAATTATTCGCCTCATTTCCAGTTCACGGTGAAATGAAAAAAAAAACATTCCCGAGGAACGAAAATACCTCTTGCCCCCCCCCCCACTACTATATCCAACGGATCAATAGCAGATTGCGTGATACTACGCTTCATACGAAAACAATCAAAGGATTAATAACTGTATTTGCTTAGAATGGTTGCATTATCATATTACCCCATAATTGAACCATCAAGATAATACTAAATGGATGCAACTTTTAAAGTAACAGAATAGGTATGTGACGCGACTAATTTTGCCAGATGCTTTCACCTTTTATGTTTATTTCATTAAATTAAAAAAATCGGGACTCTTAACTTGGCATCTGTTAAAACTCCACTGACCGTCTCTTTTGAACTTAACTTGACAGTTGTGCTGTGTTATGTTTTGAACCGCGCACTGTCTGAAATATCGTCAAACGTCCTTGACCCTATTAATTGCATTGTGGGAGCCAGTATTTGGGCACCTGTCTCGTGGTTTGTGTCCTCTTTGCGCTGTCGTCTCTCGGAGGGGGCGAGGGGGGGGGGGGGGGGGGTCGCACACACTGCGTCCCACTGTAACCTTCCCATGGAAGAGCTGGTGTTGTGGAGGCCCGGCCTTCTTTCGGGTATGCATATTTCCTGTCTACGTGTCTATTAGTCGCAATTTCATATGTGTTCTGTTTGTAAAGCCTTTTCTGGTGCGAGAGTATAACTAATGGACACACGTGGTGTTTAAATGTCCAGACAGTGGTCTCATGTGGTGTCAGGATGTTGATTGATTGATTGACGGAACGTTGAGTTCCCGTCGCCAATCGGTCTGTCCATGGACGCACAGCGTGGCAAACTGTACATTCGGCACTTAATTTGTCAATACTTCTGCACACACCACTACTGTTAAAACTAAGAAGTAGTTCCAGGTTTTAGTCGCGGGTTTTCTCAACATGATCTGTACCTGGGACGAATAAATTGTGCCGAACACAAATTCAATTATCGGACGAAACTCATCTATGAAATTTTGGACTGAAATGTAAGTCGTTCATCCAAAAACCCATTTGCCTCACCTGTGGTTCTTGTCAGAAAAAATATGGGTCATTAAGGTTCTATATCGACACAAGGAAACTCAATTCTAGGACCGTGAAGGATGCCATTGGCATTCCGCGTATGGATGACACATTAGATGTACTCTATGGGGTTCGTATTGGCAGGTACCAATTGCCGAACGGGACAAACATAAAACAGCCTTCACTGTAGGCCAATTAGGGTTTTATCAATGTAATAGCATGCTCTTTGGACTGACAAACGCGCTAGCGACTTTTGAAAGGTTAATGGGGTCTGTCAGGGGTGATATACATCTAATGTGGTGCGTCATTTACTTAATGCTGATAAACCTACATCTATCTAGATGAAACCTTTATGGACTGGAATACAGCAGAACAGAAACAATTGGTTCTCCTTTCAGAATATTTTGAAAAGGTACTGATACGGTAGGTTTGGCATTTGCTTAATTTCAATCAAGTATTTATACAACGGATTTAAGTCATTTATTGAGAAATTAAAACATGGGTTACCCCTAACTGTTAGATACCCGACTATTTCTCCCTGTCTAGGGATCCTTGGCACGGTTACCTGCGATCCGCTTGCTTATTTCTAATTGTGCTGAACTTTTTCTATCAAAATAAGACCTGGGTATAGCTAGTATTAGAGTCACTGATGTGGAGATCAAACTATAGTTTTAATATGCGGATAACACGGTCTTGTTGTTATTGCATGTAAGCGTGTTAAACAGACATTTGGTGATTTCCATCTCATGTCGCAGCTCAAGTGTAAGCTACGATAAATCACTGGGAAAATTAGGAGAAGATTGGCCACAAAAAGGCTTTACATGCATTACAGTCCGATCTGTCGAAATGAAAAGATATGTTGATATACGACGGACGATTTAAGAAACCATTGTAATCGGGAAGAAGAGACTATTAAGCCGCCTGAATACATGGTACCACTGGGAAAAAACGATCATTGTTAAGTGCTATGATATTTCCCAGCTGTTATATTTGTCAGCCTTCCGTCACCAGACGCGTCTACCACAAATGTCTTTCAGAAACAGTTTTGTCAAGAAGAAATACTAGACTAGAATGACCATTAATATTAAAGAGCAATAAATATAAGTTTGTGGCAGCATGTCATAACGGTTTTGTGGCGGGCGTGGAAGGGTGCGCTATGACAGCTCAGGCAGGCTCGCACGCAGGCGGATATACAAAGTATTAGTATAGGTTAGTTGGGGCGCTATAAGACTCATGTGTACGGCAGTGTAGGTAATGACATGCCCCGGAAAGTCACAAGCACTGACCAATCAGATGGTTAGTTAGATTAGCCACGCCATTTGTTTTGTTCTTCACGCAGTGCCTTCTCGTTTGTAAGGACAATTTTCTGTGATTTTGTGTGAACGAGCTCCGCCGAGTCACCTACTGTCCACTCCAACGCAACGCCGCAAATACATATGCAACATACATATATATTGCTTTTGTGGCGATGCGGTGAATGATATTGTGTGACTCGACGGAGATTCCAACTTGGGTTGAAAAGGTTATTTAATTAATGACGAAATAGAGAACAATTTACAAGTACACATTGCCCGGCCCTGTGTCGGCCTTAAACATACGGGACTTGATACAACGTATTTACACCGGGGCGGATCCATCGTGGGGGGGGGGGCCGCCTCGGGGGCGACATTTTTAGGGGCGAAACTTTTACCATTTAACATACTAAAACCGAAACCGCCAACCCCCCCCCCATCCAGCGTATCTGGATCCGATCCTGAAACCGGCTCCCCTATTCAGATTTTCTGGATCAGCCCCTGTGTACATGCGGGCCGCCACATTATAAGGGTCATACTACCTGTGTTCTAGTGCGAGGATAAACCTGGCTGGCAATACTACAAAGTGTACATTCTTTTACTTACAACTGAGAATAACCTTAACATAACCGTGTATATGTGAGGTAGTGTGAGGGTGGGGTTTAACTAGCTGCGGCCCGAGCCTCGGACTCGAAAATATTGAGGATGGTAGAAATTGGGCTCTGGTACAAAGAGAATAAACACACAATATAAATGACATAATAAGTGAATTAACAGAATGTTAATACCTTAGATTTCCGTTACGCTTTCTTGCGAAAATAACATATTTACCTAAATTTACAATGTCCACATTCATGTGTGATTTCAACAGAGCATAAATTTGCTACAGTTATAGTTTATGTAATAATAGCGATTAATAGGCAATTCTCCAAAAATCAGCAAACAGTGGGCAAATAAACCAAGTATATATAAACGTTTATTTCATACCTTTCAGGCCATGGGCGCATATGGTACCAGTTCAGTGCAAAGTGCAGTACATATGAGTGTGCTGGTACATTTACAAACTCAATTTGCGAAACTTGAAAGCATTATACGTATAAGCAGCTATACTCCGAAGTTCAGAAGAATTTTGAGAGGATAGCATTGTGCTTTTGCGCAGGTAGTCTGGTTCCCAGTCTCTCTCTTTGTCTGGTGCCAGTGAGTACAGCGAACATCTCTGATGTACATTGCTTAGTTTGGACGCCTGAGCATAGTGCTGAATACATAGACTTCAGAACGCTGGTAACTTTACCATGCAGACATATCTTGTGAAGTTGAAACGATACATGCCTGTGTGGGGGGCACAATCAAACGCTTTCTTGAAATCTATAAAGGAGCAATAATAACTGCCGCCTCTTTTCGATCGATATTTCTCAACAATAGCCTGTAATTCAAACATATGGTATACAGCGCGTCTCACCTTTTGTAAGCCCCCCTCCTCCCCGGGATTTCAATGTTTTCTTCTGCCCATTTAGTGCATCGCGATGCTAACATTCGAGTTAACCCTTTGGAGACATTCGATACCAAAGAGACCCTCTATAGTTATTTGTATCATTTTTGCAACACTTCTTATGAATAGGTATCATAGATGCTTCACATCAGACTCTTGGGAAATATCCAGTACCTAACATCTTATTAAAGAAAACTGTTAAAGCCGGCACCAAAATACGAGCTCCTTGCTTTAACATTTCATTCAGTATTCTGTTTACACCCGGGGCCATGCGATCCTTTGCTGCCATAATCGAGCACAATGCTTCACTGCTTGTGATAGGCTCATTAAAGCAGCTTACTTACATGCGTCATGTTAGATTTTTTACATTTTAGAAGCAAGATTACAAGCATATCAAAATCATGATGCATATATGTTTTAGATCTCGTCGAATCTGTAAAACAACAATTTCCATAACAAAACTGGGCAGAATAGTTCATCGCGCGCGGACGTCCTAGCGAGTCGCGGTCGACATCACACAGAATATCCGTCAGCGAACAGGCGCGTAGGGATATAAAGCCCGCCACCAACTTTAGCTTTGGTGAACAAATTTGCTTTTCTCCGGATAGCCAACAGACTTTCAGTATTTAAATCAAGACATAATATACTTATTGACATGGAGGTTGGTAATTAAAAAAAATACAGAACATATTGCTTTAATGCAATTCGACTGATTTTGTTCACATATATCACATCATTCATCGTGCCTTTTGTTGGCTCTCTCCACCTCTCTGTTGAATATATCATCCCTCTGGCCATTCGAATTTATATACAACATATATAAATTATTACATAAACGCCCACCCCATATGTTAATATCCCACAAATACCCTTATACCCGACATAGGCCTACACACCACTGCATGTCTTCACAATAATTTTTCTCTCCAGCATTGACAGATTATCTTTCACTTCGTTGCCTGAACGTTCACATCATTGGGTTAGTTACACACAAGTGAAAATATTTTCCATTCCAGTCCCTACGTTAGCAACAACTAGTTGTGTCATTGCCATAGTAACACCGTGACGTGGCGCGCTGGCCGTCCCAGACGTATCCAAACATATCCATGGCCGAGCGGAAGTACTCTAACCAGAAGTCCAGGACATCCGGTAGATTGTCTCGCAACTCTCGCAGAAAGTTGTCGTATCGCGTGAGTTGATCCACTTCCGTTTCCGAGTCCGCATCCGGCGAACCAGAAGAGAAGAATGCGTTATTGTGTTGGTGCCGTATCTCCAGGCTGGGTTCGTCTAACTCATTGGCGAGAAATTTGATGTCGTCGGGTAAAGTTTCTATCTTGAATATGTAGTCGTACTTGACGGTGCATGGTTGTAAGTCAAACAGGTAATTTCTCCAGTGTTGGTTTTTCGTGTTGTGCGTCAGGTGCCAGGCAAATTCGATAAAAGACAAATTTTTATTGTCGAATGACTCTCCCCAGAGGGCTTTCTGTATAGCGGGCCATCCGTGGTGATGCCACTGACCCTCGACCACGAAATCAAAGTAAGCGGACACCAAGCGCTGTAACGGGTGACGTACCGAGGCAATCTTCATGTAGTCCTTGTATGTGGTGTTCAGTTGCGTTTCGTTCAGATATTGAGAGCACAAGCCGTTTCGACAATTGGGAAACTTGAAGTGTCTCTCTCGATAAGTAACCTGTTCCTCGGGTACGTCATTTATCCTCTGCAGAAAGGTCGTCCAGCTCTTTGAACCCGCCTTGGCGATGGTCGTGTACGTCAACTTCCGGTTGTTGTCCACAATAACTCGAATGTAAGGAGCCTTCTCGATGTCGCCACCCACGCCGTTTGCGCATGCGCTACGCAGCGCATCCAGGCGGGTGGCCATGTCGCAGCGGACGCGTGACGCTGACCGCCTCCCAGCCGACGGTTCCAACTCCCGTGTGCCCTCTACGCTCTCGCCGAACTGTATCGTCATAATCCTGGAAAGGGAATCGGTCTGATGCAGAAAACACAACGAAACGAGGCCGATGATACCAACGACGCCCAAGAGGCAGGCCCTCCATGTGGGACACGTCATTGTGGCAGTGGCCCAGAGTCAATGACGGCCTTTATAGCGACTCCGCGAGCCCAACACGATACAACGAATTAATGTTCTTCATGTTCCCGCCCATTATACTTAATCAATACCAAGTCTATCTTGCATAATGCCATAGTTGCTGTAACCAAACACTATGACCTCGCAATAACGATAACACTGTCAGCAGGCCCTCCATGTAGACCGCGTCATTGTGGCTGTGGGCCAGAGTCAATGCCGGCTTTTATAGCGAGTCCGCGAGCACAGCACGGTACATCAATGATTGGTTTATCCGGTCAAGCCAGAGGCGGATACAAGAGGGCAGGGGAGGGGTTGGAGATTCAACCACCCCACTCGACCAAGGGAAGGTATAAAACTGTTAAAGACCATTGGCGGATCCAGTCCCTGCCCACCCCCTCCCCTCAAAAGAAGTTTAAGTGACCACATGTTTTGTGCACATGCTCAAAGTTAATTTTTGCAGAATCCTGGATCGGCCCATGATAACTATGGTACCAACACTGTCCGGTCTAGAGCTGATAGGCCAGCTTCTGAGTAAATTAATTCGTAAAATTAAAATGATATACACACAGGAAATTAAATGACTGATAGTTTGGTAAGCGTTATGAAATCTGTACAAACTCGGACATCGACCCTGAAAGATCAAAAGCGTAATTTTCGTGCCAAGTGACATATATTCAGGTTCCGGTTTAATTGCTAAATGTAAGCAGGTGACAGGTTCATGTAAATGTTTAAAAGAATTGGTATTTTTGAGAAAGGCGGTAAGGAGGTAGGTGCTCGATGTGTTGAATTCATATATAAATAGAGCTTGAACTTACGATGTCTTTTAACGGAGGTTTTAATAACAGAAATAGTATGATTGTCCATCTCGTGCGTACAGCGCACCAGCTCTTCAGTACTACACCACTGTCCCTATGTTTGATTTTTGTTCATAGTGCATTTATGTTTGTTCTGTTCTGGTATGTATGCTTGACCAGAAATAAAATGATTCTGATTCTGATTCTTCAAAAGGGAACCTACGCCTACCTGAGGAAACGGCGAATGGTCGCCTGCGACTATGTCTTGTTTTAACGCGCCATATGAGATAATGGTCAATAATTCTGATAGTGTTCCGGAACATTTAACGAGTATTCCCTTTTTATGGCGTACTATATTGGGATTAATATCTTGAGTCCATTTGAACCTAAAGAGGTTGACTTCAAGGGTTAAGGCCCACAGCGTGGCGCCACGTGTCGGGTGGAATGGCGATGAGGGACAGATAAGTCATAAGACCGGAAGTATACATAAGCCCCCACATTCGTACTGTAGTAAATATGGTGCAACAGTTATGGATAGGAAATTAATTTCAGTAAAATAATCACATTTATTGTAAACAATTTGTTAAAATAACAGACTACTAAGCAAAGCAACAAACAGGTAGGTGTGGAATATTACATGCTGAAGTCAGGTATAAGGCCAGCGATGCCAGTAACTCCTTGCAAATAGGCAATAGGCTTTTAAATTTTCACACCTTCCATGCCATGCCATGGCTTTATTCATTTGTAATGGCACACATTAACCTGTTTGTGTCTGAGTGTTCGCATTGTTGGTGGGCCATGGACATAGCCAGACTGCAAATATATACCGATAGTCGCTAAACCGGGCACCAAAGACATGCGATAGGGCGTTCTGTTGGCTGGATTATGTTGGAAGTGTTTTGGAAACACTAACTACCACTTAGAAAGGCCCTACTACCACCTTTGTCAGATCGCAATAAGTAATAACAAACATTTAGAGTCATTATTGGTTTTAGTTGTTACGTACTATGCATGTTTGCAAAATGCAGACGTTGCCAGGGTTGGTTGGTTAGTTATTCAGGAAGCTTTAACAACTTTTGGTCATATCGTGGCAATGGGAGAAAGAAGAGAGCCATGTCCACGGGGGTAACCCGCTACTCTTTACGAAGAAGGGCATGGGATCTTTATCCTCAGACCACACAGACATGGCCACAGCGTGGCTCGAACCATCGATCCACGTGCCGTTAGGCTCTCAGGTGACCAGAGCACTGAATGCGAGCGCTCTAGCCCACTGAGCTGTCGATTCGGCCCCCGTTGCCACGGCTATGGAATGAAACTATGCATGTCGATATGTCGACCTATGATCATAATTAAATAGACACTCCTTAAAGAAAACAAACTGATGGATGATGACATTAACACCAGAAAGACCTTCTGCCATGATGGAGTGCAAACTCCCATTTGTGGTGCCTTGACTCGCCAAATGGCTCTACGCCCGTGCTCTTTCAAGTGACGACGCAGGGACTGATCGACAGGCGACCGATAAATCTATAGCAAGCAATCGATCACAGCGTTACAGACACACTATGTAGCGTTCCGATCCGAACTCGAATAAAGGTTTGCATCGCACCATTCCATTGATGTTCGTGTAACTCACGTTACTTCGCGTTACAACATCAATTCAAAGTTTATATATTCGGTATTTTGGGCTGAACTCGTCTCTTCTCGTTGAACAGTCTAATTATTTCCATCACGTCATGATGTTCAGACTCCAGAGGCCATAAATCGATGATATATTCAATTATTCCACAAACTGTATTAGTGGATAATACCCATGGGTCGACCTAATCAATCATATGTTAAGGTTAAAGGTATAGCGACCCATTTATTAAAGGTACTATTTATATGTGCGAAATATAGATATACACCTCCTGACGCTAGTTGCCCCTGTGTTCTAGTCAATATAAATGCAGTTTTATAGTTTTGTGAACAACCTTGTCAGAGATAAATACCTTACTCTTTGTTGTGATCGATCAGAACAACTGCTACATCTCAAGGCCTCGCCTACACATATACACACTGCTATACCTCAAAGCCTCGCCTACATATATACACACTGCTACATCTCAAAGCTTCGCCTACATATATACACACTGCTACATCTCAAAGCCTCGCCTACATATATACACACTGCTACACCTCAAAGCCTCGCCTACATATATACACACTGCTACATCTCAAAGCCTCGCCTACATATATACACACTGCTACATCTCAAAGCCTCGCCTACATATATACACACTGCTACACCTCAAAGCCTCGCCTACATATACACACACAAAACAATGGTATGTTAATCACTAGGATGCAGACCCGCGTAGGTATCTACATGTCAGTATGTGATGCGGTCGACAGCGCGTAGGTCTCTACAGGTGAGTATGTGTGATGCGGTCGACAGCGAGACAGCTCCGCGGGTGCCTTGATGCCTGAGAGAGCGGATATTTATGATGAAATAGAAACCCCTATATAGCGGATATTTTAAAACTTGCGACCGGGGGGGAGGGGGGGAGGATCTCTGAAAATGTTCGTTAATAGAGCGAATTGGCGCGAAAAAATACCCATTTCCGAGCGGATTTTGGCTGTATGACGCCCCGACCGATGATATTTTGGCGGTAAAACCTCGACCGAGCGGAATGAGGCGGTAACACGCCCTTGACCGAACGGAATGAGGCGGTAACACGCCCTTGAGCGACCGAAATGAGGCGGTAACACGCCCTGACCAAGCGGAATGAGGCGGTAACACGCCCTGACCGAGCGAAATGAGGCGGTAACACGCCCTTGACCGAGCGGAATTAGGCGGTAACACGCCCTTGACCGACCGGAATGAGGCGGTAACACGCCCTGACCAAGCGGAATGAGGCGGTAACACGCCCTGACCAAGCGAAATGAGGCGGTAACACGCCCTGACCAAGCGGAAGGAGGCGGTAACACGCCCTGACCAAGCGGAATGAGGCGGTAACACGCCCTGACCAAGCGGAATAAGGCGGTAACACGCCCTTGACCGAGCGGAATGAGGCGGTAACACGCCCTTGACCGACCGGAATGAGGCGGTGACACGCTCTTGACCGATCGGAATGAGGCGGTAACACGCCCTGACCAAGCGGAATTAGGCGGTAACACGCCCTGACCAAGCGGAATGAGGCGGTAACACGCCCTGACCAAGCGGAATGAGGCGGTAACACGCCCTTGACCGAGCGGAATGAGGCGGTAACACGCCCTGACCGAGCGGAATGAAGCGGTAACACGCCCTTGACCGAGCGGAATGAGGCGGTAACACGCCCTGACCAAGCGGAATGAGGGGTAACACGCCTTGACCGAGCGGAATGAGGCGGTAACACGCCCTAACCAAGCGGAATGAGGCCGTAACACGCCCTTGACCGAACGGAATGAGGCGGTAACATACCCTTGACCGACCGGAATGAGGCGGTAACACGCCCTTGACCGAGCGGAATGAGACGGTAACACGCTCTTGAGGCGGTAACACGCCCTGACCAAGCGGAATGAGGCGGTAACACGCCCTGACCAAGCGGAATGAGGCGGTAACACGCCCTTGACCGAGCGGAATGAGGCGGTAACACGCCCTGACCGAGCGGAATGAAGCGGTAACACGCCCTTGAACGAGCGGAATGAGGCGGTAACACGCCCTGACCAAGCGGAATGAGGCGGTAACACGCCCTTGACAGACCGGAATGAGGCGGTAACACGCCCTTGACCGACCGGAATGAGACGGTGACACGCCCTGACCAAGCGGAATGAGGCGGTAACACGCCCTTGACCGACCGGAATGAGGCGGTAACACGCCCTGACCAAGCGGAATGAGGCTGTAACACGCCCTTGACCGACCGGAATGGGACGGTGACACGCCCTTGACAGACCGGAATGACACGGTAACACGCCCTTGACCGAGCGGAATGAGGCGGTAACACGCCCTTGACCGACCGGAATGAGACGGTGACACGCCCTTGACAGACCGGAATGAGGCGGTAACACGCCCTTGACCGAGCGTAATGAGGCGGTAACACGCCCTGACCAAGCGGAATGAGGCGGTAACACGCCCTTGACCGACCGGAATGAGGCGGTAACACGCCCTGACCAAGCGGAATGAGGCGGTAACACGCCCTTGACCGACCGGAATGAGGCGGTAACACGCCCTTGACCGACCGGAATGAGGCGGTAACACGCCCTTGACCGAGCGGAATGAGGCGGTAACACGCCCTGACCGAGCGGAATGAGGCGGTAACACGCTCTTGACCGACCGGAATGAGACGGTGACACCCCCTTGACAGACCGGAATGAGGCGGTAACACGCCCTTGACCGACCGAAATGAGGCGGTATCACTCCCTTGACCGAGCGGAATGAGGCGGTAACACGCATTTGACCGAGCGTAATGAGGCGGTAACACGCCCTGACCAAGCGGAATTAGGCGGTAACACGCCCTGACCAAGCGGAATGAGGCGGTAACACGCCCTGACCAAGCGGAATGAGACGGTAACACGCCCTTGACCGAGCGTAATGAGGCGGTAACACGCCCTTGACCGACCGGAATGAGGCGGTAACACGCCCTGACCAAGCGGAATGAGGCGGTAACACACATTTGACCGAGCGTAATGAGGCGGTAACACGCCCTGACCAAGCGGAATTAGGCGGTAACACGCCCTGACCAAGCGGAATGAGGCGGTAACACGCCCTGACCAAGCGGAATGTGGCGGTAACACGCCCTGACCAAGCGGAATGAGGCGGTAACACGCCCTGACCAAGCGGAATGAGGCGGTAACACGCCCTGACCAAGCGGAATGAGGCGGTAACACGCCCTTGACCGAGCGGAATGAGGCGGTATCACTCCCTTGACCGAACGGAATGAGGCGGTAACACGCCCTTGACCGAGCGGAATGAGGCGGTATCACTCCCTTGACCGAGCGGAATGAGACGGTAACACGCCCTGACCGAGCGGAATGAGGCGGTAACACGCCCTTGACCGAGCGGAATGAGGCGGTATCACTCCATTGACCGAGCGGAATGAGGCGGTAACACGCCCTTGACCGAGCGGAATGAGGCGGTAACACGCATTTGACCGAGCGTAATAAGGCGGTAACACGCCCTGACCAAGCGGAATTAGGCGGTAACACGCCCTGACCAAGCGGGATGAGGCGGTAACACGCCCTGACCAAGCGGAATGAGGCGGTAACACGCCCTTGACCAAGCGGAATGAGGCGGTAACACGCCCTTGACAGACCGGAATGGGGCGGTAACATGCCCTTGACCGAGCAGAATGAGGCGGTAACACGCCCTTGACCGAGCGGAATGAGGCGGTATCACTCCCTTGACCGAGCGGAATGAGACGGTAACACGCCCTGACCGAGCGGAATGAGGCGGTAACACGCCCTTGACCGAGCGGAATGAGGCGGTATCACTCCCTTGACCGAGCGAAATGAGGCGGTAACACGCCCTTGACCGAGCGGAATGAGGCGGTAACACGCCCTTGACCGAGCAGAATGAGGCGGTATCACTCCCTTGACCGAGCGAAATGAGGCGGTAACACGCCCTTGACCGAGCGGAATGAGGCGGTAACACGCATTTGACCGAGCGTAATGAGGCGGTAACACGCCCTGACCAAGCGGAATTAGGCGGTAACACGCCCTTGACAGACCGGAATGGGGCGGTAACATGCCCTTGACCGAGCGGAATGAGGCTGTAACACGCCCTTGACCGCGCGGAATGAGGCGGTAACACGCCCTTGACCGAGCGGAATGAGGCGGTGACACGCTCTTGACCGAGCGGAATGATGCGGTAACACGCCCTTGACCGAGCGGAATGAGGCGGTAACACGCCCTTGACCGAGCGGAATGAAGCGGTAACACGCCCTTGGCCGCGCGGAACGAGGCGGTAACATGCCCTTGACCGAGCGGAATGAGGCGGTAACACGCCCTGACTAAGCGGAAGGAGGCGGTAACAAGCCCTGACCAAGCGAATTTTGGCTGTGAAAAACCCCAACCGGGGCGTTGGTATCTACATTTGAGACGGTCGAGCGCATCACATACTCAGAGACGGGTTATTCTGTGCTTCGGAATAACTTCATCAGTGGCTGAAGATCCCATGTCTTATTGTGACAGAGAGTTACTCCTGGAGACATTGGCTCCCCGCTTCCTGGAACCTGCCCAGTACTGCGATCTGATCTACATTTTAACAATGCATTCCCCGTTGAAACATGTTTTTCATACTGTGTTTGAACATTCCACTCGCAACTGGAACATTTAAATCGCAAATGGAACATTTAACTCGCAAACTGAACATTTAATTCCCAGGTTGAACATTTAATTCCCAGGTTAAACATTTAATTCTCAGGTTGAACATTTAATTCTCAGGTTGAACATTTAACTCTTAATTCGAGTATCTAATTCTCAGGTTGAACATTTAACTCTTAGCTTGAGTATCTAACTCTCAGGTTGAGTATCTAACTCTCAGTTTGAACATTCGACTCTTGGTTTGAACATTTAACTCTTGGTTTGAACATTAACTCAGTTTGAACAATTAACTCAGTTTGAACAGTTAACTCAGTTTGAACCTTTAAATACCAGGTTGAAAATCTAAATCCCAGTTTGAGATTTGCCTACAAGTGCCAGTTGAACATTTTAATCCAAGTCAGTTTTAGTTTGAGTGTATATACAACTTTCAGTTTGAGCTTTCGATGCTAGCTCATCAGTTCGTTTAACTCCAGGTTTTACCACCGAATTAATTCAATGGAGACAACAATGTCAAACCAAATTAGAATTGAAGTCGGAAAACCAGGAACTAAGTAAAACTCGCTGGCCAACGCGAACTTAACGACGAACTAGTGAGAATGGCAGACGAGTTGGAAAATAATTACCTTGATTGCAACCTGATATTCTCAACGGAATGGAAGATACGCCACGCCATAATGCTGTTGACCTTGCGTCAGTGAAGGCGGTAAAGATGTCATGTAGGTCAGGCTGTTGAAGCTTTCCAGGTATCAAGAATTGGAAAATCGCTATGACATGACGTTTTTGACCATTAGATATATGTACGATATGTAGTAAATACAACATCAATGACTTTTTCCCAACTGCCCCCAAGTAGGCCCACGCAGGTACCAAAAGTGCATAATTTAGGACCCATTGGCGTCCAGAAAAGCACGGAAACGACACCCTTTCATGCGGCACGTCCCGAACATTCAATGACCTAGAGATGCTTCGCTTCTGATGTAGAAGTTAGACTGCAATTGAATAACAGAGACGTCTGATCGTCACGACAAATCAATATAAGTGGTGATATATCGAGAGCCTTGCAGGCCAGAGTATCCCTACGAAACTCCTATAAAATGCATATAACTGAAGCGGCAATGATAATGCATGAGGAAAAATCTTACGAACAATATATGAGTGAAGAGCTGCGTCAATTCAGTAATCAAAACCCCCATCGACATTCTGGGGCCATCTTCCAACCATGCTATGTACCACAAGAAGCCTTTGTAATGTTGACAACACATTGCGCATCGTTGCCCAAATAAGGTACAAATATGGATAAAACAATGTGAGACAAAACTGAAAATTACTTCGATAGCCGTCGTTGTAACGGATTCAATATCAATGATGGTGTATTGAATATCTTTTTAATGCCAAAGCGGCGGGGCCTGACGGGATTCCTAACGAAATGCTAAAGGTTAATGCCACAATATTTACTGCATACCTCACCTTGCTGTTAAATCAAATACTGGACTCCGGAACTTTCTCTTAGCAATGGGGCAATGCATCCCATGTCCAACACATAATCATGTGGGCCCTTTTCGACACAGCGACACGGCGATTTGTAAAATCGAAAACGCGACATTGGGGCTGCATCAACATGTGTCATAACACTTAGCGACATGCGACATGGACCTCTTCTTAAAATCGACATGCCACATGGACCTCTTCATAAAATCGACATGCGACATGGACCTCTTTATAAAATCGACATGCGACATGGACCTCTTCTTAAAATCTAAATGCGCCATGGCCCTCTTCATAAAATCGACATGCGACATGGACCTCTTCATAAAATCGACATGCGACATGGACCTCCTCATAAAATCGACATGCGACATGGACCTCTTTATAAAATCGACATGCGACATGGACCTCTTCTTAAAATCTAAATGCGCCATGGCCCTCTTCATAAAATCGACATGCGACATGGACCTCTTCATAAAATCGACATGCGACATGGACCTCCTCATAAAATCGACATGCGACATGGACCTCTTCATAAAATCGACATGCGACATGGAACTCTTCTTAAAATCGACATGCCACATGGACCTCTTCATAAAATTGACATGCGACATGGACCTCTTCATAAAATCGACATGCGACATATTACTTAGTGACACGCGTCATGGACCTCTTCTTAAAATCGAAATGTGACATGGACCTCTTCATAAAATCGACATGCGACATGGACCTCTTCTTAAAATCGACATGCGACATGGCCCCCCCCCCAATCCCTGAGGGACCCCAAACATCGCCATTGAAACGATCCTGGTAATTGCATAAGCATATATCTGATCTGTTATGTGTTCTAAATGACAGATTAATTCAAAATTAGTTAATAGAAATTGGCTCAGAGCGGAGGAACAAGCCGGGCCAAACTTCGCTACAAAACGTAATCCGAAAATATTTCTGAAAGGCAAAGTATAGATCGCCTCTGCTATGGTCCATATGTTTGATATGCCGCCTAATCCGGACGGCATATTTAGTATTGATTTATTTAGCAGAAAGTTTACGCAAAGTAAAGTAGATTTTTAATGGGTTTCTCACCCGTTTTAATGTTTAATTTCTAAAAAAATGTATAGCTCTAATTTCGTTTGCTCTCGGGTTGTAATCTACTGCCCTATTCGAATAATCAATGGACCGTTCCAGATACCCCAGGCGACATCGTCAAAAAACACACTGCGTGTTTCAGGTTAGAAAACCGATTCTGGCATGCGTTTACCACGTATGCCTATGGAGTTAGTTCAGGTGCCCGGCCTTTCCTTTGTCAGGGGCAGTTTGGTTCTATGGCATTGTTAGTCACAGAACAAACACAAAAGATCTCTCTACAAACTTTCCTGTATACGTTATACTATATAATGGAATCGCAATTTATATTTCTCTAGATTAAGAACAGTTTAACAGTCCTATCTGTTTGGCTCCCCGTTCGACATTCCTGGTTGCTACGCAGCAAGGCCATTCGAGTGCACTCCGATTCTTATTGAAAATACAGTGTATACCGGCCCATATCATCGTTTCATAACAAGTTAAAATCAGTACACATCTGGTACCAAGTTATGTATTCTGTACAACATATATTCCTGCCAGATATGTAACATATCTAGACAAAATAGACACCAGAACGATCATTATTTCCGCGCTGAGAACAGCAGCAAACCGAGAATGTGGCCGCTTTCCTGCCACGCGCAGCGTAGTGACAGTCCTTACATTCGCCGGTTGGCATTTTTATCAGATATTTTCCCTGTCTTTATTCCTCTATCTTGTTCTTAAAATGGTATTATTTGATAGTCAAGATATTTATCTGTACAAAATGTTTTTTTAACCTATGATAAACTGTACAGTTGATAAATATGCAGCTGTAAGTCAGTACTCGCCCTTTGCATGTTATGCAGTGCAGAGCGAGCTAGAGTTACCCGAAATACGCGCCTACCATAACTTCCTCTGGAACGGTCTATTTCAGATTTAAAAATATTCGGTTTTAATATTTAATTCCTGCTTTGAAGCTTGTATTCCCAGTTTTTATCATCGGCTCTCATCGTTCCGAATCCAATTATCCCATTTACGTATTTAAATACCAGTTTTAACAGTTTACTACTAGACTGAATAATTTTTTTCGCTTTTATTCATGTAATCTTTGTTTTTATTGTTTATATCCCACTTATTGATGCTTCTACTGAGCTTCCGTATTTTACTCTTTCCCACACGATTTGTCCCGATTTGCCTCAGCATGAGTTCACGACATCGTGGCCATAGGCTACTTACCTCTCCCACCGCTCTGTAAAATGACGACTCAATATGAAATTTACCGAAGTGAAAATTATGGTCATCCCTCGTACTTATACAATCGCCGAACCGGTCATGTATAAATTACCTTTGGGTTTCATGTGTACATTTAATCTCTTTTCAATAAGGTATCTTATTTTACTAAAAGCTCGACACAAAAATCTTGCTGAATAGGCAATATATTTTATGAAATTTGATAACATTTGTTTATGATACGTTTGTGAGGCCACAGATTGTAGGTGTGCTACCTTCCCCCGCAAACCGAAGTTGCAATGTGTTGTTTTAATGAATTTACGTTCTGTTTAATGCTGACATACATTTCAGCGTATGCATTATTAGCCATTGTGAAAAAAGAGAGTGCCCAAACTAAGCGGATCGGGAATAAGCGAAGCCTGGTGCAGTGGATTTATTTATAAAAAACAAATCCACCGCGCGTGACCTTTGTATGTGTGGCGTGTAGAACGCGCACCAGCTGCGCTAGAAAGAATCACCGATTAATTATATATATATATTTAATATTTTTTACATTAAAGGGCTGTTAAATGAATGTATATGCAAAATTAGTCATTGCGACTCATAAATCAATTTACGTAAAGTTTAGAGGTTTAACACGCCATTTGTTGTCGATATTTAGTCTGACTAGAAGCGTGTACAGGCCGACTCACCTTTACCGCCATAAAATACCTCTAGTATTGATTATCTAAAGACCTACATTGTGTATGGGTGTAATGAACGGCAATCAAGGGATGTGTAGTATGGGTGTAGCCAACGACAATCGAGGAACATTGGGTTTGAGGGGAATCACGAGAAGCAAGGAACATTTAATATGAGTGTAAAGAACTACAAGCAAGAAACATTTACCATGAGTGTAACCAATGACAACTAGAAACATTTAGTATGAATGTAACCAACGACAACCAAGGAACATTTAGTATGAGTGTAACCAAAGACAACCAAGGAACATTTAGCATGAGGGTAGCCAATAACAACCAAAGAACATTTAGTATGAGTGTAACCAACGACAACTAGGGAACATTTAGTATCAGTGTGAACAACGACAACTAGGGAACATTTAGTATGAGTGTAAAAAACGACAACCAGAGAACATTTAGTTTGAGTGTAACCAACGACAACTAGAGAATATTTAGTATCAGTGTAAACAACGACAACCAGGGAACAGTTAGTATGAGAGTAAACAACGACAACCAGAGAAAATTTAGTTTGAGTGTAAACAACGAAAACCAGAGAACATTTAGTATGATTGTAACCAACGACAACCAGAGAACATTTAGTATGAGTGTAACCAACGACAACCAGGAACAGTTAGTTTGAGTGTAACCAACGACAACCAGAGAACATTTAGTATGAGTGTAAACAACGACAACCAGAGAACATTTAGTATGAGTGTAAACAACGACAGCCAAGGAACATTTAGTAGGAGTGTAGCCAATAACAACCAGAGAACATTTAGTATCAGTGTGAGCAACGACAACCAGGGAACATTTAGTATGAGTGTAAACAACGACAACCAGAGAACATTTAGTATGAGTGTAAACAACGACAACCAGAGAACATTTAGTATGAGTGTAACCAACGACAACCAGGGAACATTTAGTTTGAGTGTAACCAACGACAACTAGAGAATATTTAGTATCAGTGTAAACAACGACAACCAGGGAACAGTTAGTATGAGAGTAAACAACGACAACCAGAGAAAATTTAGTTTGAGTGTAAACAACGAAAACCAGAGAACATTTAGTATGATTGTAACCAACGACAACCAGAGAACATTTAGTATGAGTGTAACCAACGACAACCAGGAACAGTTAGTTTGAGTGTAACCAACGACAACCAGAGAACATTTAGTATGAGTGTAAACAACGACAACCAGAGAACATTTAGTATGAGTGTAAACAACGACAACCAAGGAACATTTAGTAGGAGTGTAGCCAATGACAACCAAAGAACATTTAGTATGAGTGTAACCAAAGACAACTATGGAACATTTAGTATGAGTCTAACCAAAGACAACTAGGGAACATTTAGTTTGAGTGTAAACAACGACAACCAGGGAACATTTAGTATCAGTGTAAACAACGACAACCAGGGAACATTTAGCATGAGTGTAACCAACGACAACCAGAGAACATTTAGTATGAGTGTAAACAACGACAACCAGAGAACATTTAGTATGAGTGTAACCAACGACAACCAGGGAACATTTAGTATGAGTGTAAACAAAGACAACCAGAGTACATTTAGTATGAGTGTAACCAACGACAACTAAGGAACATTTAGTATGAGTGTAAACAACGACAACCGGAGAACATTTAGTATGATTGTAAACAACGACAACCAGAGAACATTTAGTTTGAGTGTAAACAACGACAACTAGGGAACATTTAGTATGAGTGTAAACAACGACAACCAGAGAACATTTAGTATGAGTGTAAACAACGACAACCAGGGAACATTTAGTATGAGTGTAACAACGACAACCAGGGAACATTTAGTATGAGTGTAAACAACGACAACCAGAGAACATTTAGTATGAGTGTAAACAACGACAACCAAGGAACATTTAGTGCGAGTGTAAACAACGACAACTAGGGAACATTTAGTATGAGTGTAACCAACGACTACCAGAGAACATTTAGTATGAGTGTAAACAACAACAACTAGGGAACATTTAGTATGAGTGTAAACAACGACAACCAGGGAACATTAATTATGAGTGTAAACAACAACCAGAGAACATTTAGTATGAGTGTAACCAACGACAACCAGAGAACATTTAGTATGAGTGTAAACGACGACAATTAGGGAACATTTAGTATGAGTGTAAGCAACGACAACCGGGGAACATTTAGTATGAGTGTAAACAACGACAACCAAGGAACATTTAGTATGAGCGTAAACAACGACAACCAGAGAACATTTAGTATGAGTGTAAACAAAGACAACCAGGGAGCATTTAGTATGAGTGTAAACAACGACAACTATGGAAAATTTAGTATGAGTGTAAACAACGACAACCAGAGAACATTTAGTATGATTGTAAACAACCACAACCGAGGAACATTTAGTGTAAGTGTAAACAACGACAACTAGGGAACATTCAGTATGAGTGTAAACAACGACAACCAGAGAACATTTAGTATCAGTGTAAACAACGACAACCAGAGAACATTTAGTATGAGTGTAAACAACGACAACCAGGGAACATTTGGTTTGAGTGTAAACAACGACAACCAGAGAACATTTAGTATGAGTGTAAACAACGACAACCAAGGAACATTTAGTGTGAGTGTAAACAACAACTAGGGAACATTTAGTATGAGTGTAAACAACGACAACCAGAGAACATTTAGTATGAGTGTAAACAACGACAACCAAGGAACATTTAGTATGAGTGTAAACAACGACAACCAAGGAACATTTAGTTTGAGTGTAAACAACGACAACTAGGGAACATTTAGTATGAGTGTAAACAACGACAACTAAGAAATATTTAGTATGAGTGTAACCAACGACAACCAAGGAACATTTAGTATGAGTGTAAACGACGACAACTAGGGAACATTTAGTATGAGTGTAAACAACGACAACAACGACTCCGTCATTACAACCTGCCGGGTGAATCCGTCATTTCAACCTGCCGGGTGATGTCATTACAAAGCACCGGGTGACGTCATTACAACCTGCCGGGTGATGTCATTACAATCTGCCGGGTGACCCCGTCATTCCAACCTGCCGGGTGACGTCATTGCAACATGCCGGGTGACTCCGTCATTACAACCTGCCGGGTGACTCCGTCATTACAACTTGCCGGGTGACTCCGTCATTACAATCTGCCGGGTGACTCCGTCATTACAACCTGCCGGGTGACTCCGTCATTGCAACTTGCCGGGTGACTCCGTCATTACAATCTGCCGGGTAACTCCGTCATTACGACCTGCCGGGTGACCCCGTCATTACAACCTGCCGGGTGACTCCGTCATTACGACCTGCCGGGTGACCCCGTCATTACAACCTGCCGGGTGACTCCGTCATTACGACCTGCCGGGTGACCCCGTCATTACAACCTGCCGGGTGACTCCGTCATTACAACCTGCCGGGTGACTCCGTCATTACAATCTGCCGGGTGACTCCGTCATTAAAATCTGCCGGGTGACTCCGTCATTACAATCTGCCGGGTGACTCCGTCATTAAAATCTGCCGGGTGACCCCGTCATTACAACCTGCCGGGTGACTCCGTCATTACGACCTGCCGGGTGACCCCGTCATTACAACCTGCCGGGTGACTCCGTCATTACGACCTGCCGGGTGACCCCGTCATTACAACCTGCCGGGTGACTCCGTCATTACGACCTGCCGGGTGACCCCGTCATTACAACCTGCCGGGTGACTCCGTCATTACGACTAGCCGGGTGACCCCGTCATTACAACCTGCCGGGTGACTCCGTCATTACGACCTGCCGGGTGACCCCGTCATTACAACCTGCCGGGTGACTCCGTCATTACAACCTGCCGGGTGACCCCGTCATTACAACCTGCCGGGTGAACACTGAAAGGCCATCGTCCCATGGCACATATAATATACAAAAATAACAAAACACCTGTAGTGACATATACTATCAATATACATATTACTCGCTGAAGTTATCGTGCAGTATGAAGGCGTGGTAAACGAATGGAGCTAGATTAACATGGTGATTCTTATTTAAGGTGGACAGTAATGAAATAAACCCATGCTCGGACTTTACATGATAAAACAATTCTGAAATTCAGAATTAATTTAATTATCTCAGACGTGAGATATCGCTCCGCTCCTCGGGCAAATCTCGTTTCAATAAGTAACGACTGAACTTGAACCGACTTGATAAATATCATGACGATGCGGTTTGGCAACACATGGTAAATAGCTAGGGATATGCAGTAATTAGAGACTGCGATAGGTGCCCGGACCCCCATCAGAGATAGAGAGAATGAGAGATAGAGAGACGAGGTGGGGGACGGAGAAAGGGGGCGATCGCGCGCGTGAGAGAAATTTCACATAATTTATCGACACGTAATGTCCAGACAAATTCGCTATCAATGGCCAGCTGGTTGAAATACGACTATTACTAGCAAATAAGTTCAACTCTTACTTTTCCGATATTGGTCCAAGTATTGTGAAAGGGTTAAGCAATTCCGTCATTTAAAAAATACTTAAAACATCTCTATATGGATAAGTTTCATTTCAAAACAATTAACCGTGACTGTACCGAAAAGATAATTGACGCTATTTTTTCCGTCACGCTTGATACAAAGGGCAAAAACAGATTAAGTGTATCTCATCTTCTATAACACTTTCACCAGTATTCTTACAATACATACACAGTTTTTCTTCCCTTGGGATTCTTAAATCCCAAGGTTCAGACTAGCTTAGGGGTAAAAACCAGCCGTAGGTACTTATAGGATGATACAGTCTCTATCCTCCTTCTTTTCAAGAAACATTTTCCAGTTTATAAAAAGGGGAATGAAGGTTTGATTCAGAATTATCGTCTTATATCTATTCTTCCAGCTTTCTCTAAGGTACTAGAAAAGTTATCGCCGACCAGTTTTATGATTATTTCATGCGCAGCAAATTATTAAATAACAGTCGATATGGGTTTCGCCAAGACCATCCCACCGATCTAGCTGTGATGGAACTCGAGGATCGAATATTACAATTAATGGATAAGGGAATTATTCCTGTTAGTTCATTTTTAGATCTGTCTCAGGCCTTTGACACCATCAATCACAATGACCTTGTATCTAAATAATGTTATTTGAGGTATCCGGTTACGTGACGAATCGTACTAAGCAATATGACTTGTGTAAATTCTCAATCTGATATGTCTGATAAAACAACGGGGATTCCTTGGTCCCCTATATTTTATTACCTATATAAATCATGTATCCTCAGCTAGCCATCTTTTCAAATTTATTATATATGCGGATGAATCCACTCTATTAAGTACTCTGACTCTTGTTCTTAATGAGTCCACGTTTAATAAACCGTGCCGTGCCGTGTACATCTCGCCAGAGACGGATCTATGGCAGATCATTCCAATATTTATGACGAATACACATATATGGCAAACCATTTAAATATTTATTCCCACCTGTTAGATCAATGGAAGTTTTAGCAATAACGAAGATGGCAATAACTATATTATTATTATTATTATTGTTATTATTGTTATTATTCTTATTATTATTATAATTATTATTAGATCTATTATTATTATTATCGTAATTACTATCATTTTATTATATAATATAATGCAAATATTGCAATACAAGGCACTGACCGATACGATGCCCTACCGATTAAACTGGTTGCATTATGATATCTCAAAACTATTCGGTGTGGTGTTACTGTGAAATAAAACACGCCATTATATAAGACAGAGAATAAGACTGAGTCACAATGGCGGATCCAAAGGAGGTGGGGTGGTGGTCGGGGGGGGGGGTACCCCCTCCCCCCAAGGAAGGGGATGATAAGGACTGTTAAAGTCGACCTTTTGTCGCTTTTGTCAATGACCCTTTTTGAGGAAGAACGTTAAGGTTATGCAAATGTTCTCCTCCGGTCATATAATTATATTCATGTGAGTTTTAGTAGACATGTCCAGTCCTTGCCCTCTATTAATAGATTTTCCATTCACAGCCCCAAAGGCTCCATCGCCTTGGAAAGCTGAACGAATGGAATATTTGGATAGGAAATGGACCGATATTTATTTTCAGAATCTAGAAAGACCTCTGCAAATGGGTCTGCAATTACTGGAAAGTGTCCAATTGCTCACCGCACATTCCATAGAAATTGGGAGCAACAGTGGCTCCGTCTTCCTGGCGTTTATCTGGCGACGGAAATACCTAACCGCACAAAAGTACAAATGTTATTTTAATTATTGCGCACCTGATATTTGCTTTGATGTAATAGAATCTAAACACATAAATACAATATATTTCCAATTTGATAATGAAAATGCGGAAAAACTGCTGAACTAGCGCCTGACAGCTTGATTAGCACCTATCCGCTATGGGTGTCGTAACCCGCGGTCTGACCACTCACATCGATATCAGCATCATCTCTGACCCTGCCGTTTGGACCTGTATATTTTAAGCACAAACTCACGTCTCCCGCGCATCATTTCTGTTTATATTCAAAGAGCTGATCACTCATTAAAATATTCGTGAGAAAGGGATGCTATCACTAGTCTTTCGAGCTTGGGTTTAAAGTACGGAAGCATATTTAGGACATGGAAGAAGATTGTTTAGTTCGTCCGCACGGACTATTTAGTTTGGACGGAATAATATGTTTCATCCATGTCCTAAATACCCTTCCATAGTAAAGCGTCGCCGGAAACAGTTTACGTATAATATGTTCAGGATAACTGTATTTTGCTTTCGCTTAATCTAATGTGAAGCAGAACAACTAGATTATTACCAACTAATTGCGAATCGTACTTGCATGAATGTACAGTTTGCTTCAATAAAAGCTATAATACTGTTATTTACGTAGGAAGTCCTTAAGGAAACCTCCTCAGTTATAAAACAATATTTTATACATGATACACCGAGCTTTTAGATTGTACCAAGGCATTAATGGGTTAATGCGAGCCAAGTCAAGATTCCGGAAATTATATGGGGGGGGGGGGGGTCGGTGTCGGTGAGGTTTACTCCGCTTGGTACCCGTGCCAATCTCAGCCGACAGGGGGACGGATCGATGAGTTCGATTTGAGTCCTGACTGACCACGACGCTCGCTGGTTCCCCGCGTGTTTGAATTAGGAGAGAAGAGGGAGTCCGGGCTTTTCAGCCAGGCTGATTTACCAGCTGGTAAACTGAAAGGCTGGAAGGCGGACCGGGGATGTGTGTGTGTGGAGAGGGGGGCGGGGGTGGGTCAATAGGCTTGAGTGGTTAGGGAAGGTGATTGTGGTGAATTCAGGCAGCGACGGTTCTGTGGACAAGAAGTGTGGTCTGGGATACGGGATTGAACGTGGACAACTAGAGAATCAGAGCGGAGCGGGAGGGCGAGGTTGGAAGGGAGTAGGTGTGGTACGTTGTAATAGGCGGGTCAGTACTTATCCGGCTTGGGTACTTACGGGTGTGGTGGTGATGGGGGTGATTGGGTGAGAGGGGGTATAAGATAAGATCAGATAAAGTTTTATTTAACGTCGGTATATAAACGTCACCAATAAACATTAGCACAAGTGCTATTGACCGACAATGGTTGATGTGATAATGTACATATGATAATGAAAACATAACAACCATTATATCATCTATTTAAACCTTACCCGTTAGCTATGTTGCACAATATGCACGAATTACAGTGACACATGAAAACAACAGCATTGTTTTGAATTCCTTAGCCGATTTCATTAACTTTATTTCTTTGGTGAGCATATTCCATAGCTTGCTGCCTTGATACTTCACTGAATTTTGTCCATAGGCTGTTGTCTTAACGCGTGCCATAGAAAGAGTTGGTCCATTTTTTAACACGTAATTGCTTCCCTTTAAATGATGCATGTCATGTAGGTAACTGGGCCCAATCTTGTTGATATTCTTGTAAACTTCTAAAGCTATACCGCGCAACCGCTCAACATATAGCAAAGGTCTACCAGCTTTCTTCCTCAACTCTGAATATGCTGATCTAAAATCGTTAAAAACAAATCTCAGTGCACGCTCCTGTGTCTTTTCAATTTTACGCATGTTTTTCATATCACAGAAATGCCACACAACGGGACAATAATTAAAATGTGAAAGGATGAATGAATGAAATAATGTAAGTTTGCTATCAACATCCATGGATTTAGACACACTAGCTAACACATTGAGACTTTTAGCAGCTTTTTTGCACAAACTTGATATATGGCTGCCGAAATTTATATGGATGGGGACAGGGGTGAAGTGGGAGCGGGTGGTGTTGGGGGTGATGGGGTGATGGGGGTGAGTGGGTGACAGGGAGTATGAATGGGACAGGGGTGAAGTGGGAGTGGGTGGTTTTGGGGGTGATGGGGGTGAGTGGGTGAGAGGGAGTATGGATATTTAGTGTTATTCGTAGACTGGCTGTGATTGGAGTTTTTGGGAAGGCAGAAGGCAGAAGGGCCCGATGGGGTCCATTTTGTGCAGTCCCATTTTTCGGATTGAGTTTTTCTTTTCTGTCATGGGAGAGCAGAAGCGCCCAGGAAAACAGATGGACTGTCGAGGGATTCCCTAACAGGGATTATATTGGGTTGGTTGGACTGGCCATCAGCGCCCTGTAGAGCTAGGGTTGTAAACAAGAAGCCGGCTACCACTGCCTGGGTTGTACAAGACCGTTTTAACGTGTGGTTAACGCTTTATTCGCTTTGAAATAAGAAGGAATGTTTGAGATCAAACGTGGATGTTTTGTCTGTGTTTGGCGCTACTCTTCCTGCCGCGTTAAATAAAAGAGCGTAGAACAAATTGAATTGAAAATATTACGAGAACTACCCAGTACTACTGAATAAGACACAGAGTAACGATATGAAGCAGGCAGGGAGGAATTAATCATTGTGACAGACGTACTGTTTGGAACAACACCAACGTTGGGAGTGCAACTTGGGATTCACGGTGAGGGAGGGTGGGGCGGATGGTACAGGTTCAATGGGGTGAGGTAGTGTCAGAAGGTTTGGAGGGGTGGGGGGGGGGGGGCGGCATTGTAGACCTATAACAGCTAATTCTGAATAAATTATACGACACCAAAGTTAATCTACCCATGAGTCCTTGATAGTAAATATGAAGTCTCACAATCCCTAATCGTTGCTGTTGGCAACAGGGTCTGTGTGGGAGGGGGCGGGGAGTTGAAAGAGGGTTGGGGGGTTGGGAGGGGGATGGAGGAGTGGGCTGGTTACGTATTATGACGGCACACATGGAGGGCCTCCCGATGACCTTACCACCCACGGGGCATGGGGGTTTGCCTGGGTGGATCCGAAACCCGTGTAAGCAACCCACGGGGGTTAGGGGGGGGGGGTCCGCTTGGGTAGAACCGAATCCCTGATACGCCACGTACGCCCGGGGAAGGATTTTATAGTTGTAGTTGAGAAGGTGGGGGTGTGTGAGGGTGGGGGTGTTTTTTGAGGGGGGGCGGGGCGGGCGGGCATAGGTTAGAGGGTAAGGCGCTCAGCCAGTAACCACTAGGATATCTGTCTCTTCCCCTCCCCACCCCCCTCGCCCCGTACCCCCCGCCACCCCCCCTCATCGCTCATCCATGCCCTTGCCTCTCTCCATCTCCCCCTCTGCCCCCCCCCCCTCTCCCCTCTGACAATCGCATCTACATCCGTTCTCCATTCCGAGGCTTTCGGTTCGGTTTCTGCGATGTGACTGACGCCCCGCCCCCAACCCCTCCCGCCGACCTCCCCTCTCAGTGGCGCAGATCACGCGTGTCACTGAGCGTTGCCAAACAGCCTTCATCGGAAATTCTCGCACTCTTGTTGTCAGTGGCCAATGTTGACACCAGTTCCGGGGAAAACCCATCCCGGTATACGTGTCAGAAATTGAGATTTTATCATATTATGTTATAGTTCGATAAATTAGTTCATGTGGCGAAGTTTGGCGGCTTAAAAGCTGAAACTTACTTTGTAAAATCCATTTTAGTTTTCCAATCGTGCGTTGTTTTGCTCCCGCCATTCACGTTACAGATCTTGTTCTCAGTGCTCACCACGCTGTCAATGCGCGTAACTGATATTTACATAAATAATTCCAACAAACCCACCGAACTTAATAGCTATAGACCTAAATCATATGAACTCCAACTATGGAAATAATAGCTACTATTTACGAAACAGAAGGTTCATGTTAAGAAATATATACCATTTTGCCTAAAACAATATTTTCGTTAGGCCTACCTCCGCCGCGCAGAGGCGTAATCACTTTGACGACGTCATATCTCCAGGGAAACACGTGGCGCGAACACTTAGTTACTGGTGCTATTGAGCGCCACTGTTATGATTTTGACCAAATATTTAGTTGCAGTCGTGAGTATTATTGTCATCGTTAGATCTCCGTGTTGACTTAATGGCGACGTTTAAAGTTCTATTCGAGCGAGAAAATACATATGGCATTGTTTCTCGTGCGAGATGGGTTTATCTCAGCACGCATCTCCGAAATCCTGCCTTCGCCTAAAGGCTCAGGCAGGATTTCGGAGACTTGTGCTGAGATAAACCCATCTCGCACTCGACGCAATGCCATATGCATATCGTTATACCACCGCTCGTGGTGAATGGAAATCTCTGCCCGGTACACAGACGGTACAGATAGAGATATGGGGCATAAAATTGCGAGATATAAACGAGTGCACATCTCTAAACGAGTGCAGTACAGAGCTGACAGACCCAGTGTATTTCCGACCATTTCCACCTCTACGAGCTCTACGAAACCCCACCTTCATCCTCTTAAAAAAAGAATCAAACCCAAAAACAATGTTTAAAAAAATACACCCTGCAAAACATACATGTGCACGCATTTCCCGTTGTTCGGCAATAAAGCCGAAACTAGAAAAAAAATTTACATTAAGGAATGTTTGTGTAGGGACTCCGGTCACATCTAGACGGGAAGACAGCTGTGTTATTGGGCAATACTTTGCCGTGATGTTTTTGTCGTTGCTTAGATAGAACTGATATTGTCAAATTATTTGCTGCTTATCTCTTGAGAGATAAGAACAACAGCAATGCTTTTACAAGACGTCTCGCCGAACGTCCGTTGCAGCACTTCCGGTCACTTGCGCGCGGCTACGGCTTCGTGTGTTGCATTGGCTCTCTCCCGTCGATATTATGCCCGCCTATACACAGCAAGAAGATTTGCAAACGAATATGCTCTACGTATGGCGAGAGCAC
Organism: Arenicola marina; assembly: GCA_964019135.1. Classification (NCBI taxonomy): domain Eukaryota; kingdom Metazoa; phylum Annelida; class Polychaeta; family Arenicolidae; genus Arenicola; species Arenicola marina. Next base: position 760,980 of record OZ025251.1, read on the forward strand.
AAATCTGAGCAGCGATGAGAGATACCACCTTCAGAACCATAGGAAGTGACGTCAGTCAGACATGCAGGTCACCGGAAGTACAAAATCTCGCGAAGTCACGTTTTCCTGTTGATGAATAAATGTTTGACGTCTGTTTATCTTTTCAACAAACAAAGTTGGTTGGTAGCGTGGCTGGTTTTCTAAACGAGGGTCTCAGTAAGTGTATAATGTAGCCGTTACAACGACTGATGTGTCGTATCGATTCGACCTTGTTGTCGTAATGGCTGTAGCCTTTTACCAGACATGTTTTGTTGCAGTTGTAAATATTAGTATACTTGAGTTAGTGTGTGATGTATGCTGTTGTTACGGTGGCATTATGTTGCCATGTGTCTGTTTTTATATTAATGGTTGGAGTTGATTTTCCAAGTATGCACGGTGTGTGATTTTGTCCCTGTAGGTTACACACCAATAGGTCGTGTGCGGAAAAGTATATGGTGTCATTGTGTGCCTAAAACATGGTCGTATATCCGAGTTACATTTTTACAAGGCTTTTATTTCGCTGTCTACATCATTTGTTTTACTAGTGTTTGACCAGATAAAGGCCTGCTCAGTTAATCTGTGGCGTATTTAATCATGCATGCGGATTTTACTGGTGGTTGGTTCGCTTTACCTCGTCACATGCTGACTCCCTGGGTCTAATTTGCGACGGGTTGCGCTAGGGGACGGGGTGTCAGGCTATGAGCTGTATCTGAAAAAGGCGCACATCAACGAATGTTTTACTTGTTTCTTGAATAGGTTCGATATTTGCTCTATAATTTCCTACGGAGAAAATAGTGAACCAAGGTTACCATTTTTTCTCAGCATTGGGTAAAAATTTTGTTTGTTTTATTACTTATCTTGGATTTTAATTGTTGTGTAACCTATAACGGTTGCATTATCTTGTAGGTTGTTGGCTGGTTTTTAGCGGTTGGACTATTTTACCCAGTGTGCAAGCAGTGTGACCTGTTGCTGCTTCGGAGGTTGCAGTGGGATATATGTATAGAACCGAAATTGAACAATTTCAGGCAAAAGTGGTAAAGATTGTGTTAAATGTTCCGAAGAACGCACCGCATTGTGCAGTTTTTGGTGAATGTGGGCAAAAACCATTAAGTGTTCTCTACATGACAAGATGTATCAAGTTTTGGCTTCGATTGGTTCAGACTCATGAACATCGATATAATCATAGTTGCTACTACCGCCTGTTCCAGCTTTGTAAAAATGGGAAAGAAACTTGGGCGTATCATACAAAGGAATTATTATTTAAATATGGATTTGGACATGTTTGGGTATGCCAAGGAGTAGGAAACCCAGAATTATTTGTTTCTGAATTTAAGCAAAGGGTAGCCTACATTACTATTCAAGAATGGAACACCATGTTAACGGGCACGTCAAAGTTATCTTTGTATTGTACTTATAAATCTTTGCTGGAACCAGAACTATATTTACCGCCTGTACGCGTCGCAAAACCCCGAACTGCATTAACTAAGCTACGATGTTCCACCCATCATTCGGCTGTTGAAAAACTACGCGGACCAGTTGCGCGAGAAAATAGATTATGTAACTATTGTCCCTCAAACTCAAAAGAAATTATCTAGGATGAATCGCACTTTGTAAATTTGTGTCCTCTTTACGACCACATTTGACATTTTTGTGTATTATGGGCCTGAGGCCTTGAAGTGAAATAATAAAGTTCACATTTTGAGCATGTTTCTTCCATTTCAACCCATTTTATCGTGCCGGGAAATTTCTTTGCAACATGTAAGTTAGCCTTCATGTATATGAAAGTGGAATAAAACACCAACATTTCATTTCATTTTGGCACTATATCACTGTGGCGTAATACCTGTCTGCCTTCAAGTGGTTATTCATGGTTCGATCGATGCGGAGTGCAATAACACGAATAACACGTGTAGCAAATGGCGTGGCGGAAAAGCCTTGTCGTATATTTTCGTTATGACAACGACAATGCGCAGCCATTCTGTCTATCTAAGGTACGGCAGATCGGATCGGCGACTGGTCTGTACTCTCTATTAGGGTCTGGAAGGGGGGGTGGGGGGGGGGTCCAGTGTCCAGTGTAGATTTTTTTAAATTCCCAGGGTCGAGCGTCGACTTTTCACGAAATTCCGTGGCGCTTTTGGGCTAAGTTCAGTGTGGGTTTTTGTCTCGGAATCTGGGGGTGAATGTCGAATGTCGATTTTTCAAATGTCCCTCTGTGACGTGTCGCCATTTACCCCTTCCAGACCCCTCTGTATGCCATGGCCAAAGCACGTTACCGATGTCTGCCTGGCCGGCCAGCATATATGGCTGCGTCCTAAAGGTGCTGCGGGGACATGATTCACGATTTCTTCAGCGGCTTACACGTGCCCCTTGCCCCTACCCTCCCCCCCCCTCTCACCCCCCCCCCTCCACCCCAGACATATATCCACCCCCAAGTGGCCGTTTCACAGCGCAGTGGCGAGATACACAGAGCCCGGGGGGTGAGGGTCTGGAGGTAGGGGAGGGGTCTGGGGGTAGGGAAGGTAGTCTGGGGGTAGGGGAGGGGGTCTGGGGGTAGGGGAGGGTGTAGGAGCTGGCATAGGGGTGGAGGTGGGGGAGGCTGGAAGCGAGGACCGTCCGTCAAGAAGGCAACTGGGGGTTGCGGGGCTGGTGGAGGGGACATGACGAGGTCACTGCTGTGTGGGGGAAGGCGGGGCGGCGTATGAGGGGGAGGAAGAGGGGGAGGGGGAGGGGGAGGCGAGGCGACGGGAATCAGCACGAGCAAAACTTTGGAGGCTGCCCGGGGGATGTAAAGAGAGAGAGTGAGAGAAACGCAATGTGCGCCTTTAAATCAGATATAGCGGAACAAGCTATACTTCATTTGGCTGTAAACGGGTCCCAAGGCCGTTGGGCGGCAAGGCACTTTAGTGGGAGTCCGTAGCGGACAGATCTGGAAAGGAAAGCTTCCGTGCCTAAGCGCTCTAGGTAGGCTGCCCCGACAGCCCCCCCCCCACCCCCCCCCCCGAGCCCACGCCCCCCCACCCACACACTCCTCCCCCAACAGAGGTGGCGCAACAAACGGTGAGCGGCGTGGGAATGAAAGAGGTGGGGGTGGGGGGGGGGGAGGAAGTATGTGTTTGTAACAGTAATAGATGTGCGAATTAGGTTTGGGGCGCAGGGGAGGGGGGGGGGGGTTCAGGGGGACGGGGTGCAAGGATGAAGGACCTGTATATCCAATACATACAGTCATATATGCTTATATGATATCATCCATTGTAGCTAATCTGAAAGGTGTGTTTATTAGTTTCCATCCCTCAGACACAAATATGTTGGTGTTCTATAAGAGCTGTCAAAACTATATTATTTGAAACTACTTTATTAGTTTTCATCCTTCAGTATTTGTTACCAGCATTAAGGAAGAAGTCGGTCCCCACAGTAGTTTTCTCATGTCTGACCATCGCCTTGACCGCTTTTTCATATGTGGCGGAATACAAAAGACAGAAAATAAGCTACAGTTTCAAGACCTATATCTGTTGTAGACTAAAGAAGAAATATGAACCTTCGTGTTTATCATGCGAAATAACTCATTTGTGTAGTTTGTATTTGACAGCTCTTATAGATTGTCATTGCAGCGAGGGCTGTCCAGCCAGTATGGTTGGATGTGGTGGTGAGGGTGGGGGATGGGGGTGAGGCCCGGGCTGTCCAGCCAGTGTCCCGGGCTGGGGGGCGGTGGGTTAGAGGGTAAAGTGAGGGCTGTCCAGTCAGTATTCTGGGATGTGGGGGGATGGGGGCTGAGGCACGGACGGTCCATTCAATATCCTGGGGAGGGAGTGGGGTCCGACGAGCGCTGTCCAGTATCCTGGGGTATGCGGTGAAGTGGGGGGGGGGGGAGCGGGTGAGGTGCGGACGGTCCAGTATCCTGGGGTGGCGGGGTGCTCGCCGCATGGAGACACTTCCGGTCACACAAAGCCTTGGGTGGCGGAAAAAGGTCATCCATTGGAAGATTCCAAACATGTAGGCCAGAAAACGCGTAAAAAGCCCTTGAGTAATTGCCAAGCTGCAGCTTCCGTATCAGTGTGACCCCGGAAATTTAGGGACAGGGGGCAGGAGACTGGGGGTGTCTCTACACATTGAGCACCGTGTGAGATGTAAGGGCGGCAGGGTGGGGGGGGGGGGGGGCACAGGATTCGAAAGCACTCAGCAATGCCAACATGCTAAATATACATTGTGAAAAGTCTTTTCAGAAAAGTAAAATTGCAAGGTTGCAAACTGGATGACCCTTTATTTTGGAGATTTTGATTTGAAATTGATCGTTATAGTTCGCAGTGTTTCACATGGTAAAGAAACATTTACAAAGCTGAGAAGAGAACATCGATTAGTTGGTTTCGTATCTTCGCGTGTGCAATTCCAAAACACCTAATTTAACTTTTTATCAATTAATTTCATCTACGACAAAATTACGAACATGCCCATGATATAATTGCGTATAACTAACATTAATGCATGAGGATTTAGCATTGCTTGTATGAAAATACTCCTTTGCGCAGTCAATCAGTCGTGATTTATCAGTAAAAGCATCCTGATTTGAAGAGATCTAAGTCATTTCCTTGATTTCCGCCCGCCTTGAAGCCTTTTGAGGCGACATAATATTGTCACCACTTTCACCGGAAGCCCCTCTGGCCAACTGCACGCACTGTCCCTCTCCTATTTCCGACCCTTTGTGATGGGCGCGTCACTCTGAACGCGACTGATACTGGAGCCATGTTCATCGGACCAATAACCCCATGCATGGCCCGCCGGTCGCGATGAATCGATCCGGCCAGCAAGCTGTTCATGAATCTCTTTGGCTGACAGCAGCCTCGCTTTCAATGGTATAAGTAGCTGGTGCAGCCTGAGGGACCGTCTTGCGCGACCAGTGACACCTTGGCCGGTATTCATAATAATGGTGCAAGTCACACAGGGAAATCGCGTTTTCTTCATTGCCTCTCACACCTCTGGTGGTAATAGTCAGACTCACCACTTTCGTTAAATCGTTAAGCAGATTTGGGACATCTTTATCCTGCGACCCCATAGACATGGCCACAGCGCGGCGCAAACTACCGATCCACGTACCGTTAGGCTCTCCAGGGGACAGAGCGCCCAATGAGAGCTCTCTAACCCACTGTGATATCGGGGCGGTCCTATATATAAAAGGAATTGGGCAATGACTTGAAAGATGCGAACATCCACCAAGGTCGCAGCTTTTGTCTGTTATAGTTGAGCTGGTCGTGAGGTGTGCGTTCCTAATTACATGCGAAATTTAAATATAATTATTGGTTATGAGTTATTGACACAATAAGCGCTTTTGTATGCGACGGTAGTTGTATGTGAGTTGTATGTGAGTTATATGTGAGTTGTATGTGAGTTGTATGTGAGTTGTATGTGAGTTGTATGTGAGTTGTATGTGAGTTGATATGAGTGTGAGTTGATGTGAGTTATATGTGAGGTTTAGTAGTTGCAGGTATGATGTATGAGTTAAATATTACTTGCTAGTGAGGTGTGAGTTGTATATGAGTGGTCTGTCAAGTATGGGGTGCTAGCAGTCTGCGAGCTGTGAGTTATTTGCGAGGTGTTAGGGGCCTAAATGTCCATAAGATGTCTTCTCGCTTATGGACAAAGAATGAGGTTTTTCCCTTGAGTTGACGCCGATTTTTCCTCCTTAAACCAGAGAAGCACTGACGAGGGGGTATACCTAACCCTGGGACTTGTGACACCGTCTCCCCCGCCTCCCCGCACGTCTCTTTCGTGTGCGTCCTGTTCGCATACCCTCGTCTTTCCTCCACCTAATGTTGCCCCCGGTTTCGTGTTCTCTCCGCCTCTTCCCTCCACCGCCCTCCCTGCCCCCTTCTCATTCTGCCCTACCCCCCCCCCCCAGCTCACCCCACCGCCCCTCCCTTAGCCACTCCTCATTCCGCCCTACCCCGCCCCCCAGCTCACCCCACAGCCACCCCATCAGGCCCACTCTTGAACCCATCATCCCTGCCCTGTGTCCCTGCGAGTCTCATGAGGGCAGGGGGTGAGGGCCCCGAACAGGTACATTTGTCTCTCTCGCCGTCAGCGTCGGAGCGGGCGGCGACCAAACTGCCCGAAGTCTCGGTGTCGGGAGTCGCCTACCTCTTGACTCTGGCTCTAGATCATATGAGGGTCCGTTGACAGCGGGGTTCATGTCGTGATCTCCCTGTCCAGAGGCGCTCAGAGGCGCTCAGTGCCGGGTGTCTCGGGTACCAGTCATATAACCCTCATATTCTATACTAAATGAACCCCCTAAATGCCCGTGGCCCCACCCACCCCATGGCGGAGTGGTAACCCAGTCAGTCAGTCTCCATTATGTCAGCAGTTTGGTTAAATGTAAGCCACATTTATCGCATAATACCTTACTGCTGTGCATGATTGGGTAAAAATTCTTCTTCTGAATAAAATGAATGAATGTCTAAGAAAAAGCTAAAGCCGCGCCTTCGTTCAACGCTTTGACCGTCTTGGAGGAGATGATATGTTATATCTCAGGTGAGCACGACCTCATGACAAGAGCTGCTCCTCTAGTGAGACTGGTGAGGCGATCTCATGAAAGTATCCATGTCACAGCTAAGCGTTCTTTATGGCTCAGTGTGTGCCTTGGTTTTTGCCCGCATAATGGGATTGCGGCGAGCAGATCCATATATTTTGTTCTTATCAAATATGACGAGTGAGTCAATCCCGCCAGGTGGCTAGATGGCGAGGACCGAACCTGGGTGAAAAATAGATAACCATGTGACAAGATCTAGGAAAGCTAGATGACGAGAATCAAGTCATGACATGACGACAACCAGATGGGGACGTAACAAGAACCAAGGGAAAAGAGACCGGAACCAAGTCACTAGTACCCTCTCCTACGCCCCCAATCTCCCCTCTTACCAGAGTGGTTGCTTTTCTCTGGGCTAGTCTGGGCCAGGTTTGGCATCCCATCCGGGATCCGCAACACGTGACAGTGAACTTCCGGATGTGCCTATTTCAATGAAATGTACACACCATTCACATACGGTGCACGCATTGGCAATGGAACCAACCTACTCTATCACCTTTCAATCAGCCGCCATCTTGAGCGGGATACCATCGGCAAGATTGATTGCGCGCGCACCCAACCGGTGCGAAAGAAGTGTCGGGGGTGTACCAATGCGTAATATGCGTATTCGGGTTACTTCCGCTATATACCGAGCTGCCAAAGGAAAGCGCGGAGGAATGTTTTATCTTGATGACGTATATGGAGTTCCTGGAGAAGAGTGTTGCCGCCTGGGGACTATGTTCGTCTCCACTGAGTGACGCCTGGGCTTGGGTTACCTTCAGCCACAGGGCATCGAAACCCTGTCGTGACGTTCATTTCCGGGACGCTTTTGGCCTACCGTTTAGACCCGGATGTAATCCTCAGCCAGAGGGCCACCGACCGGCACGTCGGAAGGAAAAGACGTCATCGCCTTCTACACACCACAGTGATCATATGTGCAACAATGACGTTGATGTACTTGTAAAACAATGATCTTTAATACATATTTTTTTTCTTTCCTTTGTTCCTCGGAGTCGTGTTTGGCCGGTAAGGACCTGCGGACAATGAGCTGGAGGTCGTTATTTTCTCGGAGCGAGTCATTATTGTCCCAGATCGGGTCACTATAGTTCCGTCACAATAATGACCCACCATCCCTGGAAAATAATACCCTTAGTTGTCAGGCGTGGTATAAAATTGTGCTCCATACACATACATTTTATTGACGAATGTTACAACGTGCAATACATTTACGTTAATAAAACACGACTAGATCTGTTTGCCGGTACATTCTTCTAGATGATAAACAATTAAGACAAAGGCGTGACGTCACACAATTTTTAAAAGGCAGTGAATATACTTCTAATTAAGTATTTACCAAACATTTATCATACGGTTTTACCAAGGTATGATTGCTATATAGCTCAGTATGTACAAAGTTACGATTTACTTATAATTCAGTATTTACAAAGGTATGATTTTCTGATAATTCAGTATTTACTAAAGTACGATTTTCGCATAATTCAGTAATAACTAAGGTGTTATTTATACACCTTGTGAGGTTGCTTTATGCAATAGGAGTCAGCGAGAAAGACTACACGGTGGACCGACGAAGCAATCTATGACTCGTGTGTTGAGGTGCGTGAAGAAAGGGCAACGCCATTATTCTAAGATTTATTTATGTATTAAATCCCGGGATCATGCGGTAAAATACCACATTGATCAGGGAACTGATCAAGTAGAGTTATGCCAAAATGGACCAACTACCCTGACTTACGTCTACGACCCGGTAATGGGTTTAACAACCAGCGAAGACCAGTAAGGCAGTCACGGATTTAAGAATTTGGAAGCCAGGATTGGGGGATCTGTCAAATAAGTGCTCACTGATTACCCGCCTCTCATCTGGGCGATAATGGATGAGGTATTTACAGGGGAAGTGGGAGAAGAGTTGGTGGGCGTCATGTGAGACAGAAGGATCAGGTTGGGGGAGAGATGGGGAGGGCGAGGGGGGGGGATGGGGAGGGACGAAGTGGGGGGGGGGAGGCGGGGGCAGGTAGGTCTCTAACACTGATACGTTACTTCGAGTATTTATCTTCTTAATGAAGCCTAGATAGCAGGAAATAACTTAGGGTATTACTGTCGAAGTCGATCTAAGACTCATTGACGGATGTCGTTGGGTTCAAGCTACGATTGTTGCGGTTTTGCGTGTCATTCCCCCCCCACCACACCTTTGGATCGAGATTTCATCACATTGAACACCAAGGGCTATCATACAACGGTACCTTCCTCACCTTCGCCACCGCGGATTTCATTCCAAAATAGGATATAGCCAATTCATTATCTTCGGCTTCAAACTTATAAAGAACCAATAACAATTCTGGAATGGAATGGTGAACATACATATAGTGTAAATGTGCAGTCAGGGAAGGTGGGCCTACGTGCGGTTGGTCACCACATCCATCACTTACCGTCAGCCCCGTTAGACACAGCGGCCTGGGGTCAATGTTTGCCTTCTAATACAGATGCTCACATAAGGTTTTCAATTCACTATAATTTACACATTTCTACTCTGTACGACGGTAGTATAGACCGCGAGGCATGGAATGTGACCCCGTCTGTTGTGACAGTCATGGAAATGGGACATAAACAACTAACTTGCTGTAGGTAGTTGAAGCATTGCATGGTTTTGCAACGGGGGGATTGACCTTTTTTACATTTTCAATGTTTCGTGTTTATTCCTATTGTGCAACTACGCTTCACACAGCCTTTAATTGCGTTGAAATATCCCGGGTTGTCACTACAAATAGATTTGACTACTTAAAAAATATCAAAGCATCGATTGACAGTGGTCGGTGACATAACCGAATTGTTTTTCATTACTATGGATTTAAACAAGTTCGGACGATGACAAAGCGTTGCCATGCTTGGCTTTGGGTGACGCTTGTCTATCTGAGGTACAGCAGACCGGACCGCCGACTGGTCTGTACTCTTGATAAGGGTCTTGAAGGGAAGTCCAGTGTCCAGTGTTTTTTTTTTCTAACTTTTCAGTGTCGACTTTTTACGACGTTCCGTTACTTGATAGTAACCAAGCTGACACTATGAAACTACAAGCTGAAGGAATTTTGAAACTAAAATATCTTTGTTATTGTTATATATGATGCACATAGATTTTATATTCTACCAAGGCCTCAATGGGTTAATGCAAGCCAATTCAAGGTTCCGGAAATTATATTTTTGAGGGACAGGTTTTCGGTGTCGGTGAGGTTTACTCCGCTTGGTGCCCGAGCCAATCTCAGCCGCCAGGGGGACGGATCGATGAGTTCGATTTGAGTCCTGACTGACCACGACGCTCGCTGGTTCCCCGCGTGTATCACCTGTACCTTGAATTAGGAGAGGACAGGGAGTCCGGGCTTTTCAGCCAGGCTGATTCACCAGCTGGTAAACTGAAAGGCTGGAAGGCGAACCGGGTGTGTGTGTGTGGAGAGGGGGGGGTGGGGGGGGGGGGTCAATAGGCTTGAGTGGTTAGGGAAGGTGATAGTGGTTAATTCAGGCAGCGACGGTTCTGTGGACAAGGATTGTGGTCTGGGATACGGGATTGAACGTGGACAACTAGAGAATCAGAGCGGAGCGGGAGGGCGAGGTTGGAATGGGGTAGGTGTGGTACGCTGAAAAAAAGCGGGTCTGTACTTATCCGGCTTGGGTACTTACGGGTGTAGTTGACAGCACTAAATAGGATTACGGGACAAAGAGGGCGATAGGGCAGAGCATGGGGAGAGGTACGACCCGGGAGCGGGTGTTGGGGGGAGGTGGTGATGGGGGTGAGTGGGTGAGAGGGGTTATGGATGGGGACAGGGCTGAGGTGGGAGCGGGTGGTGTTGGGAGAGATGGGGTGATAGGGGTGAGTGGGTGAGAGCGAGTATGAATGAGACAGGGGTGAATTGGCAGGGGGCGGTGTTGGGGGTGATTGGGGTGAGTTGGTGAGAGGGAGCATGGTTATTTAGTGTTATTTGTAGAATGGCTGTGATTGGAGTTTTTGGGAAGGCAGAGGGGCCCGATGGGGGCCATTTTGTACCGCTGTGGTTTTCCCATTTTTCGGATTGAGTTTTTCTGTTCCGTCATGGGAGAGAAGAAGCGCCCGGTAAACCAGATGGACTGTCGAGGGAATCTCTAACAGGGATTATATTGGGTTGTTTGGACTGGCCATCAGTGCCCTGTAGAGCTAGGGTTGTAAACAAGAAACCGGCTACCACTGCCTGGGTTGTACAAGACCGTT